>SJYX01024522.1:74069-164214 GCA_006410675.1 Oreotragus oreotragus
GACTCTTTTGTTGACCATGATGGCTACTCCATTTCTTCTGAGGGATTCCTGCCCACAGTAGTAGATATAATGGTCATCTGAGTTAAATTCACCCATTCCAGTCCATTTTAATTCACTGATTCCTAAGATGTCGATGTTCACTCTTGGCATCTCCTGTTTGACCACTTTCAATTTGCCTTGATTCATGGACCTAACATTCCAGGCTCCTATGCAATATTGCTCTTCACAGCATCGAGCTTTGCTTCTATCACCAGTCACATCCACAACTGGGAGTTGTTTTTGCTTTGGCTCCATCCCTTCATTCTTTCTGGGGTTATTTCTCCACTGATCTCCAGTAGCATATTGGGTACCTACCGACCTGGGGAGTTCATGTTTCAGTGTCATAACTTTTTGCCTTTTCATGCTGCTCATGGGGTTCTCAAGGCAAGAATACTGAAATGGTTTACCATTCCCTTCTCCAGTGGACCACATTCTGTCAGACCTCTCCACCATGACCCATCTGTCTTGGGTGGCCCTACACGGCATGGCTCATAGTTTCATTGAATTAGACAAGGCTGTGGTCCATGTGATCAGATTGGTTAGTTTCCTGTGATTGTGGTTTTCAGTCTGTCTGCCCTCTGATGGAGAAGGATAAGAGGCTTATGGAAGCTTCTTCTTCTTCTTCTCTTTTTTTTTGCATTTATGAATACTTTTATTCAAAAAGTTTTCCCCAAATAAGGGAGCTCTAACTGATGCATTGTTTGTTGTTTACTCGCTCTCAGTCATGTCCATTTCTTTTGTGACCCCATAAACTATAGCCCAACAGGCTCCTCTGTCCATGGGATTTTTCCAGTAAGAATATTAGAATGGGTTGCCATTTTCTTCTCCTTATGGAAGCTTCTTGATGGGAGAGACTGACTGAGGTTTGTATATATATATATATTCCATTAACAAAGAGCTTTGTTTCACCTTTTGCACAAATGATATTGTAACAAGAATAAAGACACAAAAACATAACATCCATAAACTCAACTTTCCTTTGGAACACTCACCTCCCCCATCCTGGCCTAAGTGCAGACCTGGATGTAACTGGCCTTCATCTATTGCTCAAGGATGGAGCACCCACAAGGCCTGAGATGGTCACTCTTCCCAGGAGAAGTTTGGTCTGCACAGTTTATAGCCAGTGTGGCCATTGTATTTCATGAAACTTTATTGAGGATAATGGGACAGATTATTCCCCATGGGACTGACCTACTCCTCATCTGTGAAGGAGGCAAGCTTTGTGCTGTGTTCGTTGCCAGCTCTTTATGTTTCTGTTCTGGGCGTGATACAAAACCGATATTGATAGAACACCTGGATTTCTAGCCCTGACTTACAATGTAACATCCTAATTGCTAATGTATTGGGACCCTAATTTTCTACCTCGCTGCATTAACTACAGTTCAGTTACACACCACACCTGTGCCAGTTCTGCTGCTGCTGCTGCTGCTAAGCTGCTTCACTCGTGTCCGACTCTGTGTGACCCCAGAGATGGCAGCCCACCAGGCTCCCCCTAAATTTGAATTTAGGGATTCAAATCACTAAAACACATAACATTCTAGGATTCTGCCTTTGTACTTAGGGATCTCTGAGAACTTTCCAGAAAGAAAGACGTACATCAATGGTGCTTATTATCTTAATGAATTCCAAAGTAAACATTTGCTCTATTTTACACATAGAAAAACACGTTTGTATGAGACAGAAAAAGCTCATGGTCAGCTTTGTTTGGACAGCTAGACAGGGTCAGAAGGGCTTAGAGTAAATGTACTGTTTGCTGCCATATTATTTCCTAGTTTTAGGTACTTTTTTCTATTCTAGTCTATTTTATACCCTAATTTTTCAATAGAAAGTCTTTCCTCCGCAGGGAAAACTTCTCTTTCTCAGGGAGAGGATGTCAATTAAGGGAGAAAGGTGGTAAATGACTGTGAGGACCTGCTTCCCTTCCCATCTGGCAGTGACCTGTGAGACTCAGAGCAGCCCTGGGATCAGCGGCAGAGCCTAGAGGCTCCGGTCCAGGAAACCTCCTGCAGGCGAGATGAAAACCTTCACTCATTTCAGCTCCTGCTGAAATTACAGACAGTCTCCACGTTTCTTTGAACTAAATACTTAACTTTTGCAAAGCTGGATAAACAACTTTGTCATGACTTTTCCAATTCCATAAAGTAGAAACGATGCCAGCATCACAGCTAATCTGATCAGCAAACTCTGGTATCAGAATATCACACGGTCATTAGAAACTGGAGAATATTTTAGCCATTATACTTAACTCTTGAGTTGATTTAGCCTCAATTTAGAATTGAGTTTAAACTGGCTCAATGGGAAGAGTTCTCCTTTATTAACATTTTGTTTTCCTTTCAATTATGCTATTGTAAGATTCTAAGTTGCCAGAGGTCCACTTATGGTCCATCTATTGTCTTCCTTTTAGTGACTCTGCACCTACAACTTTCTAATCAAAGTCCTAGTGCTGGGGTGTAAACAGTAGGAAACAAGCACAGGCTTATCCTTTCATGGAGCTTACATTTAATCAGGAGACTGGTGGTGAACAGAAAGTTGAAGAATGGTAAAAAGGTAGGGAGTAAAAAGGTCTAGAGGTGAGGTGAGGTGAAGTCACTCAGTCGTGTCCGACTCTTTGTGACCCCGTGGACTGTAACCTACTAGGCTTCTCTGTCCATGGGATTCTCCAGGCAAGAATACTGGAGTGGATTGCCATTTCTTTCTCCAGGGGATCTTCCCGACCCAGGGATCGAACCCGGGTCTCCCGCATTGGAGGCAGACGCTTTAACCTCTGAGCCACCAGGGAAGCCCAAAAAGGTCTAGGCAAGGATTTAATACAGGGGCAGCAATGAAGAATAACCCCACAGTCAGGAAAGGCCTTAAACTCAGGTGTAAATGGCAAGAAGGAATCAGCTGTCAGACAGAGGTCAGAGCGATGCATCCCAAACCAGGAGCAGCCCACAGAGCAACGGTTACCGTGACGCTCCGGGGAAGGGACCGCTGCCCGCGGCAGTGCGTTCAGAGTCAAAGGCAGCAGACCGGAAGAAGGATCTCGACTCACAGCCAGGCTGGGGCACTTGAACCTCAATTCCGTTGCCAGATTCAAGCAGCCAGGACCAAGTTCCCTTACACTTATGAGGCTTCTTTCCCTCCATACATGGTTTTTATTACTCACATGATGCAACATAGCATCGGTGCTGAATAGCATGATTACCTGCAGAACCTCAACATGAACTATCGGTACATGTCTGCACACCCAGCTCAGAACGGAGGTCTGTTACACTGAAAGCAAAACCAAGTGCCTCCAGAATAAAGGTAAAACCTGGGACTGAACACTGCAGTAAATCAGAAGTGGAGCCTCATGTTCATACTTAACTCTTTCCAGATGAAAAGAAGTGTTACCTCAACACATCTAACTGTGCTCATTTATATATAAAACACATTCCACACACCACAAAAGACCTTCCTATATTATAATGCACAAGTGATATTCCCAGACGGGCATCGGCAGCGCATCCTATCTATTGTGGTTGCTATCGTAGAACGCTATAGATGAGGCACTGTGCAGTTCTCACTGGTGCAATATGGATAATAATGGTGCCCAGCTCATAGGCTGCCTGCCAGGTTTAAAGGGATTCATATATGTCAGAGCAGTAGCTTACACAGACAGTGCTGTATAAGGGATAGTCATTATTTTTAGTATTAAAAGCACTAGCTTGCCTGAAGAATCCCAGGGATGGGGGAGCCTGGTGGGCTGCCGTCTCTGTGGTTGCACAGAGTCGGACACGACTGAAGCGACTTAGCAGCAGCAGCAGCAGCATATACACCCATGTTCACAGTAGCTGGAAGGTGGAAGCAACCTAGACGTCCCCTGATGGATGACTGGATAAACAGAATGTGTGTGTCCAGACAATGGTGCAGCCACAATGGAAAACCGTATGGAGGCTCCTCAGAAAACTAAATGCACAGCTACCGTGTGAGCCAGAAATTCCACTTCTGGGCATATAGCCAGACAGGACTCTAATCCAAAAAGATGCATGAACCCCAGGGTTCACGGCAGCATCATTCTCCATAGCCAAGACACGGAGACAACCTCAATGCCCATCGACAGAGGAGTGGATAAAGAAGACGTGGTGCAGACGCACAGTGAAATATTGCTCGGTCATAAAAACAAAATGCCGTTTGTAGCAACATGGATGGACTTAGAGATCATCCTACTGTGAGATGAAGAACGTCAGAAAGAGAAAAACAAATACGCTATGAAACTACTTGCCTGCAGAATCTAAACTAGGACAAACGAACCTATCTGTAAAACAGAAACAGACTCACAGACATAGAGAACAGACTTGCAGTTCCCAAGGGGTGTGGGGTGGGGGAGGGGTGGACTGGGAGTTTGAGATTAGCAGAGGCAAGCTATTATATACGGGATGGATAAACAACAAGGTCCTACTGTGCAGCACAGGGAATTATGTTCAATATCCTGTGATAGATCATAATGGAAAAGAATTTGGAAAACAATATATATGTGTGTAGCTGAGTCACCTTGCTGTACAGCAGAAATTAACACAATATTGTAAAGCAACTATACTTCAATTTTAAAAAAAGAAAGAAGATACTGTAGCCATGAAATAAGAATAGGATATATTTTTTTAAAGAAAGAAACCATTTGAGAATATAAAAAAATGCTTTACAGTTGGTAGTAAAAAGGAAGAAGGCTGAGTTTTCAGTTTCCAGGCTAAACCAAGTCTGGAACTTGGGAGATGGTTTGGTTTGGACGTGGGAGCTGGGGAGCCATTTGTGCGTCGGGTTTAGCACTGGATGGGACAGTCAAGGATGAAATCTTGGGTGACGCTTAAAGAAGATGGTGAAGGCAAAGGAGCCAGTGAGAGACACTGAGGACGAGGCATCGGAGGCTGGAGAAGAACCTGGACCAAAGCGAGGCCAGGGGAGAAGACTTCCGAGCTGCCAAGAGCATCATGGCACAGAGGGGTGTGGAGAGGGAGAAAGAAGGGTCTCTGGTTTCACACACAGACCCCTGGTAACATGCCAGCATGTGGTTTTAACAGAAGCTCAGGAATGGGAGCCAGAAGCAGTGGGCTGAACTGTGCAGCAGTGGGGGGTTCAGGGGGGCGGGGCACAGTCTACGTGACCCTGTGATGAAGTCTGTTTGTCACCCAAGTGGGGACATCACAGGAGCCCTGACGTAACGGGGCAGCTGACGTCTGCCCCGAGGGCACCCATGGCGGAGACGGGCCTGCAAGGGGGTCTGAGCATCCATCACGGTCTGCCAGGCCATGCACAGGCTTGGTTGTCGATTTCCCTTTCTGCGTCTCCCTCCATCTTATCCACTATCTTTTCAAGGCTTCATTCAATTTATCTGGGCATGAAGCTTCTAAGACTGTCTCAATCCAGAATAGTTCTGAAAAAGGGTACTTGCTTAAACAGGGACGATGGTTTTTGACAGTGGTTCAGGGACTTTAAAAAAAAATAAATTTGCATCAGTGACTCTAGATTTTTTTTTTTTCCCCCTAGGGTTAGTCACGGCCACTTCTTGTGATTCTGAGAAAACATTTACCATGTGACAAAGAATAACTTTCTCCCTCACATACTCCTGTGTTCAGCNTGGTTCAGGGACTTTAAAAAAAAATAAATTTGCATCAGTGACTCTAGATTTTTTTTTTTTCCCCCTAGGGTTAGTCACGGCCACTTCTTGTGATTCTGAGAAAACATTTACCATGTGACAAAGAATAACTTTCTCCCTCACATACTCCTGTGTTCAGCTTTAGTTTCTGCACTTCACTCACTATCCTTGATTGGATATGCAGACTTCTTTTATTTTCTATAAACAAAATGAGAAAAGGACATATGAGTTAAATTATTAATATAGCAGGCACATGTTGCCAACTAACTCTGCCAACAAAATCATCAATAACATGCTGCAACCAACTGCAGATCCTCATTTCTTTAAGTCCTCTGGCTACTGGAGCCCCAGGGACAGCTGTTAATAAAGTGAGCACAGAGAGGACCCTTTTGCTCAAAAATTCTTTAAAGCCTCACAATGTTAAAACTTTTGCCAACACAAAAACAGAGCCAACAGTCTTCTGAAAAGATGGCAAAGTGGGTGATGATGCCAAGAACCTCCTCCTCACTCCTGCTGTCACAAATGGGGCAACAAAACATGTCAGCAGCAAGGATGCCATCTTGGACATAAACCCAACCCAGCACGTGCCTGCTCAGGTGCACAGGGATGAGCTCCAGACCACCGCGTCAGACCAAGGTTCACATCCTGGTTCCATCTTAAAGAAGCAATTGAGCACGCGGGGTGGGGCCATGCCGTGCTCAGCTGTGTCCGGCTCTTTGTGACCCAGTGGACTGTAGCCCACCAGGCTCCTCTGTCCACGGGATTCTCCAGGCAAGGATACTGGAGTGGGTTGCCATGCCCTCCTCCAGG
Source organism: Oreotragus oreotragus (assembly GCA_006410675.1). NCBI lineage: Eukaryota > Metazoa > Chordata > Mammalia > Artiodactyla > Bovidae > Oreotragus > Oreotragus oreotragus. Next base: position 80,533 of record SJYX01024522.1, read on the forward strand.
GCANTGAGCACGCGGGGTGGGGCCATGCCGTGCTCAGCTGTGTCCGGCTCTTTGTGACCCAGTGGACTGTAGCCCACCAGGCTCCTCTGTCCACGGGATTCTCCAGGCAAGGATACTGGAGTGGGTTGCCATGCCCTCCTCCAGGGCATCGTCCTGACCCAGGGATCAAACCCTCGTCTCCTTGCTTTGGCAGGCAGATTCTACCACTGGGCCACCTGGGAAGCCAGTGGGGTGAGGCACTTCCGTTCTACAGCTTAGGACTCTGGGGAATCACTCACAGACTTCTCATGAAGACCGACACGGCAGCACAGGCACAAGCTTTCCCTACGGCGATGGCATTACTGCCCTTGTCCTCGGGTATGGCCACTGACGCTCTCCAGAGAAGACTGAACCCTGGCTGCTGTTGCATCGGTCCTGCCATCTGCCTTCCCGCCGTCTGTCCCATGGATCTAGGTGAGCGCTAGGCTCCCATGAGGCTCCGGATACGCAGACTTCCTGCTAGAAAGGAATGATTCTGCCACGTTCAGGCGGTTCACAAGGGGGTGAGGCGCTGGTTGAAAACCCCACACAATACCATGCATTTCTAGCGTGAACCCTATCCTCTCATCACTAAGGAGGCAGTGTCTTCAGCCAGGTGTGGCTCTCCTGCCCCCTGGCCTGGGAGGATGTTCTATTTCCCCGTTATCCAATTCTGTGTCACCTGCACACACTTCTCCATACCCACGCTGCTCTGAACGGTCAGGGGAGCTCTGTGTGGTTTACTGGGCTGAGACTTGTTTCAGGGCGACAGGGGACATTATTCACAGAGCTCCAGGCTCGCTTCCTTCTCTCGTCTCCGCACAGGTCTAGGGGTGGGGATGGAATCCAGGGAGACTGGCCATCCTCCAGTGCCTGCTGTTGTCTCCCACCCCAGCCCACCTGCACCGGCTCTGGATCTCGGACATCACCCCTGACTACGCAGCCACCGGCACATGGAGGATCTCGGACATCACCCCTGACTACGCAGCCACCTCAGGGCCTGATCAACTCCTAAAGAAGTTCTTTCCTGCACAGCTGTCATTGAATATGTTTTATGTCCTGGGTGAATTATTGGACAACCCACTGAGAGGTATAGCACCCCGGAGTCTTACTACCTAATGACTTATTAGCTTTGTCAGTCACAAAGTTATATAATATGATGAAGTTCTGCAATACCACGCAGGGGTCAGTAGTGCTGGGGCAGGACCATGAGAGTCCAGATCAGGACGCTCTTAGGTGCTCTTGGCTGAAGGCTGGCTTGGTTTTCCTTCCTTCGTTCCATGGTGCCCACAGGGCCACACCACCCCGTGCCTTCCCGAATGTATCTGTCTTCTCTGCTGACGTGACCTTCAAGATGGGATGGACAAGGTCTGTTTTGCAGACTTTTGTAGACTCACTACTTTCTCACCAGCATTTCTCCAGTGCCGGGTCTGAAGTGCTGGCTGGTATTGGACAGACAGATGGATGGATGGAGGGACAGATATGGGTAGATGGATGGTTGAATGAGTGGATGGACGTCCTGCGATTCAGCATGGTGCTTGGGGTGGGGAATACACTCTGCAGTCTGATGTGGGGGCCTAGAGATCCCTCTGTCCTGGCATAACTGACTCCACAAAGAGATGTTGGGATCATCAGAAAGGGATCTTAGGTAAATAATTCTCTATTTTGGTAAAACTGGCAAAGATAGTGCAGGGGCTTCCTGTGTGCCCCTTACCCACCCTCCCCTCTTGTTGGCACCTTACACGTGTCACCCCACTGTCAAGGGCACTTGTCACGACTACATGACTGAGGCGGGTGCCAGCTGTGACCTGAGCCCCATGTGGGTTTAGACACAGCCATCGATCGCCCTTCCCTGTGTCCCAGGCCCCCAACCTGATGCCACACTGCATGAAGCTGTCCCCTCTCCTTGATCTCCTCTGGTTTGGGATAGCTTCTCGGGCTTTTCTTATTTTTCATGACAGTTTTCAAAAAGAATTGTGAAGTACTTTATAAAAACTCCCTCCAATTTGAGTCTGTCTGATGCTTTTCTCATTATTAGGCCAGGCTTGGATCTGGGGGAATTCTCACATCAGGGGTACACACGTCCTCATGACATCACTGGTGACATCAGCCCTCCTCTCCTGACTCAGGCGGGACTGCCAGGTTTCTCCGCTGTGAGTTACTCTTTTCCTTTTGGTTTAATTCCAATGTTTTATAGCCAAATGCCATTCAGTCACTAAATCATAAGATGCGGGCTTGATGGAACCATTTTCAGCAGTTTTTGTTGCTTTTATGCTGATGTGCTATGAGCTTGAGAACTTATTCAGTTTTCTGGGGTAGGAAACTAGGCTGACTCACAGGAGAAGAGGTCTGGAGGTGGGCCCGGTGCAGCCGACAAGCTGGTACAGGAGAGACCAGGAGAGGAAGCGCCAGGAGGGTGGAGGTCGTGACGGTGGAGCGGAGACCCTCAGGTGGAGCAGCTCTGGGTGCGGCCGCGGGAGGCCCTGGGAGTGGAGGCAGGGCCACCTGGGATGTCAGGAAGTGTTCCAGATGCTGGGACGCGGGCTGTGGGAGACGGTGACCGGGACACCATTTCACGTCAGCGGTAAAGGGGGGCAGACAGCTTCCTGACCCCACGATGGGCCATGGGGAGTGGGTTTCTGTTCTGATTTGTTTTACAAAATGTGAAACTGAAGTCGAGGATGCTGACCCCTCTTCCTGCCCCCAAGGTTCAGGGGGCTCTGGGGCAGCGTGCTCCCGGGTGACAGCTGGGGTTCAGTCCAGGCGAGGAGGTGGGGGAGCGCCCAGTGGTGATGTAGGCACTGTGTCTTCCCGCAGCAAGCACAGAGGGCAGGACCGATGGCCCGGGAGGGAGGCACCTGGGCCCTGGGCCGGTGAAGAGGAAGTTCAGATCAGCTCAGGGTCAAGACCAGAGGATAGCAGTAAGCCAGAGAGCTGGTATCTTGGGCTCAAGTCCAGAGCGACTGCAGCTCATGGGCTCATCCCATGAATATTTATTGGGTGCATCCTTTGTGCCTCATGGTGGCTTAGCAACAAGGATGCAGATGTGACCAGCACAAGGCCCTACCACGTGGAACTGCCTTCACCTGTCTTGCCAGACCCTCGGAGAAACATGCTTATTCTCAGCTTCACTTCTCTCCTAGAACAAAGCCACCAAAACACACAGGCATAGGTAATGATCTTTTAAGTACTGAGTATGCACAACTCAGATGAGTCACTAAGAGAACACAGCTTTCCATTCACTCAGGTACACATGTGTATAGGTATTCTCCAACTGCATCTGGACACTCTTGGCTCTGAGTGGACCACAGTGAATGGCCAGATAACACCGCCACCTCCACGGAGCTGAGGCACAGGACGGAAGGACAGGGCGCCACGGGAGGGCGTGGGAGGAGGACACAGAGGGAAGCCTGCACCTGCCACTTCAATTCTAAAGGTGTCTGCACCTTAAGCGTAAAATAATCCATGATAACTCTCCCTTTGTTGATGTATTCATGTTTGAAAAATCCTTGTAAATTCCTACATCGCGGCCTACACGATAATCCATTCCTGAAAGGGTTCTGGTTCCCAGCCAGGTTTCAAATAAGCCACGAAGAAACTGAAGGGATTGTTTTGGTCTTTTTAAAAAATTCTTGTCTGGGTCTGGACGGCTGAGTCACCAGCCCCCAGATATTACAAACATGAGACCAAAGCATTGCCCTAATCGTGTCTGCCGGGCTCTGGAGCTCCCAGGCACGATAGAGCCAGCAGAGAGGGCGATGGCAGGCAGGGGCCTCCCCTGGTCTCTCGGGGACATCAGCCCTGCGGGTGTCTGCTCCTCGACACCTGGTGGCCGTGGAGAGAAGTACCTGCTCCCGCCACCCTACAGCAAGCAGGTCCCGTGGGCACTCATGTGGCAAGCTGGCTGACCCTCCTCATGAATCCAGGGTGGAAACTGCCCAGTCTCACGGCTCCAGGGAGTGGAGTTGGGACTCTGTCTCAAGGATCATTTCTACCTGGACACTAACATGCAGCAGGTCCAGGCACATCACCCACGAACCTTGAGTGCTGAGAGGGAGTTCCAGTGGCTCACGGTTCACCAGGCATTCACATCTAAATGCAGTGACTTTCCAAACCCTGTCCTTCATCTTTTATCAATCGAAAACACAATTAAAACTTACACTCCAGCCTCAAAGAAAAACAGGTCAAGACAGTCTTGGAGGAAGCGTCTCAGGCAGGGCCCTAGCTTTGAAACCCTCTGCAAACTTAACTCACACAAGATCTTTTCCGCATTTCATGATAATAAAATGCAAGCCAGCAAAACAGTTTTGCTCCTCAAACACTTCATGTTGTATATCTAAAATGAAAATATCACAGAGGTAAAGAACTTTGTGCTGTAGATACACATACAGGCCTTATAAACTGAAAATAAGATGTTAAAAGAGACAAGAGATTTGTTATTTTTTAGCCTAAAGAGCAGCAAGGGAGGAAGAAAATTCAAAGGAATTAGGAATCAGAGCTGTTAAACCAAGTAGAAGGAAAAAAAAAAAATCAAAAGCCAAGGTTCTTATTCCCAAAATATCCCTTCAGGAAGCTCAGTGGAACAATTTTCCGTGGAAAACAGGAGGCATGTCTCATAAATAAAGAGCTGGGCAGGGCTGTGAGTCAAACGAGGAAGCCGGATGGAGGAGGGGAGGCCACCAGGCAGGCTCCCAGTGCAGGCCTCCGACGTGAAAAGTGGGGGGTGAAGGGTCCAAGGCCAAGATGCTGAATATTTATGTCCTTCTTATAAAATGTGTCTTTCATAGAGAAATTAGTCACATTCTACGTGTCCAAAGAGGCCCTCATACTAAGATTCTCTTACACCATCCATCTCCCTTGTCATCAGACTGGTGTCCATGGAGACCGGTTCTCAGTTGGAAATGGGGGAGTCAAGCAGAGATGCTCTGCTGGGGAGTCCTAGAAACCCGCCTGGAACATTTGTTTCTCACATGATGGATTGAAAGTACACATACACACACAAACTGCACCCAAAGGAAGAACTCTTACTGAGGTTCTTTCTGAATTTAAATGTAAGATCATTTCCTAATGACAACCAAGGAACAAAAATGTCAGCCTCAAACTGTGCCACTGGGCCCCCAAGAGACTTTGGAATCAGGCCTGGCCCTCCCGTCCTTCCACTGGGAGTTGTACGGAGAGCACAGACCCGAGGGGCCCTGAGGCCCAGCACGGATGGGTCAGTGTGCCAAAGCCCAGCCCTGCCCACAGCCATCGGGGCTCCTCACCCACCAGGCCTGTTTCCATCCATTCATGGGGAGAGGAGACAGTAGGGGAGAGAACATGGCACAGGGGACCCAGGGACCCAGACATGCACGGTAGGGGCTGGACCGGGGTGAGGAGGGGGACCGGGCAACTGCTGTCTGCCCCCCTCAGCACCCCCCAACTCTGGTCCTGGAGAACCAACCACCACAGGTTCGTCGCCGTGATTCTGGCGGCGCTGCCCCACAGCATCCAGTCCCGACCCTCCTTTCACCGCCTGCCCCTGAAGCTGCCTGCCTTTCTCAAGGTTCAGTTCAGAGATCTCCACCTTAAGGAGTTTCTTCTCTCCTCTTCTCGTCCCTGGACCCCCGACAGAGACTATTCTCTCCTCAGTATTCCATGTACGCGGCCAGTGGACACAGCACTACTCACGACTTCCTTCTACTGACCCCCTTCCCAAAGATAACCTCTCCCTCCGTCTCTGGCATGTTCATGTGCATCCCAGGACCCCCCGAATCCCACTCCTGGGCATCCTCCAGGAGCCCCCAGTAGGAAGCGAGGGGTGTGAACTGGAGCAAGACCCTGTTGGTTGCACCTGGTGAGGCTGGTCAGAGCCTGCATGGGGGAGTGGGCAGCCGTGGCAGGAAGGGGACCGGGTAGGCTGCGTGGAGGCCGCCCGCGAGGGGTGTTGGTGCCACAGGACAGGCTGCACCTGGAGTGCGTGGAGCTGGGGGACCATGACAGGTGTCAGCGGGGTCACTGGACAGAGCTGGCACAGGGGTATGTAGGATGGGGTGGGGTGGGGTGGGGTACGCAGGAACAGATTTGGGGCCTGAGGATCTTTCCATCTCTTCCAGGATGAGGTCATCCACCCACAACGTCAAGATGAAGACAGGCGCTCCTGATGATTGCAGACACAGCCCATCCTCCAGACTGGAATTTGCATCTGTGGGTAGCGTCTTCTTGGCAGGTTACAGGGACCCTGGGACAAGGTGTGGGCTGTGTGCGAGAAGGCAGGGGAGAAGCTGTGGGGATGGGGCCAAAGCGTGCCCCTCAGGTCATAACTCTTGCTCTCACCGATATCAAGGAAATGCAGAGTAGAGGCTTTCCCACCACAACCCAGCTAGTCCCCAGCAGGTCTGGATCTAGAGCTAAGCTTAACTCATAAGCCTCTCACCCGGAAGACAGTGGTGGGGAAAACCCTCAAGCCTACAACTCAATGGCTTAGTTCAACAGTTAGTGGGTACCGTGTTTCTAAATAACTGGAGGAAATAATTTCAAATGCTAATATGATGGCATTAGCCTGGCAGCTGTTAAAAATCCATTATGAAAATTTCATCAAAATTATTTGGGAAATTAAAAAAAGCAAGTAGCACGTCTCTGAGAAGTGAGGCGGTCTCCCAGGACATCACAGAGGCACCAGTGCGGGAGGCTTCCCTCCAGACGTCGAGTCTGTGTGGTGCAAACCAGTGCAGCCGAACATGGGCAGCATGTGGCTCCTGCCCGCGGGCATGGAGGGTGGACCCAGCCCGGTGGCTTACAGACACCGATCCTCAACATGATGCAGATCTTGAATTTGGAGCTGGACAAAGGCAGTTTCACGTAGCATCAGGAAAGTACATCACCGTCTCTGCATGTTTAAACCCCTGACTGAGACTCAGCACAGAAAACAACTTCACCTCAGTGCATTCTTGCCTGAGGCTGAGACCCACCCTGCTGCCCTGGGCCCCAGGCCCCCTCGTCTTTGCCCAGATGCTGCCCAATTCAGGAAGAGTGGCCCCCGAGTGGTGGTCCATAGTCAGAGTCTGCCTCCAGTGCTAACGAATATAAGGCACCTTAACTGTCCTACACGAATGTCTTTGTTTCACTTCACTGTTCTCGCCTTATCACAAGGATGTTGATTTCTCAAGAGGACTGGTCCGGCAGGTAAACTGGGCTCCCGGAATCTGATCAGTCAGCATTATCAGGTTTCAAAGAATCAGAACACACTGAAGATTTTCATCTCTTTACCACCTGAGATCAGCTTTATATCTGTTTTCTAATATCTATTATGGACAAGGAAACTTAAAAGAATTTCTCATAAATTCATGGTATCTGACTTCTACAGATGGTTCAGAAAGAGTCTGAAAACACCTGAAAACAAATATAGTCAGACTCACCTCTAGTTGGCTCGTACGATACCTGCAGGTGTCTGTCGATGTTGGTTCCTTGGTACAGGTAGTTTAGGAACTTTCTGCAGAATAGCTACACACGAAGGGCAGGTGCAGAGGCCTTTGGGATAAACAGCGCTTCCACGCTCCCTTAAAAGCTGTCTGGTTTTAAGTTTAGTATCTCGTCTAGTATTCTGAAGCGAGTCTCTTGGCAAATAAACACAGGAAGTCATGATTCCGCTTAAGTGCACTACAACAGTATTGCATTTTTAGACCCTACTATGACCGCCTACACTGTCTTGAGGATTACTCCTGCTCCTGCTATTGCTGTTTCATAGCAAAGGAAAAGCAATAACTAGAGAAGCATTATGTTTGTTTTTAGGCAGGAGGACCCTTGCTGGGTTTGACCTAAAAGGATCGGTAACCATTTCTGAACCTTAATACTGAATTTCTGTAGCAAAGACTTAATAGTCCTGTGTTTACTCCATTATTATTGACTCCAAACTTAATTTCCTTTTCCTAGATCCTTCCGGTTTGTTTGGTTATTTTTTCTGTCCAGCATCTTAAGGTGAATTCTAGCCTGTATTTTTAAAATTTTGTCTAGAGTCAAGAAGGCATTTAAGGGTATTTCCTCTAAATACAACTTTCCCTGGATCCCATAGGCTTGGTGTAAGTTTCTTTAGTTTTAACGCTCACGAGATGACATGTAACTTCACCCTCGACTTCCTCTTTGCTCTGCAGCTACTTTATGAGGGTGTGCCCTGATTCCTAAGTACTTTGATTGTATCTTTACACAGTTCATCTCATCTTATTGGATTTTGATGAAAGACCAAGTGCTCTAAAATCTCGACTTTCTTGAACTAGTTGAAACATCCTTCCTCATCAAGTATCAAATTGGAAGGCAGATATGCTTACCACTAAAAACTGAATTTTACAAATTTTGAAAGACAAAACACCTAAGGGAAAATGACATATTATGTATTTGTAGGATACAAATTTCATATGTGTTAATACAAATTTGGAAAACTCAGCAGTGGCCACAGGACTGGAAAAGATCAGTTTTCATTCCAATCCCAAAGAAAGGCAATCCCAAAGATTGCTCTAACTACTACACAATTGCACTCATCTCACACACTAGGAAAATAATGCTCAAAATTCTCCAAGCCAGGCTTCAGCAATATGTGAACCGTGAACTTCCAGATGTTCAAGATGGTTTTAGAAAAGGCAGACGAACCAGAGATCAAATTGCCAACATCCACTGGATCATCGAAAAAGCAAGAGAGTTAAAGAAAAACATCTATTTCTGCTTTATTGACTGTGCCAAAGCCTTTGACTGTGTGGATCACAATAAACTGTGGAAAATTCTGAAAGAGATGGGAATACCAGACCACCTGACCTGCTTCTTGAGAAGTCTGTATGCAGGTCAGGAAGTAACAGTTAGTATTGGACATAGAACAACAGACTGGTTCCAAATAGCAAGAGGAGCACGTCAAGGCTGTATATTGTCACCCTGCTTATTTAACTTATATGCAGAGTACATCATGAGAAACGCTGGGCTGGAAGAAGCACAAGCTAAAATCAAGATTGCCGGGAGAAATATCAATAACCTCAGATATGCAGATGACACCACCCTTATGGCAGAAAGTGAACAAGAACTAAAGAGCTTCTTGATGAAAGTGAAAGAAGAGAGTGAAAAAGTTGGCTTAAAACTCAACATTCAGAAAACCAAGATCATGGCATCCGGTCCCATCACTTCATGGCAAATAGATGGGGAAACAGTAGAAACAGTGTCAGACTTTATTTTTTTGGGCTCCAAAGTCACTACAGATGGTGATCGCAGCCATGAAATTAAAAGATGCTTACTCCTTGGAAGGAAAGTTATGACCGACCTAGACAGCATATTAAAAAGCAGAGACATTACTTTGTCAACAAAAGTCCGTCTAGTCAAGGCTATGGTTTTTCCAGTGGTCATGTATGGATGTGAGAGTTGGACTATAAAGAGGGCTGAGCACAGAAGAATTGATGCTTTTGAACTGTGGTGTTGGAGAAGACTCTTGAGAGTCCCTTGGACTGCTAGGAGATCCAACCTGTCCATCCTAAGAGAAATCAGTCCTGGGTGTTCACTGGAAGCATTGATGTTAAAGCTGAAACTCCAGTATTTTGGCCACCTGATGCAAAGAGCCAACTCATTTGAAAAGACCCTGATGTTGGGAAAGATTGAAGGCAGGAGGAGAAGGGCACAACACAGGATGAGATGGGTAGATGGCATCACCAACTCAATGGACATGAGTTTGGGTAAACTCCGGGAGTTGGTGATGGACAGGGAGGCCTGGCATGCTGCAGTTCATGGGGTTGCAAAGAGTCAGACATGACTGAGTGACTGAACTGAACTGAACTGAACTGTGTACATGAGATTATGAATATGTGCAGACCCTATGCATCTTTGACTATTTAAAGTGTGCTAGATCTGCTAAATCACAGAATAAGAGTATTTATACTCATTCATTATATTTGTGCTTTATTGAATTCTGCTTATATTTCTAATAGCTTTTGCTTTATTTGTTAGATCCCATCTGTTTAGGGTATGCAGGCACCTTACTTCATCTAAACAATCTGAAGTAATGTTAACAATGCATCAGATGCATTCAACACCTGGGAAATGCAGATTAAAAACTTTATGAGCCACCACTGCACTCTGTGTACATGAGATTATGAATATGTGCAGACCCTATGCATCTTTGACTATTTAAAGTGTGCTAGATCTGCTAAATCACAGAATAAGAGTATTTATACTCATTCATTATATTTGCGCTTTATTGAATTCTGCTTATATTTCTAATAGCTTTTGCTTTATTTGTTAGATCCCATCTGTTTAGGGTATGCAGGCACCTTACTTCATCTAAACAATCTGAAGTAATGTTAACAATGCATCAGATGCATTCAACACCTGGGAAATGCAGATTAAAAACTTTATGAGCCACCACTGCACAGCCAAGTGGTGGGAACACCAAACTGAGAATTAGACCATGCCAAAGGTGATGAGGAGGAAGAGGAACCCACACTTATGTGGGAATGTAAACCGGCACAAGCACCTCAGAAAACTGGTAAGATTCAGTAACACTCAGCAATCTGCAGACCCTCAAGTCAGCAGCTACGCCCCAGGTGTTTGCCACATGGAAACACATACATACACTTACTGTAAGACACATAAGAGAAAGCCTACAGCCAATTTACTCATAACATTTCCAAACTGAAAGCCCAAACCTCCATCCTCAGCAGGACAGACACATCCAGTGTCATGCGGTAGACATCTGTGCAGCCCCAGGAACAGACAAACCATGCCCTACACACACACCAAGCACGAATCTTGCAAACATCCCGTCGGTTGAAAGAAGCCATACACACAAGAGAGAGCCGTTCTTACTTGTGTAAAATCCCCACACAGGCAAAGCCAAGCTATGGTGTCGGAAATCTGGACAGTGGATGGACACCATCCCAGGGCGCAGTAGTGACCAGGAGGGGACAGGCGGGGACCTGGGGGCTGTTTCTTAGTCTCAGTGCTAGCACCTGGGTGTGTTCAGTGTGGGAGAACCCCAGCGGCCACCTGCACACATCTCACTTGAGCACCTCTCTGTCTGTGTGATATATTCCACCAGACTCCAAGGAAATGTGCATCAGGTGCTGCACAGAGTATCTCTTTAATTTTGCTATTGTTGTTGAATGGCCAGCACTGCCCATGGAGAAGGCGTTGTGATCCCATTTCACAGATCAGCCAGATGAGACTGAGGGGAGACCACACACTTCACTAGGGGTCGATCTCACAGAGGGGCGGCAGAGCTGCGGGGACTCTAGTTCCTTCAGTTCCTTTATCATCATGACCTCACAATGATAAGGTGGCCTTGTTGAAGTCAAGAGCCTGGGCTGAGGACAAATATCAGGAACTCAGTGAGCAGATTATTTTTGTCTGCAGAGTGTGAAAATGGTCTTCCCTCAAGAAATTTCAAATGAATTGCTTAGAGATGGTTTAAACTAACATTAACTGTACCATTAATTAATGGTATATCTAACTTCCCAACTTCCCTTCCACACTGGTTTTATTTAATTCCCCACTGTCATAAAGCCTGGTATGGTTTATAGTTTCATTTTGTACAATAAATTTCTTTCACAACAAGTTTTTACTCTTGCAGTATCTGTAATGATGAAAAAAAGTATATTATGTGATCCACCCAATTCCATGTAATAATATTACAGCTTTATTGAAGGCACTTGTTGTGTTTATAGTAAATTAAACAGATCAAAAAATGTTTATTCGAAATGTACTGCCTATTTTCACCCTGCCTATTCCCAAAAAGCTTTGGTGCATAATAAAAGGTAACTATAAAATAAAGCTGAAATACATGATATAAAACCTCACGGAAGGAGAGGAAATTAATTCAGGATAACACAAGGGCCAAGACTGAATATTAAATTTGGCTCTAAGCATTCTGCAAGACAAGAAGTACACAAATCTCCTAATCTGATAAGAGGAAATAGACCCATTATTCAAAGAAGACAACTTTCCAGATACAAATTTCCAAGAGGCACATCAAAAACATTGTATACAAGGTCTGATAGTGAGTAGTATGTAGATATGAAGTGATGTGAAGAAATTCATTTTAGGAGGAAAATTCTACAAACAGTCTTGGATTTTATATTTAGAGAATGAGTTCTAAGGAAAAAACAAAAGGAAATAAACAGAGATGGTGGATTTTACAAGGCAGCAGAGACCCACTGGGCTGACCAGGCAGCGGCTGGGACAGCAGGTCACCCAGGTGTCACTCAGCAGTTGTGCGGTTGGACAAGCCCCATCCTGTGCCTCAGTTTCCCTACAGAGAAAAGTGAGAATAACACTTACCCTGCAACCTCACATTAAAGCACTTGGGAAAATGCTCAACCAGTATAAATTCATCATCTGACTTCCACCAGCACCATCAAATTGGGAGGAAAACCCACAACTCACGTTTCCAAGGCGGAGAAGCAGTTAACATCTGTCATTCTCCTTGCAACCTTTGTCTTGAGGGTGATGTCATTTGTTCCACTCACTGTCCTTTGCAGCTTTGTCAGGAAGGCGTTTATTAGGAAATATCAATGGATAATGAATCAGTGCAGACTTAAAACAATGCAACATTTCCTGCTGAGTGTTCTCACCCAACGTTCTGTCCTTCCTTCCAGGACAGAACTATAAACACAAAAAGACCCCATTTAAAGCTACGAGAGACGTAAAATATGGGACCAAGTTCACAGAGGACTTTATCCTTCAGAAGAGCATGCTCCTCCAAGTTGACAATCATGGATTCCCACCTGGAAAATACCAGTGAATCAGACACTGTGTGTGCATGTGTGACATGTATGCATGTACCGTGTTTTCACATACGTGTGTGCACGTAACCTTCAAACACCAATCCAGAACCTGGGTGACAGAGGAGTCTCTTCTCCCCCAAGCATCACCGACTCAATGGACACGAGTTTGAGTAAATTCAGGGAGATAGTGAAGGAAGGACAGGGAAGCCTGGTGTGCTGCTGTCCCCTGGGTCGCAGAGTCAGACACGACTTAGCAGTTGAACAACAACAAGACAAGAGGCTGCCTGAAAGCCCCAAACTGCAGGGCCCAGTGGGCAGGAGAAGTCAGTGCTGTGTTTGGTATGATTTTTAAAAAGACATTATTCGAAAGCTGCTAAGACCACAGACCTTAGAAGTTCTCATCACAAGAAAGAAAAAACTGTAACTCTGTGAGTTCACAGTAGGTTAGCTAAACTGGTAGTAATCGCTTCACGCTCTGTCAAACTGTTAAGCTCTAACCTTAAATTTATACAGTATCATATGTCAACAGCATCCCAATAACACGGGAGTGAAACCAAGGCTGACATTTCAACACCTAAATTTCCATACCACATAGTCTCTACGTGTCATTGCCAAAGCAAATGTCCACATGGGTCAACCAGAGAAGTAGCACAGAGTTATCACTTAGGTTGAGTGAGTTTGTATGTTCCACAAAACTGAGCCACGACCGGCATCCTTAACCAATAGCCATGTGCAAAAGGCTTCACTATTGACTTACACCAGTTTAAATGTTTACACATATCAACATTTGGATCATCCTTTCAACTATCACACTGCTGTGAAAGCTTTGAACTTGAATTTAACAAATAGCAGGTTGCTCAGTAGGTAAAGAATCCACCTGCCAATGCAGGAGATGTGGGTTCCTCCCTGGGTAGGGAAGACCCCGTAGAGAAGGAAATGCCAACCAACTCCAGGATTTCCAATGGAAATCTCATGGACAGAGTAGTCTGGCAGGTTACAGTCAATGGGGTCACAAAGAATGAGACGTGACTGAGCAACTAGCACACACACACACACACACACACAAAACCAGCAGGATTTCCTAACCCAATCTCAGGTTTATCTGTTTCCAATATTTGTAAACCTTTGGCTATAAACTAGCTGAAACTGATACTGACTTTTTTGCTTAGTTCTATATAACGACATCTTTTATACCAGGGTGATTAAATTTGAGATTTTTATTCTGAATTTAATTTGGACATAGGCATCACTGGTTATGTGGATCTGATGCTGGTCAAGGTTTTCAACTGGGAAAACAAGAGTTAAAATGATGTGGGAAAGAAGAGAAGGAAGAGAAGAAAGAATATATAAAAGATAAACAGCAAGGACCTATTGTATAGCACAGGGAACTATAGTCAATGTCTTGTAATAACATATAATGGAAAAGAATCTGAAAAAGAATACATATATATAACTAAATCGCTTTGCTGTACATCTGTAAATCAACTATACCTCAATTTAAAAGAAGAAAAGAAAGAAAGGAGGGAGGAAACAAAACCAAAAACTCTTTGTATCAAAAACTCAGGTCAAAAATCTCTTTAAAAACTGAAGTAACCTGTGTGACATTGAAATTGCCAGGAGACTATACAAAGAGAACATGTCACCTTTACGATGAGAATCAAGATTTCCCAATTATCTATGTGTTTCAGCACACTGAGGACTGAACCAAGCTAAGTGGATGCACTTGAATCATCCAGGCTCCATCCCCACCCCACAAGGTTCCTACAGGGAGAGCACAGGTTGCTTTATTTGTTGTTTCTAAGTAAAACCGCTTCTGCCGCCCTTGTCTAAAAGCGGCTCTGCAGGGTCCGCCTGCACCTTACCCCACGCCGCCCTCTCTGCTCCCACCAGCACGCTGAGGGCTCCTGCCAGACCACAACTACAGTATTTCTGTTCATGCTGTCAGAGCAGCTCATATAATCGGAGCAAGTTTCTTGTGACTGGACAATCACAGTCCCTGATCTTGAAAAGCAAGGGAGAGCTTTATAAAGGAATTATAATCAATGGTTAGAAGGAGCCGGAGAGATTTAAACTATTAATAGATTTAAAATTGAAGTGCCTTTAAGTCCTTATTTTCCCCTTTCAATTGGCAAAATTTGCACCCAGAACAGAGAAATCCTAGCTGGACTCTCACCAGGGGACTTCCCACTGTTAACACTGAGCTTTGCCAAACTGGTCCAGCCCTGCTTCCGGCACTGCCTTCTCAGGACCCAGTGCTGGGTTTACAGCGCCTTCAACACCAGCGAGTGGCGCCGATTGCTCCCCTCTGACCCCGTCCTGCCTGAGCACACAAAAGCGGAGCCTGCTGGCTTCTCTGCAGGGGGGTGTCATGAGTTTCCAGCCCAAGCTTTAATTATTGCCTGTGTCCTCTTAAAAGAGCACAGACAGACAGCCTTGGACAGACTTTGTTTCAAATCTTGGCTCAGCCACCTAGCACGCGCGGGAGGTCTCAGAACTCCGCTGCTCAGAACCACAGCTCCCTGGTTTGGAAGAAGGGTGCGAGTGTGTGCTCAGTCATGTCAGAGTCTTTGTGACCCCGTGGACTGTAGCCCAGCAGGCCCCTCTGTCCATGGGCTTTCCCGGGCAAGAACACTGGAGTGGGTTGCCATTTCCTTCTCCAGGGGATCTTTCTGACCCAGGGATCAAAGCCACGTCTTTTGCATTGTCAGGCAGATTCTTTACCGTTGAGCCATCAGGGAAGCCCCTTGGAAGCAGGGCTTGTGCTGTGTTGGTAAATACACCCCTGCCCTGTTCAGAGCCTGACGCGTCGTGAGCAGGTTGTTTTCCTCCTCTGCCTGCTCCTGGACCAGCTCAGCTGCAGCAGTGCTCCTTGCCACTTCATTTGCTGCCCAGTGTCTCCTGCCCAATGGCTTAAGTGGAAGTTTAGGAGGGTCGGGGCTGAAGATGCCAGGGGGCCAAATGGTGCTTGTGGGGTCAAACACACAGCCTCTCTCACTGACTAGAAGAGGGCTTTCTCAGAGCAAATCCAGGAGGACAGCACTGATAGTTGCCAGAAAAACAAGTCCCAGCAGAAGACAAAGGACCAGGGCCAATGACGGAAGCTGCCACCAGTCCCAGGCATGGCTGGGAGACCAAATGCAACCTACTAGAGACAAACAAGAAATGCAGAACTGATGCATCTCTCGAGTGGCCAGAGCAGCGAGATGCAACAGGAGGGACCACCAGGAATGAGACGTAAGACACCCTGTTGAGAATAAGCCAGAAAAGTTGCCTCTGGTGAGATGATAAAAAGAGACATCATTTGCTGAGAAAGGTCCATATTATCCAAGCTATGATGTTTCCACGGGGAAGGCAGTGGCACCCCACCCCAGTACTCTTGCCTGGAAATCCAATGGACGGAGTAGCCTGGTGGGCTGCAGTCCATGGGGTCGCTAACAGTCAGACAGACTGAGCGACTTCACTTTCACTTTTCCCTTTCATGCATTGGAGAAGGAAATGGCAACCCACTCCAGTATTCTTGCCTGGAGAATCCCAGGGATGGGGGAGCCTGGTGGGCTGCCGTCTATGGGATCACACAGAGTCGGACACGACTGAAATGACTTAGCAGCAGCAGCAGCATGATGTTTCCAATGGTCATGTATGGATGTGAGAGTTGGACCATAAAAAAAGGCTGAGCACCGAAAAATTGATGCTTTTGAACTGTGGTGTTAGAGAAGACTCTTGAGAGTCCCTTGGACTGCAAGGAAATCCAACCAGCCTATCCTAAAGGAAATCAGTCCTGAATATTCATTGGAAGGACTGATGCTGAAGCTCCAGTACATTGGCCACCTGATGCAAAGAGCTGACTCATTGGAAAAGACCCTGATGTTGGGAAAGATTGAAGTCAGGAGGAGAAAGGGCAACAGAGGAAGAGATGGTTGGATGGCATCACCGACACAATGGGCATGAGTTTGAGCAAGCTCTGGGAGATAGTGAATGACCAGGAAGCCTGGCATGATGCCATCCACAGAGTCGCAAAGAGTGAGGAACGACTTAGCGGTTGAACAATAAGTCTAAGCACAAGTTCTTAAATGCAGATTTTGCACATTAAACTGTCCTAACCCCTTCTGTGTTTTCAGATCATTAAAAGCTGTGAATCCGCTTCCATGCTGATGACACCATCTTGAGTTTCTACCTCCGATTCCTACGCCCACCTGGGGTTTCCTCCCTCCAGGAAGGTCAGAGAGGGGCGTTGACAAACCTCACATTAAGAATAGCTGATGGAGGGATGGCGGGCAGCCCAGTGACAGCGGGCGCAAAGGCAGGATTTAAACAATCGAGAGACTGTTTTCAGAGCCCTGGTGACATCACACACTGTGAACCTTTTATTCATCCTCCGCCCGGGATAGAGAAAGAAAGGGTCACTAATTACAGAGGCGGCAGATCAGGGAGCGTTCGGGCTTTATAGCAGGACCTGCCCTCTCCTTGTCTGTGATGGTGTAAACAATAACTTTTTTATTGTCTCTGATAAAGGGTGCATGAGAATGGGCAGGATGATAACAGAATCACCCCATTCCCTACCACATCACTGGGCTGCCTGTCTGGGCCGTTACCTGGATGGGGAGCGGCTGGTTCTCTGGATCCGTGGCTCACGTTTGCGGCTGAGAGTACAGGGAAGTGCTGTGGGTGAGGCGCTCAGATCTGACAGATCCGCTCGGTTTTTCGGTGTTGTGCTCTTTGATAATACCTGGGACTCCCTACGTCCCAGGGAGTCATGAATTAGATCAGAGGTTGGCAAACTCTGGCCTGGGGACCAAGTACAGCCACTGAGTGTTTTTGCTAACTAGACCTGAGCTTGGACACAGGTCCAAGGACACAGGTTCTTGCCTATTGTCTACCTGAGTCCATCTTCTCTGGCTGTGTCCCTAGAGCGATGGTAGATTGAGTAACGGCCACAGAGATCATACAAGCTGCAAGAAGCCTAAAATTTTACGGTTAGCCCTTTACAGAAAGAGTTCTATGACCTCTTGCTTGCTTCTCAGCAGAAAGGAGGTGCCCGACTAACCACATGTCCTTCTTCCCTGGAGCGAGGGGCGTGTTTGCACAGGATGGATGGAGTCAAGTGGCAAACCAAGGCTTCTCTTCCAAACATAGACCCCCCAGGGACTGCAAAGACAAGATGACTGAACTCCCACAGAAACACACAGCAGAGGAAACAACACCCATTGGCCCAGTCCAGGATGGAATTGCTTCTAGAGCTGAGGATCCGCGAAGGATGGAACTGTCCGTAAGATGCTTCCTGACTGCGTGATAATCGATCTCGGGCTGAAAATTCCCGAATGACCAATCTGTTGAGAATCTAGCTTAGTTGTCATTAACCTTTTTATGAGGGAAAGAGAGGGTCATACTTCTGAAAAATGAGATATACACAATCACAATTTTATTTGCAACTTTAGGGGGCTCTTGGACCCCCAGAGGCCAATCCATGAGCCCCAGATTAAGAAACGCAGATCAGGAACTTCCCTGGTGGTCCAGTGGTTAAGATTCTGCACTCTCAATGCAGGAGTCCTGGGTTCAACCTCTGCTCAGGGAACTAGATCCTGCATGCCACAACTAAGACCTGGCACAGCCAAATAAACTAAAACAAACAAAATCACTGCTTAGTTCTTTTTTTTTTTTTTGCTAGTTGTGAGGAAAACAGAAAAAATATTTTCCCAAAAGCACTGGTCAAAGAGCCTGTTTCTACTTAGCCTAATTAACAATTAGCAAGCTCCTGCTTGGCAACTAATTTAAAATTAACAGCATCTAATCAGTGCCAAATAAGTGGTGCAGACAACATTATCAGAATTGAGAGAAGAAAGAGATCATTGCTGTTAAGTAAGGTGAGGAGAATTCCCAGAAATAATGTGATTTGTCCGAGATCTGAGAGCAGCGAAGTCTCAGGCAAGCAGAAAGGGGCAGAGGGTACGGAGGTTGACCTATAAACATACTCAAGGCTCAGCGAGTTCTGGGTCTTGGTTTCTTATGTGTGGGCCCCAAGCAGAGAAGAATCTAAAACATCCCTAAAAGGCATCATCTTAAAGAAACAACAGATTTTAGGCATCAGAGGAGATGGCTAGGCAGTAAACTATTCCAGGTCTCACACCTTGACCATCAGGACTATCAAGATTTGTGTTCATGCCAACAACCCATCTTGGGCAGAGCAGGCTTCCATGGGTCTTCGGCTTAACGCTCTGCTATTACTTTCTTAAAATTTCCAATCGTTTTAAAACAAAAGGCCTGCATTTTTATTTTGCAAGGGGCCCCACAAACTATCTTCTTCTATTTCCTCTTATTGTTCAACTAAGACAACGTATTGCAACAGATTCAGATGAAATACAAAAGATCTGAGCATCCAGCTGTGCTCTGCTGAGCCGGACGTTAAAGGCGTCTGCAAAGCTTCAGAACAGTAATACACTCCTTACTTCTTTTCCTCTGTCTTGAAAAATATACTTAATTCTCATAAAAATGTTATTTATGTTATGGGATTCTTACTGTACCTTTTAAATAAATTAACAAGTATTTTGAAAACATCTCAATTATATTTGTTTAACATGGTAAATATTAGTCGTCTAGCCCATCATAAACAAAAGCTCTTTGAAATCCTTGGTTTTTAAGAGCAGAAAGGGGTCCTGAGACCAACAGGCTTGAGAATGAAATACACTCAGGAATATGCATCCTATTAGTCCAGTTTCTCTGGCATGTGTCTGCTCATGTCTGTGTCTTGCTTCTTTTAAGTTAGGCTGTGTGCCCAGAACTCCTGCCTGGAAGGTTCCCACTACTCTCTTCCAAGTCTCCATGGCCAAAGCTAAACCAGGTGGCTTAAGAAGATCACATAAGGAGAACACACTTGAACTGGTGGAGAAGTGGCCAGCATTCCAAACCACTTTATCTCTCAGGACCTGCTAGAATTCACTGTTAGCCCACAGTGAGCATTATAGCCTCTATCTAACACAAGCATTTAGCATGGAATGATTGAATCCAACCATTTTCATGTAGAATTTGGTCTCCTATGTTATATTATGTGATCCAGAGCAGAAAGGATAGTAGTTTCTTTGTTTGTTGTTTGTTTTTTACATTAAGCTCCACCACTTGGCAGTAACTGTATCAAGAGGAACAGAAAAGTAGGTTTTGTAAAGAAGGTTCCCCTGGGTTGGCACTGAGAGGGATTATTATACTGGCAGACTTCTCAGCTAAGGGCCCTTCTTGACCAAGACCGTAAATCCCAGAATTTCCCAGCATCATTCCAGGAGTCTAAACAGTCTTTTAAACAGCTGCTGAGTGTCACTGGTCTCATGATTCCTTAAAGGAATTTGTCCGTGGGTGGGGGAAGTCACCGCCCATGAGTCTTCATTAAATGTTGAAGGCTGACTGTGGCGATGAAAGAAACAGGATGGAATTCTCAGAATCTCGGTGTTGATAAACAGTCCCCTCCTCCATAAACAAGGGACTTGCTTCAGCAAACCTAAGGCCTCCATCCTTCTGTTCAGGGAAAAGCCCATTCTTGATAAAAGAAAAGGAAAGAGCTGAAGAGGATGAATAAAAGGTTCACAGTGTGTGATGTCACCAGGGCTCCCACAATTACAGTTACCCAGGCTTCCTGGTCTCACCTTGTTTTTCAAATTGGAGTATTGCTGCTTTACAATTTTGCGTTCGTTTCTACTGTACAGAAAAGCGAGTCAGCTATAGGTATACATATAGCCCCTCTTTTTTGGATTTCCTTCCCATTCAGGTCACCGCAGAACACTGAGTAGAGTTTCCCCAGATACACAGTAGGTTCTCTGGTTATCTGTTTTACACATAGTATCAACGGCGTATATATGTCGACCCTCATCTCCCTATCCATCCCATCCTCTCTTCCCACCTTGGTATCCGTGTATTTGTTCTCTACGTGTGTGTCTTGATTCAAGTTCTGCAAATAGGTTCCTCTGTACCTTTTTTCGATTCCACTTATATGCATTAATGTATGGTATTTGCTTTTCTGACTTATTTCACTCTGTATGAAATAAATCTAAGTCCATCATGTCTCTGAAAATGGCACAATTTCGTGCTTTTTATGGCTTACTTTAACATGTTTCCCCTGGTGCTCACCTCCCGAGGCTCCACACAGGTGGAACCATAGGACTCACCTGCCAAAAAGTGGATGGCCAGACAGCTGGGGCAAAGGTGATTTTCACCAGAGCCACACCAGCAATATCCTAGACAGAGCTGCCCCTCACCAGGCACGAGATCAGGGATGCCAGGTACCCACAGCCCCTTGGCAGCCAGGGCCAGGGACCCAGAGCCTTGCCAGCCCCTGAAACAGGCCAAATTGGCTACTTTGCATCCACTTTCTCCTAAGCCCTCCTTCACATCAGGTCAAGTGCAAAGTCAATTTACTAGCCTGAGCAGGAGCCAGAAGGTTAGCAAGACATGTGGGACCAGGGAAGGCTCCAGGAAGACTTGTGCGCACAGACTCCGTCAGCATTCTCTGGAGTGGAAGGCAGTCTCCCACCAGGACCTGAGGATCTGTCCCTCGACTCCCGGTGCCCTTTCGGCCCCATCAAAACACAAGACTGAGCAGCAGCTTTCCAGCCTCTCAACTCCACTGCTTTGACTTTCGTCTCCATTAGATTTCAGAAATCCTGTTTTCTAAGCAGTTTCTGTTCGATGTGGTGGCTTCACACACCGTGCTGAGGCTGGGTGAGTGGTCCTGCTCCCAGAGGGTCCAGTCCAACCTCCTGGGTGTATCCCCAGGGGACCTCCATGCCATACCTAAACCCGGGGGAACCTTCTGTGAGCCCACAGAGTTAAAGGCTTTTAAACAGTTAATTTGATGCCTTACTTAGCTAGATGAAAATGTGACTTTCTTCTTTCTCTCCATTAGATATTTTATTAAGTGAAAGTTTGCAACAACCCAAATTGAGCCAAACCAATAAATGAGTCAAATACCTAACCCTGGCCAGAACTACATCAAATACCTCGGTGTTCCCAGTTTAGGTGACCCAGAAAACAAAGATGAAGCCTCCGATCTACTGACTCAACCGAGGTGCACTCAACTGAACCGCCAGGATTCGCATCAGCCAGGACCTCCAGGGCAGGGCTGCTGGATGGACCCAGCGCCTTCAGGTTCCCTCCTATTTGGGTCAGGCTTAGCTCTCAAGTGTCAGGTTACTTAGGAGTTATCTGCTCCTGAACCAGATGCTCCCATGCTCCCCAGACCAGCGTCTTATTTGCAATCCCAAGCTTCCGCGTTTCCATCGTTACAGAAACAATCCAGCAGGCTTTCCTCGGCCAGCCACCCCGTGAACAAACACAAAATGAAACCCAGGGTGTTTGTCATTGCTCCCTGGGAAACCGCTGGCTGACTCCAGCCACACCCTCCTCCTGCCAGTGCCACGTGAGTCACCGTGAGAAGCCACGCCCTGTGTACACAGCGCACCGAGTAGCTGGGTGAAAAGCGACCTAAAAATGGAGCAGGGGGACCCGGAGAAGCAGCTGCCCAGAGAGAAGCTTGTCTGCACAGTGCAGAGAAGACCCCGGAGACCCGGGAGTCAGTTTCCCAGGCCTGGAATGTTGCACACAGTGCAAGTGAAGAATGCTCCACACACACATAAAAGGAGACTTCTAGAGTTGACTGAGATGGTCAGGTCCCCAGGGCAGGTCACCATCGGAGTCGTCTTTGCATCCACGGCACCTGGTGTGCTGATCATGTAGGCACCTGACGTGTGCGTATCGCTTGTCCTTTCTGATTATTACAGCATTAATTTTGTTGCATGTTCCCCGGCCTGGACAGAGGAGCCTGTGGGGGCTGCAGTCCATGGGGTCGTAAAGTGTCACTTCCACTTTGCTTTACTCTCCGCAGCCTGAAGACCATGTAATTACCTTCAGTTCAGTTCAGTTCAGTCACTCAGTCGTGTCCGACTCTTGGCGACCCCATGAATCGCAGCATGCCAGGCCTCCCTGTCCATCACCATCTCCCGGAGTTCACTCAGACTCACGTCCATCGAGTCCGTGATGCCATCCAGCCATCTCATCCTCGGTCGTCCCCTTCTCCTCCTGCCCCCAATCCCTCCCAGCATCAGAGTCTTTTCCAATGAGTCAACTCTTCGCATGAGGTGGCCAAAGTACTGGAGTTTCAGCTTTAGCATCATTCCTTCCAAAGAAATCCCAGGGTTGATCTCCTTCAGAATGGACTGGTTGGATCTCCTTGCAGTCCAAGGGACTCTCAAGAGTCTTCTCCAACACCACAGTTCAAAAGCATCGATTCTTCGGCGCTCAGCTTTCTTCACAGTCCAACTTTCACATCCATACATGACCACAGGAAAAACCATAGCCTTGACTAGGCGGACCTTAGTCGGCAAAGTAATGTCTCTGCTTTTGAATATACTATCCAGGTTGGTCATAACTTTTCTTCCAAGGAGTAAGCGTCTTTTAATTTCATGGCTGCAGTCACCATCTGCAGTGATTTTGGAGCCCCAAAAAATAAAGTCTGACACTGTTTCCACTGTTTCCCCATCTATTTCCCATGAAGTGATGGGACTGGATGCCATGATCTTCGTTTTCTGAATGTTGAGCTTTAAGCCAACTTTTTCGCTCTCCTCCTTCACTTTCATCAAGAGGCTTTTTAGCTCCTCCTCACTTTCTGCCATAAGGGTGGTGTCATCAGCATATCTGAGGTTATTGATATTTCTCCCGGCAATCTTGATTCCAGCTTGTGTTTCTTCCAGTCCAGTGTTTCTCATGATGTACTCTGCATATAAGTTAAATAGGCAGGGAGACAATATACAGCCTTGATGTACTCCTTTTCCTATTTGGAACCAGTCTGTTGTTCCATGTCCAGTTCTAACTGTTGCTTCCTGACCTGCATACAGATTTCTCAAGAGGCAGGTTAGGTGGTCTGGTATTCCCATCTCTTTCAGAATTTTCCACAGTTTATTGTGATCCACACAGTCAAAGGCTTTGGCATAGTCAATAAAGCAGAAATAGATGTTTTTCTGGAACTCTCTTGCTTTTTCCATGATCCAGCGGATGTTGGCAATTTGATCTCTGGTTCCTCTGCCTTTTCTAAAACCAGCTTGAACATCAGGGAGTTCACGGTTCACATATTGCTGAAGCCTGGTTTGGAGAATTTTGAGCATTACTTTACTAGCATGTGAGATGAGTGCAATTGTGCGGTAGTTTGAGCATTCTTTGGCATTGCCTTTCTTTGGAATTGGAATGAAAACTGACCTTTTCCAGTCCTGTGGCCACTGCTGGCATATTGAGTGCAGCATTTCACAGCATCATCTTTCAGGATTTGAAACAGCTCAACTGGAATTCCATCACCACCGCTAGCTTTGTTCGTAGTGATGCTTTCTAAGGCCCATTTGACTTCAGATTCCAAGATGTCTGGTTCTAGATTAGTGATCACATCATCATGATTATCTGGGTGATGAAGATCTTTTTTGTACAGTTCTTCCGTGTACTCTTGCCACCTTTTCTTAATATCTTCTGCTTCTGTTAGGTCCATACCATTTCTGTCCTTTATCAAGCCCATCTTTGCATGAAATGTTCCCTTGGTATCTCTAATTACCTTAGGTCACTTAATTTTCCTTTTACTGATTCTAAGTTCACCAAGCTGGTAACAGATGTGTCCTTCCACCCCACCCACATCTTGCCAACTGAAAAATCCCTGGAGAGTGGATGCAGGGATTCTGGTCACTGAAAAGGACCACCCTCCACTGTAAGTCAATACATTTGTACTGGAATTCCGGCCTCTGAGATGTATCCCTACAAATCAGTTCTCTAGAACCAGATTAGCTTCAGGTAAACTGATACGATCGAGTTTCTGAACCAGTAAAGCCAACAACAAGCTCCTGGTCTGTGCTAAGTCTCTCCAGTGACCCCTGCGGTGGAGGGCAGCTCCTGTCTAAACCATGGGCCTGGCCTGGCTCCAGCACCACGACTGTCCACTGGAGGGCTTCCTGCCAGCAGCAGGTCTGATTGTGGCATAAATAAATAAGTAAACCACAACTAAACACATAATAGGCTTTGACACTTTAGCTACTTAGTACAGTAAAAGGTATTGAGCGATGGAAGCGAATGCAACAAAGTGGGTGAACATGCAGGCTTTGGAGATCAGAAGAGCTAAGATCGTATCTGGGTTGTTACTTCTGAATTTAAGCAAATTATTAAATGTTTCTGAATCTCGATTTTCTCTGTGAAGTTGAGGTAATTAGGCTACCTATTTCTTTAGGTTTGAAGGGGGTGATCTACACTGTACCTTCCACTGCTGGCAACAGAGTGGACAAGAGAACCCAAAAACCCTCTCACTACAGAACACCTAGGAATGCGAGAGTTGACATTTTAAAAATCATCTTTTAAAAGGCATCGATGAGCAACAAGAGAGTACAGCATTCCTGCGGGGTCAGGAATGAAGCTGTAGGACAGATCCAGGGAAATGAGAGATTACTGACCATTCACCTAGCCTCGAGGGCCAAAACCTTCAGTCTCAGCAGAAGCCTGGGTGGTGGGGGGTTAGTTCGGGTGATAATCAGAGCGATCAAGAAAGGCAAGACATATAATAGGCTCTGTCCTTCAGAGAAATGTTAATAGGGAAACATAAACACCCTACAATCAGCAGGCGAAGGAAGCAATCATCTGTCTTGGTTTGGCTTTCAGAGGAAGGAAAAAAAAAAATCTCCCGACCTGGGTCATCAGATACAGCAAATAAAAACGCAGGGGGCTGCAGATTTCCAGGGCAGTGATACTATTTCATGTGATAACGGTAAAGGTGGAGACACAATATTACACATTCGTCAAAATCCAAAAAATGCGCAACACCAAGAACAAACCCTCACATACACCACGGATTTGGGGTGATACTGATGTATCAGTGTAGGCTCATTAATTATAATAAATGTACCTCGGGTAGGGAGATGCTGATGGTGGGGGAAACTGTATGTGTTTGGGGAGGAAGGAAATGTAACAAACCTGTACTTAACAACTTTGCTGTGAACCCAAAGCTGCTCTGAAAATAAAGTATAAATACATAAAAATAACAAGGTGCTCAGTTAAATTTCAATTTTATATAAACAACACACTTTAACTAAAAAAAGGCACAGAGGAACCAGTCACCAGAGCCAGAGAGAGGCTTGATGTTTCAACTGGACAAGAAGAACCAAGAATTAATAAATTAACCAAGAACTAAGCATTAATGCATAACAGTAGGAAAAAGCAACCCAATAAACCAAAGAATGTAGAAGAAAGAAAATAATGAAGATACGAACTAAAATGAATGAAGTAGAAAACAAAGATAGGATAGAGGAAGAACAAAGTCAAAAGTCGATTTTTTTGAAAATTTTACTAATAAAGTTAATAAATCTCTAGCAAGGTTAACCAAAAGAAGAAAGGAAAAACAAAAATATCAGGAGTGAAGTGATATGACAGTAACATAACATAGATCTAAAAGATAAGACTAACTTACAATCAATTTTTTGAGCTACATATTTGAAAACGCAAACAAAAGGCGCACATTCCTAGAAGAGAGAGTGGAAATTTGACTTAAGAAGAAACAACACCCATAACAATGAAAGCAGACGAATTAGTTGTTTAAAATCTTCCCATAAAAGAAACAGTAGTTTTGTAACCAATTTCTACACACAGTTTTATAACCAGTCTTATGAAATATTAAAGGATAATTCCACTTTACCCAATCTAGATCAGAGAAAAGAAACAGAATCAGTAACTAATTTTGAAAGTGGATGTGGGAGATGGGAGAGAAGCTCTTCCTCCCCACCCACCCCAGAAACAAACATTAATGACCATTCCTGTGCCCTGGATGTGAAGGGTACAGAACATCATACTTCTAGAAGAGTCTATGTAGGAGACCCTGACTTTGGGATAGGCGAGGAGACTCACAAGGAGTATTAATCATAAAAAGAGGAAGACTGAGTGCATTAAGAACTTCTGTTCCTCAAGAGACTGTAAAAACAGTTGAAATGTCAACTCATACACTGGGGAGAAGATATTTGGGATTTACATAACAGAGAATTAGTATCCAAAACATATGAAGAACAAGCAAGCCAATTTTTTTAAAAAGGATAAAATATATGATCAGATCTTCTACTGAAAAGAAAGGTAAATGGCTCATAATTATGTAAAAGGATGCTCAACTTCCTTAGAAGTCACAAAAGAAAAATCCAAATCATAATGAGGTACCATTTTATAACTACTAAACTGCAGAAATTTGTAAACTGTTTCATAAACCATCAGACTTCAGCGGTAGCTACTTCTGGTTTTAAGTACGAATTAGTACAAACACCTTGGGAAAGAGTTTAAGATTATTTATTATAGCTGAATAGCAACTCCAGTATAATCTAGTAACTCCTAAATGGATGCCCTAGAAATCTTGTACTCAGATTCTGGGAGACATGAACAGAATGTCCACAGAAGGGTGTCTGCAACAGTTAAGACTGGAAGCAACTCAAATCTTCATCCGTAAGAGAAAAAAGTGGTACATACATAGCTTCTGGGATTAAGTACAACACCAGGAAATACTTTAGTAAAAATGGATACGCAGTCTGGTTGCTAAAAAGCAATTAGAAGGAAAATGTCCCTCTGTTCTAAAGAGCAGCCTTTATTGAAGACCCAAGTCTGTTTGAACCATCTCCACCTGTTTTTTGAAGCGATTGTCCTGTTCCTTTTATATAAAAGCCCATACTATACATTTTTGCTTGAGTTTAATTCCAGGAAAGTTTCTGATTCTGCATGTGTTCATCAAATGGAAAAACATTCTGGCCACAGATTTCCAAAGCCTCTCAAAGTACTATGAGGAGTTGTCATCGTCTTAGTAAAGACAAACCATCTAACTACTAATCAATTTTAAAAGATCACCTTCGACTATATTTTAAATTCTAAAAATTTAAACTTTTGCTTCATTGAGTTTGTAATGTGTGACTAAGTATGACTAAGAAATATAAAGATTTGCTAAGAACCTAAGCCTAGCATGTGCTCAGTCGATATTTGGTGAATAATGCCTAGGAACAAGGAACGCGAACATTTTGCCTAAATCTAGCCCCACTGACCTTTAAACACTACTGGGTCATGCTATGGGCTTGAGACCCACTAGGGGACACCCCAGGTAGCAAAGGACATAGTTCCCACCAGGGTTCTGCAATCACCGGCCGAGGGTTCACCTGGCCACACTTTGACATTCAAAGCAATAACAGACAAGTCCTCCAGCACGTATGGGTCATCACAACACAGCCCCACGTACCTTTTCTGCCTGATAGTCTCATCATCACCTTCATGTGACCTATGCTTCAAGCAAGCCAGATTCTTCGGCGTTTTCTACACTCACACGGTTCTCTGCACTTAGACTATTTCCCATCTCCATCTATCACACCCTAGAAGCCCCCCTGCTCCCCACCCCACCCCCAGGCCATTCTTAAAAGCCACCTCCTTCATCCTTTAGGATGGACTGGTTGGATCTCCTTGCAGTGCAAGGGACTCTCAAGAGTCTTCTCCAACACCACAGTTGGGAAATATGACCAAATGTAAATGTATAGTTTTGGTTAATTCTGGGGTGGAAAGACTGAACAGCTCATTGTGTTTGTAGTATCCCAGGTTGATCATATACAACTTCCAATTAACAAAGAGAACCTGTAGGACAGTGAAAATACTCTGTATAATACCAAAATGATAGGTACATATCATTATATATTTGTCCAAATGCATAAAATGCACAACGCCAAGACTGAACCATTAAGTAAACTATGGACTTTGGGTGATTACGATGTGATCGTGTAGGTTCATCAACTGTAACAAACTTTAACACCCACTCTGGTGGGTGATGTTGATAATAGGAGAGGACATGCATGTATACGAGCAGGGGACAATCTGTAGCTTCTCAATTTTGCTGTAAACCTTAAATCACGTTAGAAAATAATATCTTAAAAAAAAAAAAACCCTCCAATTATGGAGAGCATATTATGACAGGCACAATTCTAACCAATCTCATCTCTTAATTACTATCCCCGGAAGATCCCCTGGAGAAGGAAATGGCAATCCACTCCGGTACTATTGCCTGGAAAACCCCATGGACAGAGGAACCTGGTAGGCTACAGTCCGTGGGGTCACAAAGAGTCGGACACGACTGAGCGACTTCACTTTCACTNAATTCTAACCAATCTCATCTCTTAATTACTATCCCCGGAAGATCCCCTGGAGAAGGAAATGGCAATCCACTCCGGTACTATTGCCTGGAAAACCCCATGGACAGAGGAACCTGGTAGGCTACAGTCCGTGGGGTCACAAAGAGTCGGACACGACTGAGCGACTTCACTTTCACTTTTTCACTTTTGTTCATTCTACCGCAAACCAGATTAGTCTCTTAACTGTTACTCAAACAGGTCTACTTCTCAAATTTTGCATTTGGTTTTCCTTTGTTGAAATGCTTTTCTCCCAGATATCCATATGCTTCCCAAAAGCATAGGCTTTGGAGACCAAAATCAAGATTTAAATTCTAGGTTAGCTAATTTTTGCTCTATGTCTTTAAGGAAATTAGCATATATCTTTTTTCCTAAATGAAAATAATTTTAATTTCACAGGTTTGTTGTAAGCCTTTCCATCTCTAATACTGTACTATGTCCCTCAAAATCTGGTCTTATCCTACTTCCCTACTTTGTTTTTCTCCTTAGAAATTATCAATGAATCAATAATACATATCTTATCTGTATTTTTTTTTACTTTTTATATAATCCAATAAAACATAATTTGTAAGGATAGAAAATATTTCATCTGCTTTGTTAACTTCTCTATACTTACCACTTAGAACAGAGCCTTTAAACAATGAATTTATCAACTATTTGATGTATGAAATATTCCCTACTTTGTTTTTCTCCTTAGAAATTATCAATGAATCAATAATACATATCTTATCTGTATTTTTTTTTACTTTTTATATAATCCAATAAAACATAATTTGTAAGGATAGAAAATATTTCATCTGCTTTGTTAACTTCTCTATACTTACCACTTAGAACAGAGCCTTTAAACAATGAATTTATCAACTATTTGATGTATGAAATAAGTAATGAGTAAGAAGAATTTTCATGGCAGTTGCTAGAGCACTTTTAATACATTATATGAGGGCTTTTAATAAATAAAATATGAATTTGGATAATTCTGAATATGTTTGAAAAAGAGATTTTAGTCTGAAACTATTGCTTTGTTTCTTCTTAAGCATTAATAATAGTCATTTATTTTAACCTTCAATTTCAAGATTTTAAAGAGTGTTAAATGGTAGCATTATTAGAGTGATGATGAACTGTATAAGACAAATCACCCATTAAAAAGGAATTATTAATAATATCACAAACAGTATCATCTATAGTAAAAAAAAAAAGTCTTGAAACCAATTTATGCTTCAACTGTTAGCACCAGCCCCTTAATAACCTGCACTTAGTTTTTAAAAAGATAAGCAGAACCTAAATCTCCCTTGAGTCATACAAAATTCCTTAGACTTTTCCCTTATCTCAGTAATTCTTTAGATTAAAGACTAGTCAGAAAATACTGTTTTTATTCAGAAGGGTTCCTTAATGAACAAAAAATAGTAGACCAGATTTAATACCTTTAGCCTACATTTTGGAATATATGGACCAAAAAATAAAAAAGAGTTTCCCTGTGCTCATTAAAAAAATTTTATTTTCCAGTAAACTAGAACACTGTGTCTTAGGAAACTGAACTAGATCTTTCTCAGTTCTCAATTATTAAAAGTGTCTGTGTCATTCCTGCTAGAAGGAAACAGTTATGTGATTATATATATCCCTGAGCAATGTATTTTGGCTTTGGCATGAATATCCCAAAAGCATAGGCTTTGGAGACCAAAATCAAGATTTAAATTCTAGGTTAGCTAATTTTTGCTCTGTGTCTTTAAGGAAATTAGCATATATCTTTTTTCCTAAATGAAAATAATTTTAANCAAAACTATGTCACTGCTTATTCAATACATCGCATTACATTTTGAAGGTCAGATTACCTGACGGGTAATCTGGTTTGTTGAGCTCAAATGTTTCATTAAAGGTTCAACAGCTCCCTCTGGTGGTCATGGAGGAAACTGGGTTTGCTGGCCATGAGAGGTTGAGTCAAGCCAGCATTTCCGTTTATTTTTCACACTTGAATTTGAAGTGATTCTCAATCAATTTCAGTTTTGAGGTTATCAAAACCTTCAATTTTAAGATTACCACTGAGTGGTAAATTTTGTTTGGCATAAAAGTATCATTTTTAGGCCAGGAATAAACATAAGCAGTTATCTGAAATTTAGGTCAGTGGTTTCCACCTCAAACAACTGTAAACTTGCTTTAAAAAAATATTAATATAGTTTTACTTAAGTGGTCATAAAATACTCGATTGATGTTAAAAAGCAAAAGTTTTCAGACTTTTTTTCAGTGCATGGGAGTGAATAAATCTGGGAGTTCAGTGAGAATACAAATAGGTTTCTGCTATTACCTCTTTCCTACTTTGGAATAGTATCAACTGCAGAGAAGTTTAAAAGCTCAAGCATTCTAACAAGACAAACAAATGCTCAAGTTGGAAATGGAAATATTTATTTATTATCTTTTCGGTTTTAACTTCCAAGAGAAGTTTTATTCAGATGAAATACTTTTAACCATTTTAACTGGTTAAACTTACAACCATGCATTCAATTGATTCAGCAAATACGGCATATATTGAGCATTAGCTTAACTAGGGTTGTCTTGGAGGCTGGAGGAGACTAATTTTAAAAAGTAAGCATGTTCCCTCAGAGCCTACAGTCTGGGGTTTTATTGGGGTGGGGGAAATAAAAAAAAATAAATGTGCAGTATAAGAGTAAGTGCTAAGAAGAAAAATAGAGCAGAGGAAAGGCATAGAGACACCCCTTGGGGATAGATGGAACATGCTCTTCAAGCCAGCTTGGTCCAACACCTCCACTGCAATGAGAAGCCCCTTGTTTCAAGCGAATAAACCAAAGGAATACGCCAAGAATCTATCTGTAGGAAGAGTTTTGCAGGCAACGAGAAGAGAAAGGCCTGAGGCAGTAGAGCCTGGAGCGCTCAAAGGACAGCAGAAGGGCCGGGGTGGTTTCACCTGAGAAGGAGGTGAGATGAACCGGAGAGGTGGGCAGGGGCCAGGTCACTTGCGAGATTAGCAGCTGGAGTCAAGGCTTTAGCGCGGGTCTAAATTACTCTGACCCTTGTGACTGGACTTTCCTCGGGGGCATGCTGTATGTTCCTTACTCCTCTTGAGGAATGAAAATAATTTAGCCAATCTAAAAGGGTAAAACCAAGAAAGTTATTCCTGTTACCAATTGTTCTATTATTTGTTATAAGATGTGGAACAATTTAAAATGAAGAACTAAGTAACATCCTAAATGTTAAACCCACAGTGCTGAGATCCAAATCCCTCAGGTCCCTGTGTCTGCAGTGGGGCCTCCTTCATTCCAGCCACTCTGGTTGCTGGGGGCTCTGTACCCTGAGGGGGGCTTCCTAGCAGGGAGGCTGGAGTCTACCATGCGCCATGAGGGCAGAAGCTTCAAGGAAGGCAGAGTCTGAATCCTGACATGGACAAGCCCCAGCTGGCCCGAGGATTCCAAAGAGGGGCTCCTGGAAGAAAGGGGTGGCCATCCTGAACCCCTGCCCTCGCTGGCTCTTTCCCCCTGAATTCCCATGGTTGCATAGAACCTCTAAACTGCCAGGGGGTCCAGCAATTACATCCAAACATCACACTTGTAGAAATGCTTCTATAGCATTTTATTTTGAAATAAAATATAACCTCAGAGGCAAAATTTTCATTAATGTTATTCTAATTGTGAAGGATGTACAAGGGGAAAAATGGAAACCCACTGTCTTATACGTTTGATGACCATTTAGCACATGACATTTAAAGTGTTTGATATGGCTGGATAATACATTTCTTAATGATGTGCTTATCAAAAAACAAACAACAAAAAACATATAGACATTATAACTGGTTCTACTGCTATCAGATTTGTAGTGATTATACAGTTATAAAAATACATATTGCATTTCTCTTTCATAAAAGTCATAAACCTTCAGGCTCCCTCTTCTTTAGAAACACACTGATTTTCCCTCAGTACCACCCAAGCTGTGACCTCATGCCTCTGATATCCTCCCAGTCAGGGGCTGGGTTGGGGCCTGGCATTCACCTTCATCCTGAACACTGAAAACATCCTCATAAAACAGACCGAGTACCTTTTAATAGTTCATCACATTTCTTTTCATCTGAGTGTACGCCAGGTGATTTTGAAGTAAGATACAAAGATTTTTGGTTATCCATTCACATAACATGCAAAACTTTGGAACTCAAATGCCATAATGTAATTTTCCCACAAACACAAACAGTTAAAAATTCAAAGAGAAGACATTACATTGGCAGACTATAGGAGAAAAAATAGCCTCTTTATTTCAGGTCAATTGCAAATAGTAAATTTACATTTCAGGAAAGGTCAATGGTGCTCTAATTAATAATCCTGTTTGAACTTCAAACAAGCCAGTGATCTCTGAGCTGATAAGCTGTACCTTAGTTGTCAGCAGTAGCTATTAATGGATAGACCTTTTTGGATTTCTGACATATAAATGTAATCTCAAGCTGAACTTTCTAAGTTTTGCATTGTTGAGCTTGGTTAAAGCTTTCCACAAGCTGCCGTCCACTTTACTTGGGGAATGAGAAATACAAAGGGCTATTTCACACAATAAGTAAATGGCAAGTAAACACCTTACTTGTTAGCTGGGAAATAATGCTAATATTTAACTGACCCTCCACATCTCTCGAATACACTGTAACACATTCATTATCAACCTTTCACTTAATAGAATTTCAGATAGTTACTCATAAACTGAATACTCTGTTTCAATGGAAAACCCATGGAATGTCACAGACCTATGGCTGCTCCCTGCTCTGAACAAAGTCCCTTACCTGTATCAGTTCTTTTTTTATGGGTGCTGTCACGCAGATGTGTTATGTGTTTTTTCATTTATTTTTTAATGTTTCTCCTATTCAGAAGTGAGTCTGAGTATGATGACTGCATATTGGAACAGGTGATAATTATGCAAGACAAACTGTACTGTGGTTTAGAAGGTCAACTTGAAAGGTCAAGGGAGTGGAAGTCTTTATTAAGGAGGAAAGAAATGTGAGTTATGCCACTGTGTGCAGAGCAAGGAACCCACTCCTCCATTGACAAAAATGCCGAGGCTGTTACTTCTTGTGTCTCGTAGGCAACTTTGATGGTCTGTTGACAAATCTGAAAGAATGTGCAGTCCTTGGGAAATGCCCTTCTAAACGCTGTGTCCTCAGCCGCTTTTCATGACATTTACCAGCTGTTTTTCATTGTGATTATTTGCAACTATTTGGTGAACTCAAACCTTCCCCACCCTCGTGCCCCTGCTCCAAGAGTGATCCAAAGACAAATTCCTTCCTTCACCCGGCAGGACAGCTCTGTAACTCCATCTCTTCACTAACTATCACATAGCCCACAGCATCCTTAAACTTGTTTTCACTTCATAATTGTAAATACTCTCTCCCCTGCTTCAGCCTGATCCCCTTCCTAGGACCCCTCAGTCCAGGCACCAGGTGGGTGTTCTGTTGGTCTAAGACACCAAGCAATTCTCACCCTGTCCAAAACGAGCCCTGACTCTCACCTCAGAGCATATGCATTTCCTTTAGGAGCAAAGTTTCATATGAGCATCCAGATTGGTTAAACATTAAAATGTAAGAATTAAACCAATGTTGCAATGTGAGCACTTATACAAGCCGTCCAAGCGCAGAATTTCTTTTTACCATTAAATGCTGACATCATCAAAAAAGAGAGAGAGATTGAAAAATCATGAAACATATCTACTACCTCCCCAACTTCAGAGAAATCTCTCTCACCCCCCAAATAGCTAGTGCTTGAGCAGAGTAAGTGAACTTAGTTTCTGAGCTAAATCTGACTGTTCTGATAGAACCACTTGCCCCAATCCCAGGCGGCTGTGAGCAGGGCTGGGCTGAGTGGGGGGTGGGGGGGTTCTATGAGAAAGTGCCTCGGACCCCTTGGAAGGGACTCCAGCTGGTTTCTGTCCCTCTCACCAAAAGATATGCTTGCTAGGTAAATTCTTACTTGTCTCAGCCTCGTGGGTTTAAATCTGTGGTCCAAGAACGTAATGTGGATGGTCTGCCGGGGGCGGGGGGATGCTCGATGTACAGTTGATTCCCTCCCCTGGCTGGGGGTGTCATCAGCAGAAGCCAGCACCAAGCGTGTGGCATCTAGGAGGGGCTTCCTGAGGGGGATGCGTTGCCTCTTATTTGCAGGCGGGTCTTGTTGGCATCAGTGTGCTGATGAGGGCATACGTCCGACTCCGTGCACAACACACTTAGACACAGCAGCATGTGAGCACCACCGACACGGTCACGGACTCGTTAGTAGCAGATCTGCTAAAACCATTCATAAAAACAGTCTTACGTATAAGACTGCTGCCTTGACGGGAAATGTCACTGAGCAGACCCCAGGATGCTCTGTCCTCCTGTGCGAGGCCATGAGCTCTGACCTGCAGGTACCCAGCGTCAGGCATGGGACCCTGAGGGTCCTCGTGGGCCACGCTGGGGGGCGGGATGTGCTCAGGACCTGCACGGAGCTGGATCCTTTCGCCCTTCGTGTAGCAGCTCAGTTGCTGACGTTTTCCAGCCACGCCGTTTCTGGCGCTTTCCGTCTTTCCTGAAGGCACCAGTGACAACACCGTCATGGGGGTCAGCACACGACATGAGCAAAGGTGAGACGTCCCAGCTAGAAATACGACCAGACGAAGATGCCCCTGAAAATTACACTTTAAAATGAACACAGACTGGTTCAGAGCGGAGGCATCCAGCATGGCCTGAAGTATATGACAGACCCCAGGCCTGGAGAACCCAAGTACAGCAGACAAGGGGCTCAACCAACACGGACAATATGCAACCAGCCAGCGTGTGCTGGGCAAACAGGCAAGTGTGGCAGGGACGCACGCTGGGGGCAGGTGCGTGGGCATGAGGAGGGGGCCACACATCTCAGGGACAGTAACACCGCTGAGAACCTGTGAAGGTGACAATAAACTATCACTCTAAACCCTTGTATGTGTCACCCGAGTCTTCTCAACAACTGCAGGACGTAGGTCTGTCTTTAAGCGTCTCCATTCTACAGAGGAGTAAACTGAGGCCACACCATGCGGCAGCATCAGGAGGTCCAGTCCCTGACCATGGCCCCACCCGGCCCCTCAGCCCCTTCCTCCCGCCTGCAGGCTCACAGAGCCACGCCACTGCACAGAACCAGCTGGTCCCCCCGGGTCAGTGTCCCGCAGGAGACTGTATGGCCAGACGGCCAGTGTCCCCTTCCATCCTGCGAGCTTGGCTGACCTGAGGCCATCCCTGAGATGGCGGTACTGTCTTCGAGCCAACAGATCAGGTTTCTGACACCCAGGACATTTAGAATTTACATCAGTTGTTCTTACCCAGAACCACTTGAGGCACTTTTGAAAAAATGCCAATTAGATCAGAGTCTCTGGGCTTCCCTGGTTGGCTCCATGGTAAAGAATCAGCCAATGCAGGAGACACAGGTTCGATCCCTGATCCAGGAAGATCCTGCATGATGCCAAGCAACTAAGCCTGAGTGCCACAACTGTTAAGCCCCTGGGCCTAGAAACCGTACTCCACAATAAGAGAAGCCTGCACACTGCAACTAGGGAGTAACCCTGCTCGCCACAGCTAGAGACAAGCACGCGCAGCAACAAAGACACGGCACAGCTGTGAATAACAAATTGATAATTAACAAACCAGAGTCTCTGCCTGAGGAGCCCAAGCACTGGTGTTTTCAAAGCTCCCCACGTGGGTGTGCAGGCGGCTGGGACTAAGGCCCGGCCTGAGATGACAGAGGGCCCAGCAGCTGCGAGCCAGGGTCCTGCAGAGACGCTGAAAGGGACGTGTTACAAGGGTTGCTTCACACACCACGAAGGCTGATGAGTCCTGAGCTGCAGGGTGAGCCTGGAGGCTGGAGGCCCAGAGGCCTGAGGGTTGAGCTCTAGTCTGAGTCCACGGGTGAGAGCAGAGCCGTCCAGCTGGATGACAGAGGGGCGGGCTCTCCTCACTCGGCCCTGCTGTCTGCTCAGGCCTCTGGGAGCCCGGACGAGGCCCCCGTATTCAGAGCGTCGTCCGCCTTACTAAGTCCACCACCTCAAATGGGAACCTCATCTCGAATAGAAATTCCATCCCAGAAACACCCAGAATAATGTTAACCAAATGTCTGGGCACCTTGTGGGCAAACGGGCACGTGGTGTCCGTCACCACACAGCCCTGCTCACAGTGTCTGCCTGTCTGCAGGTCTCTTGACATGTCTGCACATAAAATCCTAAGGGCTTTGTTGTCATTTTCACTTTCAGGGCACTGCCTGTCAGGATAAATGGTCACACATCTTTCCAATGACACACCCCAACAAGGAAAACTATTAAAATTCTGCATGTCCCTATACACATTTATTTATTCATTTATAAATTATATTAAGGTTCTATTAGATGAGGAGATATATACTTTTTGATATATTCTGAGAGTCCCTTGGACAGTAAGGAGATCAAACCAGTCCATCCTAAAGGAAATCGTCCCTGAATGTTCACTGGAAGGACTGATGCTGAAGCTGAAGCTCCAACACTTGGGCCACCTGATGCAAAGAGCCAGTTCACTGGAAAAGACCCTGATGCTGGGAAAGATTGAAGGTAGGAGGAGAAGGGGGCCAACAGAGGATGAGAGGGTTAGATAACATCACTGATTCAATGGACATGAGTTTGAGTAAACTCCAGAGATAGTGAAGGACCGGGAAGCCTGGTGTGCTGATGTGCATGGGGTCACAAAAAGTCAGACAGGACTTAGTGACTAAACAACAACACTCTGACATACATGCATATGCACATCTATGGACACAAATATACGTACATTTACGTGCACCTGTGTGTGTACACACGTTCTGACACTTCCTGCCCACAGGTGTAGACGATGCACTGTGTCTTCGATGTCAGGGTCACTGCTGACTTTAGGCTTCTTTGTGGGCGGCATGAGGCAGGGTGCCTGGAGCACGAGGCGATGTGTGCTGAGACATCACCTGGGGCGGGGGTGTGACGGACAGGCCTGTAACTAAAGGAGCCATTCATTCTCGCCTGTACGGATGCTGTTGGAGAAATTTCAGGGCTTGCACTGAGACCTCTAGCTGTCACCTGACTCCCTGGATGTGCTCCCGGGTCCCTGGCATCAACATGGCTGTGACCCTGAGACCCGGCCAGTGCAGCCTGCGCTCCAGAGTCCCAGGTACCAAGAGGCCATGGAATCTGGGGCTGTAGGGCCCTCCCCAGGCCTATGAGGGGTGCTGGCAATCTGGTCACGGGTCCCTTTGCTTTCTTTTTCTGAAACTGCTTCCCCCCAGTTGTACTCTTTTCAGGCCTCGTCACACCCGTAACCAGCCCTGTCCACACCTTTCCCTGGTCTGTGCACAGGTGTGAAGGCCTACTTTGGGTTGCTGTTCACTCAGTTGTATCCAACTCTTTGCAACCCCATTGACTGCAGCACCCCAGGCTTCCCTGCCCTTCACTATCTTCCAGACTTTGCTCAAATTCATGTCCACTGGGGTCGGTGATGCCATCCAACCCTCTCATCCTCTATTGTCCCTTTCCTCTGCCCTCAGTCTTTCCCAGCATCGGGGTCTTTTCCAGTGAGTCAGCTCTTTGCATCAGGTGGCCAAGTATTGGAGCTTCAGCTTCAGCATCAGTCCTTCCAGTGAATCAGTTCAGTTCAGTTCAGTCACTCAGTTGTGTCTGACTCTGAGGCCCCATGGATTGCAGCACGCCAGACTTCCCTGTCCATCACCAACATATTCAGGGTTGATTTCCTTTAGGACTGACTGGTTTGATCTCCTTGCACTCTCAAGAGTGAAAGCCTGATATTTTCTGGTTATTTTTTAGTACATCCTGAGTTATACATCATCTAGTGTTAGTGCACCCACTTTTGAAAGATGAATAAGTCCTAAATAACATTAAAGCACAATGTGAGAATAGATATACTTTCTTCTGAAAAATTGTGAACTTGGATCATTTGACCCCTGCATTAGGCTATCCAGTAAACAAACTTCTTGAAATGGATTTGCTAAAACGAAATGTTACAGGCATCATAAAGTTTCAGCTATTACCAACTCGTCCTCTGTGGATGGAGTCCCCACTTGCACCCACCCCAGAGACCACCTGCTTCCCGCCCCCTCACTAAAACAGCATCACCAAGCTCCTAATTGTGAACTTGGATCATTTGACCCCTGCATTAGGCTATCCAGTAAACAAACTTCTTGAAATGGATTTGCTAAAACGAAATGTTACAGGCATCATAAAGTTTCAGCTATTACCAACTCGTCCTCTGTGGATGGAGTCCCCACTTGCACCCACCCCAGAGACCACCTGCTTCCCGCCCCCTCACTAAAACAGCATCACCAAGCTCCTCATCTTTGTGTGTCTCATGGAAAACGCTATCTTGGTACAGCTCTTCAATAAAGCTTCCTACAGCTCCCACCTCCTAAAGTCTGTTCCCTTAATAAAACTGTTGTCACGGAGCCAGCATTTGGTCACTGTTGAAGAGCAGGTCTCACTATTCTTAGACAAAGTTCCTGTTCACAGCATTTCCAAAAGCCTCCCACAGGCTGTGGAAAGGATGCCAAACCAAAGCAAAATTTCAACAACAGCCAATATAGAGAAGAGGGAGGAAAAACTCAACAGCCCAACTGAGACATGAACAAAGGAAATGAAGATGGTCCCAGTGAAAGAAAACGCAATGGCCCCAAAACACTCAGCATTTATTCTAGACATGAGAAAAGTCCATCACAACTGTAAAGATAGTGTTCTCCATGAGACACCCAAAGATGAGGAGCTTGGTGATGCCGTTTTAGTGAGGGGGCGGGAAGCAGGTGGTCTCTGGGGTGGGTGCAAGTGGGGACTCCATCCACAGAGGACGAGTTGGTAATAGCTGAAACTTTATGATGCCTGTAACATTTCGTTTTAGCAAATCCATTTCAAGAAGTTTGTTTACTGGATAGCCTAATGCAGGGGTCAA
Organism: Oreotragus oreotragus; assembly: GCA_006410675.1. Lineage (NCBI taxonomy): Eukaryota > Metazoa > Chordata > Mammalia > Artiodactyla > Bovidae > Oreotragus > Oreotragus oreotragus. Next base: position 120,396 of record SJYX01024522.1, read on the forward strand.
ATGATCCAAGTTCACAATTATTCACTGAAATACGGAAATAACCTGATCCTCACCACTGGGGAGCTGGTTTATACAGTATGCCACCATAGAACAGAATACTAAACAGCCATTAAAAAGAATTAAAAAGGTGGAACCGACACAAAAGTCTATCGACAGATGAATGGATAAAACCAATGCAGTATATACATACAATGGAATATTATTCAGCCATTAAAATGAAATGACATTCTGATATATGCTACAATATGGATAAATCTTAAGGATATTATGCTAAATCATACCATTTGTATGATTCTGCTTACTTTCAGAGGGCCTCCCAGGTGGCTTAGTGGTAAAGAATACACCTGCCAGGCAGGAAACAAGCTTTGATCCCTGAGTTGGGAAGATCTCCTGCAAAAGGAAATGATATCCCACTCCAGTATTCTTGTCTGGGAAATCCCATGGACAGAGGAGCCTGGTGGGCTACAGCCCATGGGATTGCAAACAGCTGGACATGACTTAGCAACTAAACAACAACAACTTATTTTCAGATAGCTGGAATAGTCAAATTCTTAGAGACAGAAAGTAGAATGGGCTTAACCAGGGGCCAGGGGAGAGGGAGTTAGTATTTAATGGGGATGGAGCTTCAACTGGAATGATGAGAAGTTCTAGGGATAAATGGTGGTGATGGTTGCATATCAAGGTGAATGTATGCCACAGGATTGTACACTTGAAAATGGAAAATTTCTTGTTGTGTATATTTTACCACAATAAAAATAAAAGAATGAAAGGTGTTCTTATGTACTAATATGAAATATATCATTAATATATCTTCATATATCAAATATATCATCATATATCAAGTATAATATATTAATATCACCTTGGAAATATATAATTAAGTAAAAATAAAAGATCCAGAATACTATGTATACCATCTCCTCACTTGTGTAAAAATAGAGGGGACTGGAAGAAAATATACTTCATTATATAGGTGCAGACTTTTTCTGAAGCATATGGAAAAACTGGCAATACCAGCCATTCCCAGGGGTGCAGCTGGGTGACCCAGAAAGGTTAGTGGGGTGAAAAGCTGTAGGAGAGAGGAGATTACTTTTCAGTAAATGTTGTTTCATATCCTCTAACTTCGCAGCATGTAACTAATTATATAAAATTCATATTTAAAAATTAAAACAAAAAATTTTAATTAATACACTTTCAAATTTTTTCAATAGTTTTTTCTTGCTTTCCTAAAAACTCCATCTTTCCCACTATGATAATCCATGTTTAAACAATCAGGTTATTACAAATAGATTCTTTAGTAAACTATTTGACTATATCTTTATGTTCAATTAGCAGTTAAACTATCAGGAACACCAGATTTAAAAGAGGCTATTGACTCCTAAGCTTCCAAATTTAAAGTTCCACTAAAAAGTATAGTTTTTACAAGAAACTGTATCATTCGTTAACATTCTTGGAAAATTCTTTCACTTTTCTCATTTTTTAACAGGAAAAAAAAGTCTTAGGTCATGTCTAAAGGAATTTGCCCTTCTTTTTCTTTCTTTTTAAACAGATTCTCACTGTTGATGGCATTTTAATTTTTCTTGCTTGTTATCCTCATATCTTAACGTATGGCTTGCAGTGTGGCTTTGAAGATTGGCCAATTTGAAATTAAAATTTGTACAGCTGTTATTTATTGTGGGCAAGAAAACTGTTTATACTGTAGTTCATCAAAATATCAAACTTTCCAAATTCAGGGTTTCACCTTCCAATTTGTCAACATTTAATTGCATAACCAAATTATTACTGGTCAAATCATGTCTTTTAGGGGGGAAAATGCCTCATTCAGTGGCTGATTGCCTGAGTTGGCTGAAGACAAACAGTGTTGGAAGAATGATTTGTTTGGGCAGATTCCCAGAGCTAATAGTGATTAATACAATATTTAATGTTAGAAGTGTTTCAACTTTACTCCAAAAAATATATTCCCATAATCAGGGGAACTGCTGATTTTCACAACATTCCAGTTGTCTTTTATCCCACAAAAAGTGTGTGTATCTCAGAGGCAGTGCGATTTCTTGTTTTCAACTTACATACATATTCAAGATCTAGACAGGAAAAAAATTTCCTTTTCCCCCCATGAGGTTGGACACCAGCCCTGCCATTCAGTTAGCGTGTCCTCTGACAGGTGACGTAACTTCTCTGTGCTTCACCTTAATAACCCCAACACAAAAATGACAACTGCTCCAAATACCATGTACTTTCTATAGTAAAAGTCTGGTTCGTAGTCAGTGCTCATTCATTTCCCTTTCTTTAGAAAAAAATATGATATGTTTTTATACTAGGAATTAAGTATATCCCAACACATTTCTCAAAATTGTAACCAACACAGTCAGAAGTTTTGCTAATTTCTCCTATCGGGTTGTAACACTGGTGAGATGGAATTAGTTATCCAAGTATTGAGTTAGAATTCCTTTCCCCTGATACACGGAAAAGAAATAAAAGTCCACTGCTTGGATCTTGGGCAGAAATGTTTTCAAGGAGAAAACTGTACATACGTCTCATGCTGATGCTATGGGTACACTCAGCTTATAAACCAAAACATTCTTACTTAACTACAGATCAAAATATGCATTTTTTCTAAAATTTGGTTAACTGGAAGCTTTTGAAAAATGTTTGTATGGATTTCTCTTTTTCCTTTCAAAATCAATAAATATATAATTAGAAAGGGAAAAAAATTTTTCTAAAACACATTTACTACCTAGATAGAGACACAGCCATTACAAAGAAACCCAATAAACAAGACTCCAAGATGATAAATTTCATAAACTGAGAGATCTGTACTCACTGCTGCTGCTCCTGCTGCTAAGTCACTTCAGTCGTGTCTGACTCTGTGTGACCCCATAGACAGCAGCCCACTAGGCTCCCCCGTCTCTGGGACTCTCCAGGCAAGAACACTGGACTGGGTTGCCATTCCCTTCTCCAATGCATGAAAGTGAAAAGTGAAAGTGAAGTCGCTCAGTCGTGTCTGACTCTTAGCGACCCCATGGACTGCAGCCCACCAGGCTCCTCCGTCCATGGGATTTTCCAGGCAAGAGTCCTGGAGTGGGGTGCCATCGCCTTCTCCACTATATTCACTAGGCAGATTTAATTAGTTTCCATTTAGTTCAGTCCTCCTGTTCACTTAAAGTATAGATTCAAAATACCGAAACTTTTCAAAATTTCCTACTTAGTGTGCGATGATTAAAATCGTGCTTCCCTTTGTGTTTGCTGTAATTCAGTGGACAAGGAGAGCCTTCCACGTTTCCAATAACGGAAATGCCAGGCACTTGAGCTGGGGAAACATTCCGAGATGCTCTCCTTGAGATGGAACGTAATAACCACAGAAACAGTCTCAATGGCCTGATGGTTTTTCAAGGCTGAGATCTCACAGCCAAGACATGGAAGCCAAGAGCATCCAGAGACAATTTTACTCTTACAAGGCATGAGCCAAAACAGTAAGTTAAGGAAAACTAATTCTCACCTCTACATCTGTCCTGGTGAGACTTTCTCAGCATTATGTGTGGATTCAGGGAGGTAAGATCATTACTGACTATGACGGTCTCATGGGGCCACCAGGAGACTCACTGATGGGTACCTGACAAGCATATAGGGTTCTCAGAGGTGACACATTGCATTTTAGGCTGCCTTTTAGAAAGAGCAGAATTCCAGAACACAATGAGACTTCAGAAATCATATCATCAAGTCCCTCTTCTTAACAGATAAAAAAAGGTCTCTGGGAACTTCGCTTGCTAAAATATGTTAATTTGTGTTAGAGATGACACGTTCACCCAGGTCTCCCCATCTTCCTCTAATACTCGTTCCTCTATGCCTTGGCTCTCCAAATAAAATTCTCAGCTGCCCTGATCTTCACATCACAAGGGCTTGCTGCTCAAAAATACATTTCACCTGCTTCAGGTTCAGAATATATTTTCTTTACAAATAGGATAACAGAACAGATCCTGGGACAGCCCCAAATACCTAGCACAAGCACAGGAAGCAGTTTTTGCTAAAAATCAGCTGCAACTCTAACACCTAGGACTTCCCCGGTGGCACAGTGTATAAAGAATCCGCCTGGCAATGCAGGGGACGTGGGTTCGACCCGTGATCTGGGAAGATTCCACATGCCATGGAGTCACTAAGCCTGTGCGCCACAACTTCTGAGCCTGTGGTCTAGGGCCCGCACATCCTAACTACTGAGGCCTGAGTGCCTAGAGCTCCCGGTCCACAGCAAGAGACGCTGTCACAGTGAGAAGCCCGTGCACCGCAATGAAGGGTGGCTCCCACTCATCACAACTAGAGAAAGGCCAAAGCCCAAGCAGCAACAAAGACCCAGTGCAACAGAAAACAAGAAGACAACCTAACTCCCTACAGCAGAATTGACTGCACAAACTTGAAGTGTCAGGAACAACGGAATCAGAGACTCAGCTTTCCCGGCCCGGGAGCCTCCAGCTGCAGATCTCTGCTGACCATCATACAGGGGTGCTGGGCGCTCGTGGGTGAGGAGTGGGGAGTTCAGTCGTGGGGAGTATGGGCTCCCGGGGCCATCACCCCAGGGGAGGCGCCTGTACCCCAGAGCTGGCCTCCCGGGGCCATCACCCCAGGGGAGGCGCCTGTACCCCAGAGCTGGCCTCCCAGCAACATGTGTTTCTCTTTCCCTCCATCTCCTGGTAAGAGTCAATTGCCGGTGCTCTGTCTTGTCTCCGCCTCGGGTTTGGACGAGGACGTTTCTCCTCTCTGCCCTGCTGTGGCCATCCACAGCCTCCTGTTCTTATGTTGCCTACATATTCTTCTGCCCTTGAAATCAACACTCAGGCAGTCTTTTTAAGGGCTTTCCAAGGACTTGTGAACTCTGCCAGTGAGGAGAGAGTAGAAATAGCTCCCTCTTCTGCTCCTTCAGCCCTGTCCCTCCTGTTTTTCCTTCAAATCCTGATGGAGTCCCAGAAGCATAAAGGCTTCAAATGCTGTGGCCAGATCCACTTTGCTGTAAACACGTCCAATCCAGGATTTCTTGAGCATCCTCAGTGGAAAAGCAGGAAAGGAGCAGGTTAGGAGGTTGGGGTGATGGGTACTTGAAGGGGATTCACATCCGGGAAGCCATGCTGAGAAAGGGGAGGCAGTTCCCTGGCCGAGAACCCCTAGAATAGCTGATATTGCTGCTTCCCAGGTGGCTCAGCGGTAGAACCCACCTGCCAGTGCAGAGGACCTAAGAGACGCAGGTTCAGTCCCTGGGGCGGGAAGATCCCCTGGAGGAGGAAATGGCAGCCCACTCCAGTATTCTTGCCTGGAGAAGCCCATGGTCAGAGGAGCCTGTTGGGCTACAGGGGGTCGCACGGAGCCGGACACGACTGAAGCAGCTTAGCGCGTGCACACCTATGTTTGGGTGCACGACAGGGCCCTTGATTGTGCTTTCTTATTCTTCATGTCTGTTTAGCCTGAACTAGAGTATCAGCTGCTTGAGGAGGAAGCCCATGACCTGTCTTCTCACATCCTGCAGCCTTAGAAGGCCGTGAGTCACTCATGAATACTCAGTGAAATCCTGGGAACCGCCAGGCCCCTTCAAGGTCATGACCTTCTCCAGTAGCTGAAGGAATGAGGGGTACTTCACCAGGCCACAACCTGGGGAGTCACAACCAGCCATGAACAGTAGTTTCTCCTCGCTCTTCATGCATCCGTGTTGGCATCTTTCCTCCTAACTTGAGGGGAGTGCCTCTGAGGGGGGTTTTAATTAAAAGTGTTCTAGAAGCAGCCGTTGAACAGCCCAACCCACTTTCTGGACCTGTGCCAGCCGATTTGCACAACTAACCAAGGAGAAATGTCTGGCTGGGATCAGAAAGGGAAACACACAATTCTGCCCTTCAGGAACTTGCACTAACTTCCAAGGCTGACTTTTCAAACTCCAGGCGCTGGCATCCAGCCCCTCACTAATGAAGTACACTTTGCTCTGAGAAGGAGGCCTTCTTTTTTGGCCAGGATAAAAATAGCTGGTCCACACAAGCCTGTTTCTGAACCCACCCATCATGGAAGCTGCTGGATCCCATCCAAAGAGCTCATTTGGAAAGCTGCTGGTATTCCTGGAAATGCTTCTCCAAGCATAACGGATATACATTCTCCAGTAAGGACATTTCATATCAGAGTCTGCGGTCTCACAATTGGAAGTAAATACAACAGCCGTCAAAAATCACAACTCAGGACAGTGCCATAAAGACATAAAAGCGTCCAACTCTTTGCGACCCCCATGGACTGTAGCCCAGCTCCTCTGTCCGTGGGATTCTCCAGGCAAGAATACTGGAGTGGGTTGCCATGCCCTCCTCCAGGGGATNATCACAACTCAGGACAGTGCCATAAAGACATAAAAGCGTCCAACTCTTTGCGACCCCCATGGACTGTAGCCCAGCTCCTCTGTCCGTGGGATTCTCCAGGCAAGAATACTGGAGTGGGTTGCCATGCCCTCCTCCAGGGGATCTTCAGACCCAGGGATTGAACTTGGGTCTCCCGCATTGCAGGCAGATTCTTTACCATTTGAGCTACCCGGGAAGCCCCAAAAAGACATAAATAACAACACACAACTTAGGACAGTCTGGGGCAGCTTTCCTGGGACTGTGACGGCAACAGATTCTTACAACAGACAGAGTTCCCATTCAACTTACCAAAAAGAGCAAAGAAGTGAGCTATTAATACTAACACTCTTTTAGCAAATGACCAGCTATTCTAGGCAAAAATGTGGACAGCCACACTCACCTTTTCTGAAGGCAGAATAGGGAGGATATCAAGGAGACAGACAGAAGTCCTTTGAGAGCCTGACAACTGGTGAATGTTGAAATCTCTGTTGCAGGAAATTCTGGAACTTTCTTGGGCCATCCTGAAACCTTGCCTGGATTCCTGCCCCCCCTGAGGCAGGTCCTGTGGGGTCCACCCATGGGCCAGCACTGGCCACAGCATTGCAGGCTTCCCTCTGGACCTGGATACTCTATGACCACAGCATTTTAATAATTTGAGCCTTTGCAAGCATTCCAGTTATAACCTTGTAAGTTGTTCAGTGCCTCAGAGAAAGCCTTCAGATTCTCCTGGCCACCTTCCAGAGCCTAAAACACAACACCGAGCGTATCTTGTTAGAAATAAGCATGGAAAATGCCATGCAGATGGAAGGCTGCCCTGGTTTTTATCTTCATGGCTCGGAGGGCTGTAAAACCTACGCTTCCCTGCCCTTCAGTACTGTGACTTCGTGGGTATAGGATGTATCATGCTTCACAGGCAGTGCATATGACTCAGATCAGTCCACAGCTCCAAAAGGCAGCCACATCTCACCTAGTAGGAAACATGGGGTCATGAGCAGCTTCATCTGCCCTGTCAAAATGTGACACGGCTGGAAGCTGGCCCTGCAAAGGTGAGAATAAAAATAAACTGTGTAGCAGGCTAAATACAGAAGAACTCAGTTCTGAATCTCTTTCTTTCCAGTAGAATATACTGATGTGAAAAATTGCCACAACTTACCCAAACATTGATTGGTGCCAGGAGAGAAAACTAATGGGAAGCATACAGCAATTGAAATAGGTCTGGTCTTCAGAGTCATAGACCAAGTTCACTCTCCTTAGTCTCTATTATGGGATAAAATGAGCACCCTTAAAATTCATATTGTTGAAGTCCTAAACCCCAGGGCCTCTGAATGTGACTGTATTTGGAGATGGGACCTGTAAAGAGGCAATTAGGGTAAAATAAGGTCAGACGGGTGGTGTGCTAAGTCAGCTCGAGTCGTGTCCAGTTCTTTGCAGCCCCACGGTCAGGCTTATTCTGTCCATGGAATTCTCCATGCACGAACACTGGAGTGGGTTGCCATTTACTTCTCCAGGGGATCTTCTTGACTTAAGGATCGAACCTTAGTCTCCTGCATTGGCAGGAGGGTTGTTTACCCACTGAGCCCCAGATGGGTGGGCCCTAAGCCAATCTGACAGGTGTTATAAGGAGAAGAGATTAGAACAGAGACACACACTCAGAGCACAGACAAGAGGCAGCACCGTTCAGCCTAGGGGAGAGTTCTCAGCAAAAACCAGCCTTGCTGACTGCCAACCGCCACAGCTGTGACGTGTGGTCTAAGCCGGCCAGTCCGGGATACTCCATTACAGAAGCCCAGTAGACCAGCACACCTCTCTCTCTCTGGGTCTCCTCGCTACCAGTTCTAAACTCTGGCTCCTTCTTTCACAGACTTCATTTCACTCTTTCCCTAACTCTTATTTTCTTTTGCTCCACTGAGCCTGGCTCCATCTCCTTCTTCCTTCTTTCTACTTCTTTCTTGTCTTTTAAAAAAAACGTTCCCTCCCCTGCTTCCCAGACGGAGGAGGAGCCTGGGGGTGGTGACAGGGAGACAAAGGATTTTGCACACAGCCTAATTGGGCCTGTTGAGAGGCTCAGGCTTGGTCCCCAAAGCTCACGGGTGTGTCTGCTTTGCAAGGGCATCACGCAAAATCACTTGACCTCATCAGAAGATGTGACTCTCCCTTTCTGGGTGACTCTGACCAAGTCACTCAACTTCTCTGAGTTTCTGTTTTCTCATCTATTGAAAAATGGTGATGCAAATTCCTGTGAAGGGGTTTAGGACAACTCTCCCCAAATGTGCCACTTTGGCACATGGATTGTTTTGCGCTGAAGACAATAAGGCCCCACAAAACTCAGGAGGGGCTTTTGACCTTCCCCTCACCTGGTGCTAGTGGTAAAGAATCCACAGATCCTCTTGCAGATGATGACAAACAATGTCACAGGGAGTCCTGTGGATAGAGGGTGGTGATGGTCACACAACAGTGTGAACGCATATGGCGGTTCAGTGGGAAAGAACCCGCCTGCCAGTGCAGAAGACTTAAGAGACCTGGGTTCAGTCCTTGAGTTGATAAAGATATTCTGGAGAAGGAAATGGCTACCCACTCCAGAATTACTGCCTGGAGAATGCCATAGACAAAGGAGCCTGGCACGCTACAATCCATAGGGTCTCAAAGAGTCAGACATGACTGAAGCAACTTAGCGTGCATGCAACTTCCTACAGGAATTTAGACTGAGGCCTGACTCAGAGAGAGGGTTATTACAGAGAGAACTTTTATCTGAATGACTGATCTGTATGGCAGAGCAACTACCAAACTTACCAAACATCTGTTTCCTCATTGTCCTGGCAATGACCCCTTGCCCATGGAAGCCTCAGGCCCCCATTCCATTCCTCAGCTCAGGATGTTACAGAAGCCCTAGCTTCCAGACTTGTCCTTGGGTCTCACATCTTTGGGGCTCTGCTATGTATGTATCTAAATTTGTTTTCTCCTGTTAATCCTTCTTATGTCAATTCAATTATTAGACTAGACAAAGAACCCAGAAGGATGGAGGAAAAAGTTTTCCTCCCCTACACTTGCATGGTTGTTTTGAGCTTCAGTTAAGATAATACACTGGAAAATAATTTATGTACTAGTCACCATACTCTTGTTAATTCTTTTCTTACCTTTTGCCATCATCTATAGTTAATTAATTTGGATAAAAATTTCTATCTGCAAAGTAGGTACTACATAGAATTTTAGAGTGTGGTAGCATGAAAAAAAGTTAGAATTTCTATGACTCTGAATATGCATATTTTAAAGGATTATTTCTACTCTATATCTCATTGACCTGATAAAGTTTTTTGTTTCTCCCCCAGTTAATAATTATGAAGAATGCTGCACTTGGTATTAAGAGGAGGATTCTAAAGACACAAAAGATCTGGTTTCTGCAATCTGTTCAGGAAAATAATATTTTAACTGTAAAAACACTTATAAAATTATTTTACAGTGGTTTTCAGGGCTGTGACGGGGTGTAAGTAGCCAAATCTAACTGCAGGTCAATCCGGGTACAAACCTGAACTTTCTAGGACAACTTTTCAAAAGGCAATTTCCAATTATCACCCATCTAAAGACAATCCCAGGAAAGACTAACAAATCTGATTGAAAAGATTTAAAATCAAGAAAGATAATAAAAGCATTAATGATAACTAAGTATATATTCTGCTTTAAAGAAGTCTAATTCTGTAACAGTTTGTATTATAGAACCCTTTAATACACAAAGTACCTCCAATATCCTTAAAACATGATTTTAATAACCAGATCTTAATTTTCTTAATAACTTCTTAGGAACCTCTGAAGAAAAAAAGATTATTGATGACAGCAACAGTCCAGTAGGAAAACCATACCTTCTTCAAAAATGAAATTGATATCTGATTTTTCAAATACCTTGCTTTAGAAACGGTTCAACCAAAAAGAAAATTACATAGGTTTCTTTTGTGTGTGTGTGAAAATTCACAAACTTCAAAGATAATTTGGTTTGTAGGGACATTGGGTCAAATGGTTTAATGCTTCAGAATCAGGATGTCATAGGAACCATGTTTGAATTTAGATCCTGACTTAACCACTTACTGACTGTAAGTCCTAGGGAAAATCACTGTACTTTTCTGAGCATCACCTTCCTCATATTCTCAATGGGTACTTTTGCCTTGAGAGGGCAAGCATGATCAGGGCACCGCCTCCTATCAGTAACTGAGGCCATTCTGAGCAGATTCCTAAGTGAGAAAGTATCATAGTGGATTCTGATCACTTATCAGCCTTCGCCTCTCCCTAAACGGTGAGTTTTCCTAATTCAACTTTGTCCCTCTCACCACTCTCAAGTCCAGCAAGATACACAGCATGGATTAGAACCACAACCCGTGTCTGATGAATGAATACATGAATAACTAAATAACACATAGATAAGTTTTAAATGGAGGCAGAGGAAGAAAGAGTCTGGTGTGTGGAATAATCTTAAGTACTGGTAGCAGATCCAAGTCTTTGGCAAACAATTTAAATCTAGAGAAACAGATGAAAAATGCCAAACAAACAAACAAACAACCCTCTTAGCTATCGGAGGATAAAAGGAAAAGAGAGTAGGTGCAAGTCCTCCTGTAGCTGTCAGTCACTGCTCTGGAAAAGGTTATTCAAATTCTTTGCCAATCTTTTTCTGTAGTGTATAGCTAAAACAATCTTTAAAATAACAAGCCAAAATTATCCAGCACATTTACATGTTAAGAAAATACCCAATGAGGGGCTTTCCTGCTGGCCCAGTGGTGAAGAATCCATCCTGCAATGCAAGGGACATGGGCTTAATCCCTGGTCCAGGAAGATCCCACATACCTTGGAGCAACTAAGCCAGTGGGCCACAACTACTAAGCCTGTGCTCTAGAGCCCAGGAGCCGCACCCATTGAAGACCACGTGCCTAGAGCCTCTGCTCTGCAGGAGAATCCACGGCAATGAGAAGCCCATGCACCACCACTAGAGAGTAGCCCCTGCTTGCAGCAACTAGAGAAACCTCCTGTGCAGCCAAAAAGCCCCAGCGCAGTCAAAGCAGAAAATCAATCAATCTATCTTTTTTTTTTAAGGGAAAAAAGAGAAAATACCAGGTGTGTGGGGGGGAGGGGAATGAAGTTAATTCCCTCACATACTTTTAAAGAGTTGTGTCTCTCTAAAACATTTTAAGATGCAACTGTCTGAATTTTAATATTGTATGTGCTTTTGCAAAGATTTTTATTAATGTGCCCCAAAGGCCAAAGGTCCGTTCGTTTTCATGAATCCAAACCAGGTTCTCTATTTAGTTTTTTTAAGTGATAATAATTAAGGGATATCCAGGTAAACGAAGAAACAAAAATATTTCTTTTTGTTATTTCTTTAGAAAGGATATCTTGTAACTTTTTCACGTCTTCCTTCTGACCAAAATCCAAGTGTTTTCAAAACCAGAGTATTAAAGCATCGAGTAGGCGGTAACCTAGAAGCCTGATTACCTAACAGCATTGCCAATAGGCTGCAGTTACCTCAGTGCCGAGCGTCAAAGAAACGCCAGACTTTGTGGCTGGTCCTCTAAGCAGCTTCCGAGATGCCGCGAATCCCTCCCCATGTTCCTCCGTCGTCTGGCAACCCGGGCACGCCGCGGTTCGACCCCGCCCCCGCTACCATGGCGACGCATGCCGCGACCGGGCCCCGCCCCCGCTGCCACGGCAACGCGGGCTCAGGGTGGTGCTCAAGCCTCCCAGGCACAGCTCCGCGCTTGCGCTGCACCTGCTGGGGCCGCAGCAACTTCTCAAACCTCCGGCTCGGCCAGTTCTGCGGCCGCGCTCTCACGCCGGTCCTTCGCCTACTCTCAGCCTCGCTTTAGAGAGTGTGCACGGACGCGGGATTTCAAGCACCTGCTGCTTGGCTATCCCCTCCCCAAGAGTGAGGGCGGAGGGACCGCCAGCGCAGAAACCCGCTTACCTTTCTCAGCATCCCTCCACGTCAGCGGGGTCTCCGGCAGGATCGCCCACCCCGCGCCGAGCTCGGGTGGGTAGGAGGTCACGGGGAAACAGAAGGGGAACTTGGCCCCGGCGGGCGCCGCCGCGAGGACACCTGCGTCCCCGTCATTCGCACGACAAAAGGGGGACCTTCGGCTGCTTGGGCGGAGACAGTGAACCGGTCCGGCTGCTACTTTCCCGGCAGAGTTCAGACGGGCTCCGAAGGGCTGTTCAGACGCCACGTTTCCAGAGCGACCAACATACAGGGACTCCTCTGCCGAGGCGAGCACGCCTCCGGGACGCCGGGCTGCGCTATTGTTCGCCGGCCGTGCAGGGCGTGGTGGAGGCTGGGGGCGGCCGAAGCCGTTAAAGGCCGACAGAGGTTGAATTTCTTGCAGGGCTTTCCTCTTGTGCTTCCTCCCAGCCCCTCGCTGTTGCATATTCATAAGGAGGCGGGGCCGCTTGCATCTCTTTTGAATTCTCGGGGTTGCTGAAGTCCGGGCGAAGAGATGATTTCATTTGGAAACAAACACTAAGAGGAGGACAGGGTGGGGAAGGAGTAACATAAGTAAGCAAACAGAGGGGTCCTGTTTCAGTCACCCCCCGCATCCCCCAGGCATCCAGGGCGCACACATGCACACACAGGACCTTCCTCAATTCCTGAACTGAGCAAAGGAAACTTCAAGGAGAGTCTCACTAAGTCCCTTGGTCCTAACTGTAGTAGTAAACTAATTGGGGAATTTGACTGGGGGCACGGATTTTTAACAGATAATTTGATCTATGTGCTCCTTCCTCATGCCAAAGAGAGCAGATAAAAATTATATATGCAGACCTTACTCACTGCATCGATTTTATTGAATTTCATTATAGTTGTCTGGTTTTAATGTAGTGCAGCCCTCCACAGGCTTAAAAAAACAAACAAACAAACATTTTTTCTGGGCTTCCCTGGTGGCTCAAAGGTAAAGAATCCATCTGCCAGTGCAGGAGACACAAGTTTGATTCCTGGTGGGGGTAGATCCCACATGCATCAGAACAGCTAAGCCCATGCACCACAATTACAACCACAATTTCCCCAGTCTTAACACGTGGTCCTCCAGAAGGGCTTTTCTTTCCTCCCTGAAATGTCCACCAGGGGCATCATCACTGGATTACATCACAGACTTCAGATCTAGCTGCCCCTCCTAGCACAGGTGGTCCCTGAGGAGGTGACCTGAGGAATGCAGAAACTCTCCTTCGTAACACTTGACCCCCAAACGACCTGCTTTCACCACAGAATTCACTTCTTTGTGTTAAAGTCCTGTAGAGAAATCCCTGTTAAGATGTAAGTTAGCCAAAAGAGGTGACCTGAGCTAATTTCCCCTAACTATTTACAGCTGGTTCGGAGAAGGCAATGGCACTCCACTCCAGTACTCTTGCCTGGAAAATCCCATGGACGGAGGAGCCTGGAAGGCTGCAGTCCATGGGGTCGCTGAGGTCGGACACGACTGAAGTGACTTAGCAGCATTTACAGCTGGTTAGACTCATGGATCGGAGAAGGCAATGGCACCCCGCTCCAGTACTCTTGCCTGGAAGCTCCCATGGACGGAGGAGCCTGGTGGGCTGCAGTNGATGTGTATAAGAGACAGGTACTCTTGCCTGGAAAATCCCATGGACGGAGGAGCCTGGAAGGCTGCAGTCCATGGGGTCGCTGAGGTCGGACACGACTGAAGTGACTTAGCAGCATTTACAGCTGGTTAGACTCATGGATCGGAGAAGGCAATGGCACCCCGCTCCAGTACTCTTGCCTGGAAGCTCCCATGGACGGAGGAGCCTGGTGGGCTGCAGTCCATGGGGTTGCTGAGTCAGACACGACTGAGCGACTTCACTTTCACTTTTCACTTTCATGCTTTGGAGAAGGAAATGGCAACCCACTCCAGTGTTCTTGCCTGGAGAATCTCAGGGACGGGGGAGCCTGGTGGGCTGCCATCTATGGGGTCACACAGAGTCGGACACGACTGAAGTGACTTAGCAGCTTAGCAGCAGACTCATGGATGGGCTTCCCCAGTGACTCATCAGTAAGAATCTGCCTGCAATGCAGGAGAGGCAGGAGACACGGGTTCGATCCTAGGGTTAGGAAGATACCCCAGAGGAGAGCATGGCAACCCACTCCAGTATTCTTGCCTGAAGAATCCCATGGACAGAGGAGCCTGGCAGGTTACAGTCCATGGGGTCACAAAGAGTCAGGCACAACTGAAGCAACTGAGCACAGCACAGAAACCCCCTCATTCTGCAGGTCCTCACTGGTGCCTATCTACTGGTGAACAGTGGGTGCTAGGGAGTCAGATGACAATGAAACAGCCCAGGGCACTGCCCTGGGAACCAACTTTCTAGTACCAGACAAACTACCACAAACAAAAAGTCAGAGCTATCATCACCGCAGAGAAAAATATAGCCATGTAGAAAGGCAGGTGCTCGAAGCCCAGAGGGTACAGCCGTGCCATGACTTCCTGGACGGAACCAACTGAGATTGAGTCCAGGTGTTCTGACGGGGTTTCAGGGGCGTCTGTGGTCACCAAGTGTGTGACATTTTGAATTGCCCTCCTGAGTTTCTATTTCCTCTTAAAGCAAACAAACAAAAGGCTAGGCTACCTTTTTAGTAGTTTTCAGTGGTCAGGGAAGGTTGCTGTGCTGATGGCAGGCACACGGAGGGACAGAGGGGCACAGGGTCTGACGGTGTGGTCGGTTGGCCAGTGCATGGATGCTGTGGTCAGATTACTAGGCGAGACCCATCACCTCTGAGTCTAGTTGCCCCCGTTGTAAACTTGCTTAATGATATCCACCTCAGACATGCTGGGAATTTTAAATAAAGGGGCAAAAATAATAGGATTAGCTATTGTAATAATGTCTCACCCTCTGGAGGGCAGCCCACTGGCATATCCTTGAAAGAGTGTTTGCTTGACTCTGAGAACTAACGTTGCTTTCTAACTTTGACCCTTGTCTCTAGTCTGTCCTTGCAAAGGGAAGTAGAATGTGAGGGACAGGCTAAGGCCTACGGATGCCCCCTCTGGCACTCTTTGTGCATTATCTCTTGGCCGCAGTCACCTCTAACCTTGCACAGATTCAGAAGAGAATCTGAGCACGGTTTTCCTTAGTGCTGTAGTCACTGCTAGAGAGTTTAATAAACTCCCTGTGAGACATAGAGACAAAAATACACCCCCGTTCTATTCTAATCCGATGCCCCGCACGTGCCCTGCATGTGTCGTAAGTACTTGCTAACTGTCCTGTTGACCAGCCTTCCTTCTTGTGTTGATTCCTGTGAGTGACTCTGAAACATGTTTCTCCATCATTTCTCAGGACCCACTGTGAGGAAGGTTTCTGGTGCTGGCCATCAGTTTGTCTGTGAGAGCATGCAGAAGCTGCTTCTGGAGTTAAGATCACCCTTCCACAAAGGATGAAGAAGAGAGCAAAGATGCGGAAGAGGGAGGGTAGGGAGGCCTAGCTGTGATGAGCTGGCTGCCCTGTGATGTAGCTCTGAATCAGGAGCACTGGGACCCAGGAACTAGCCGGCCAGGCACCCACCCCAGAGACGCCATGTAGACCTCAAGGAAGTAGCCGAACCCCAGTGAGGCTCCTCATTAGCGTGTGCTGAACGCAGTAAAATGTCTGTGCACTTGTCTGGAGATCTTCAGTCTTACCAGGGACACAGTACTTTGTTAGGTACTGTTGTCTGATGAGATTTGGCTCAATGACCGTTCTTGTTCCTTCTTCGGTACTGTGATCGTCTGTGGTCAACTAATTTGGATAGATATTTCTTCTGCATTTGAAATACACAGAAATGCACTGTATTCCCTCCTTGGATTTCCAAGTTTATCCAAAAGAAATGTTAGGCTAATTATATAGGAAGATCTTTATCTAAGCCAAAGGCAGGCAGAAATACACAAGGTAGGATCTCTCCAAATTTCAGAATGTGATGTTATTCCCATGAATTGCTCTAATGCATTACTGGGACTTGAATCAAATGAGAGGAAATCAAAAGTGTGTAAGAAAGACTCATATCTACTGCCCTAAATTATTCTAAGCATCAAACAAGCATGTTACCTAGGGGTCCTAAAAGTCACGTTTTATTATTCTCCTTGCATACCCCAGAGAAGCGGACACATAAACAAAACCGACAAGCTCTGACAGTGTTGTTAACCACCAGTGCCAAACTTGATCACTGTAGCACGGGATTCCCCTCGTGGTTGCGCGGCTCTGTACAAGCAGGCTGCCCTCCATCTACCAGGTAGACTTGGAGGGGAGGGAGGTGAGATTGAATTTGAGGTTTCTTAGCAAATTAACCCCAGAGTGAGCCCTTAGGAAGTCAGTCACATTTCCTCCAAAGCATTAATTGTGCGTATCACTCTATTGCTTTTGAAGACATAATAAGTTGTTACTCTCCACTTTGACTTTTGTTCACTGTTTCATTCAGCAACTGTCAACCGAGTAAGTATGTATAAGGCAAGATGCCAGGCACCTGGGGAGTTTTTTTTTTTTTTATAAAGCAATTGTCCATAAAGACATAAAAATATAGTGAGAAGATAACATCTGTGTGTACGTCAATTTCCTATAAATTAAGTTGTTTCAGTGTAGCTTTAAAAGATACACAGCGTGTTACAAAAACAGATAACTATGCATGATGATGAATGTTAACTAGACTTCTTATAATTATTTTGCAGTATATACAATATCTGGGTTTCCCTGGTGGCTCAGTGGTAAAGAATCTGCCTGCCAAAGCAGGAGACACTGGTTTGGTCCCTGAATGGGGATGATCCCCTGGAGTAGGAAATAACAACCCACTCCAGCACTCTTGCCTTGGATATCTCATGGACAGAAGAGCCTGGCAGGCTACAGTCCATGGGGTCACAAAGAGTCAGAGTCAGACATGACTGAGCAACTGAGCACACAGGAGGGCGTATGCCATACACATGCCAAATTACTATTTGTACACCTGAAACTAATATGTTACATGTCAGTTTATCTCACTTTAAAAAATAAAGGGCAATTTCCAACCAAAAGGAGACACAATTTGAGGAATTATGTGAAACATGGTTTTATAAAGCCAAGAATCCAATTGTAATGTGAATAACAGCCTTTACTTGATTTTTAACTTGGAATACTGGTATAAAACAGATTTGTAAAGTTGAGAGGAGTCTGAGAAATGGCAGGTTTCTTCCTGAAAGTTTTCCTGGATGACCTGGGTGGGGAAAGGCGATGGAGATGATGAGGGATTGGATAAGGACATGGAGAAAAGAGGTGGGGAGATGGCCAGGGGGGAATGGGGACCCCCAAGAGTGGGGAGAGATGAGGACACCAAGTTCAAAGGAGCCTCTAACTTGAGGCAGAGAGGCTCTGATTAATATGATCAATGCCCAGTGTGCCCTGAGAGGGGCTGGAGGCTAAGATCGGGGGTCACAGGTCAGAACTCCCATCTTGGCAGCAGAACAAGCACCGATGTTAGTTGTCCAGGGATTGTTGCCATGGGGCTCCGCCTGGGTACAGGAGGGTCAGACGAGCTCAAAGAGTGTGGAGAGAGAGCAAGTCAGCTCAGGAGGAGATGGCTGGGAACAATCTCCAATGGACACAAATCAAGTAAAGGCTGTTACCTGAGACACGAAGGAAGTGAGATGAGCTGGGCGGCTCTGTGGGGGAGACTTCCAGAAAGACAGCCAGCAAGTGTGTAAAGCCAGAGATGTACAGTTTAAAGGTCTAAAAGCATCAGACTCACTTGTCTGCTCATGTCCGCTCCTTTCTACTAGAATGACGCAACACAGTTTACCCAGTAAACTGAAAATCCCCCCACAAAGCCTTAAGAGATTTAGTGTGTCTCTGAGATTACAGTCCAGAGCAGACTGTTATCTTTCTTTAAAGTGTAATCACTTAAGTAAGACACATGGATCTTGAATGTACAGTTTGATAAGCTTTGATAAATGTGTACATTTGTGTAATTACCACCTTAATAAAGACAGAGCAGAAATTTTCCTCAAGTCCATTTCTTCTCTCCCACTTCTCCCCTCAGAAGCAACCACTATCCTGGTTTCTATCCTCACAGATGAGAGTGAACTACTGTTGGGCTTTATCACAACAGAATCCTACAATACGTATTCCCTTGTGCCTGGCCTCTTTCACTGAGAGCACTGTTTTTCAGTTTCACCCACGTTGTGTACTAGGAGTTTGCTCTATTTCATTGCTGTGTAGAAATCGTCTTGAAATGGACAATTGATGTATATCAGCAGACTTTTTTCATATCACTATAAATATCTTCTCAATGGAAAGAATTTTATGTTTTAAATTTCTCATCTGTTCGCTGTGATATTGCTCCTTGTATACAACATAGGCCATCAGATTCAGATAGAAAGTACCTACTTTCTCTTATTCACTCATAGATACACCCCTCACATCCTAGGGTGGAGCTGTGGGCACTGATGGATGGGCTCAGCTCCCCCATGTTGATAATTAAGGCCATCTGCTCCGGACTGTTATCTCAGAGAGATGCTAAATCTCAATTACAAGGTAGAGCTTCCATAAGCTGAGCGGATGCTGACAGACTATAGAGTAGGGGAGTGGTTTTGTTCAGTTCAGTCGCTCAATCGAGGACGACTCTTTGTGACCCCATGGACTGCAGCATACCAGGCTTCTTTTCCATCACCAGTTCCTGGAAGCTACTCAAACTCATGTCCATCGAGTTGGTGATGCCATCCAACCATCTCATCATCTGTCATCCCCTTCTACTTCTGCCTTCAATCTTTCCCAGCATCAGGGTCTTTTCAAATGAGTTAGTTCTTCGCATCAGGTGGCCAAAGTATTGGAGTTTCAGCTTCAGCATCAGTCCATCCAATGAATATTCAGGACTGATTTTCTTTGGGATGGACTGATTTGAACTCCTTGTAGTCCAAGGGACTCTCAAGAGTCTTCTCCAACACCACAGTTCAAAAGCATCAATTCTTTGGCGATCAGCTCTCTTTATGGTCCAGCTCTCACATCCATACATACAAGACTACTGAAAAAACCATAGCTTTGACTAGATGGACCTCTGTTGGCAAAGTAATGTCTCTGCCTTTTAATAAGCTGTCTAGGCTTGTCATAGCTGCAAATGAAGAGAGTGACACAATGAGGAAAACTGGAGCACTGTGCTCTAAAAAGAAAAAGAAAAAAAAATATGCCTTCTGGAAATAAACATAAAAACCGCTATTTAGAAGGGCACTATTACCACTGAAAATGACCCCGCACCACACCAACCCTGACCACCACTGCACAAGTGCCAAGTGGAGGGAAGATCTAAGAAGACTGGTCGGGAAGAGAGCACAAAGACCCTGAAAGCATCAGGGCTAAAAGACCAGTCTATAATAGTCATTTTATTTCTATATATTAACACCAAGCAATGGAAGATGGCATTCAAGAAACAAATATAGACCTCTTAGAGCAACTGCTAAAAAGCAATGAAATTAGTTAAAAAGCCAATAGATTAACATTTACTAAAAAAAAAAATTTTTTTTGTTTAATACATAAAAGGCAGGGGAAAGGACTAGAGGGAGTTCTTAACTTTTTTGGCCATGCCACACAGCTTGTGGGATCTTAGTTCCTTAACCAGGAATTAAACCCAGGTCCAGGGCAATGAAAGTTCTGAATCTTAGACACTGGACCACCAGGGAAATCCCTAGTGTGATTTTTTTTTTTTACAAACAGAGATTAAACAAATAGAAAATCATCAGGCAACATAAATCCTATCAATAATTAAATGAGTATATAGTCGTATTTTGGTTTTGATGGGGCTTGCATAATTGCACTCATTTGCCAAAATCATAGAAATCTGTGAATGTTATTGAATGCAAATTTTCTTGAAAGATGAAAAATTCACATCTAAAAATTAATATCCTTCAAGTGTGAAAATAACAGTCAGAGAAATAATTCAGTAGAAGCACCTGACTCCACCCCCAGGAAGGCTCTGCACCAGCTGTACCCGTGGGCTCTCTGGTCTTGCCTCTGGTTGAGGTTGGCCAATGGAAAGCCCCAGCAAGAGATCTAAGGTGGGGGGAGGAAAGGGAGGAAGCATATTTATTTCCTCCTCTGCTGTTGTTCTCTCTGGTGGGATCACAGCAGGCTGGTGGTGTCCCTGGACCACGGTCATGGTTCCTGTCTCCAAGGGGACCTCTGAGTGTGAGATACACAGTCCTCTCTTCCCCTCAACCACTCACACTTGGCTGAGCGCCGAGGCCCGCTGTTCACAGCCCAAAAAAGTACTAACCCCTCTGCCCTTTTGCTTCTTCTATATTTTGTTCACATTTTTGTAAATATCACGTTTCCTTTCTTTATCACATGAAGTTATCCAACTTAAATCGTGTCATTTCTTTATTTATGGAGCCTTTAGTGATACAGAGCCCAATCGAATAGCAACAAAAAAGGAAAAATACATCAGAATTAACAAACCAGAAATTGTAGAAGTTATGTAAAGAAGACTTCAAAATCCACAGAAGACTTAAAGGGAAAGACACTCATGTACTTGGACAGGAAGTCTCAATATCATAAAGTCATCAATTATTCCTCAGCTAATTTGTAAGTTAAAGGCCAACTGGTACTTTTATTGTTGTGTTGCTATTATTGCTGTTGTTTCATTTTTATATAAACAAACCAGTTTTATCATTGAAAAACAAACAATAGCTAAGCAAACTCTTAAAAAGAAGGGCAAATAGTAAAACAAAATTATCACTAATTTTTAAAAAATCCTATGGTACTGGCCCATGAATAGAGACACGCATATAATTAAACAAAAGCCTAGGAAATATGCCCATACTTGTGAAAATTACAATAAAATTTGCATCTCAAATCAGTGGGGAAAAGACTAGTAAATAAATGATTTGAGGACAGCAGGTAGCATTCTGGGAAACAAAGGCAGCTGAACATTTTAACAGGTATCGGGAGAAATTCCAAATGAATCACAGATTTAAATGGAATCATGAAAGTATTAGAAATAAGTGAAAGGTGTTAGATGCTCAGTTGTGTCCAACTCTTATCGACCCCATGGACTGTAACCTCTGTCCATGGAATTCTTCAGGCAAGAATACTAAAGTGTAGCCATTCCCTTCTCCAGGGGATCTTCCCGACCCAGGGATGGAATCCAGGTCTTCTGTATTGCAGACAGATTCTTTACCATCTGAGTCACCAGGGAAGTCCTATTAGAAGTAAATGTGAGCCTTGTTAGAAGTAAATGCAAAGGAATTTGCTATAACCGTGGAGTGGTAAAAGTCTTTCTAATTATCTTAAAATCCAAAAGTCATGACAAACGTTACTAAATATAGATTCCAAAAAACTAGTGGTAATGTCTAAAGATGAAGTGGGAATAATGTATCAGGTTCCCAGAGATCCACAAGAAAAAGACCAACAACCCGGTATAAAAATGACCAGAAGAACAATTAGAAGAAAAAGAAAAACAAAAGAGTTTTAAAGGCAAGAGGAGATGCCCAACTTTTCTCATAATAGAAGAAGTGCAAATTAAAACAACACTGAGAAATCACTGTCCACTTGTCAGGAAGAAGAGACTTAGAAAAATGATAAAGGAGTCCTGGTGGGGCTGTGAACAAAGAGTTTCCTCTGTACAAGGCTCTTAGGCGTAAGTTGGTGCCCCCTCTACAGAGGGCAGCTGAAAACATCTATTAGAGTTCAAAATGCATTTACTCTTTGATCTAGCTATGCAATCCCTGGATATTTAGTCTGCAGACATACATGCACAAGTGCAAAGTTATGTCTACATAAACTTTCTATCTCAGCATGTTTTTAACAGCAAAAACCCAACCCCCCAAATAATCCAAATATCTAACAATGAAGAACTGATGCAATAAATTCACACATATCTATTTCCAGGTGGCTCAGTGATAAAGAATCCACCTGCCAATGCAGGAGATGCAGGTTCGATTCCTGGGTCAGGAAGATCCCCTGGAGGAGGAAATGGCAACCTACTCCAGTACTCTTGGCTAAGAAATCCTCTGGACAGAGGAGCCTGGTGGGCTACAGTCCATGGGGTCTCAAAGAATCAGACATGACTGAACAACTCAGTGCACATACATCTATAAATTGCAATATTTTACAGTCTGAACAAACATGGAGAATGCCCTCCACTTACTGATATGGCAGAATACTCATTGGAAATGTTAACTGAAGTAAGCAAGATTCCGAGGCGGGTGTGTAGTGCATTACTAACTGTATGAACGGAAAAGGAGAGGAAAATAAGAAAGTACAGATTTACAGTTGCTTGTATATAAACAGGAATACTCTGAACAACAAGGTCTTACTGTATAGCATGGGAAACTATATTCAATATCCTGTGATAAACCATAATGGGAAAGAATGTGAAAAAGAATATATATATATATATATATATATATATATATATGAATACACCTGAACCTAACACAACATTGTAAATCAACTATACTTCAATGAAATAATTTTTTAAAAAAGAGTACTTTGAAAGGACAGGCAAGAAACTAGTCAGAGTAATTGTCTGACTAGGGACAAAGGTGAGAGGTAGTGACAGCCAGGTGGATGAAGAACAGAGCTGGGAAGGCGGCCTGCATCATTTACCTCCTTATATTAAGGGAAGTCGAACTCTATAACTATTAACATAGCCTCTATTCAAAAATTTCAAAACATAGAGACTTCCCTGGCAGTCCAGTGGTGAAGACTGCAAGCTTTCAGTGCAGGGAATGTAGGTTTGATTCCTCATCAGGGAACTAGAATCCCACAGGCCATGCAGTGCAGCCAAAAAAAATTAATAATGATAATAAATAAATAAATTCTTATTAAAAAACATTGTTGTCATTGTTGTTTAATTGCTAAGTCATGTCTGACTGTTTTGCGACCCCATGGTCTGTAGCCCTCCAGGCTCCTCTGTCCATGGGATTCTCCAGGCAAGACTACTACTGAGTGGGTTGCCATTTCCTCCTCCAGGGGATTTTCCTGAGCCAGGGATTGAGCCTGTGTGTCCTGTATTGGCATGCATGTTCTTTACCATTGAGCCACTAGGGAAGCCGTTAAAAACATTAAGTTATGTTAATCTTAAAAGCAGGACCCCAGAATGACGATGCTAACATGTTACGTCAACAATTGCTCCTTAATCTAGCGTAGGTTCTTCACATCCCTGGGGTTCACAATGTGCTGTGAACATTTTCTGTTCTCATCCAGGGAGAACCAACAAGAGCTGGTCTGTACCCTTTGTTCCCAGACTGGACGCTTATTCCTCAGTTCTGACCCATCTCAGGACTCAGAGGCAGGAGAATAGCCCGAGGAATGACCCCCTTCCCATCGTGTCACGGGGGTGCCCACGTGTGCTGGTTTTCACAAGACTGTTGCACTTCTCTCTTTGGACGAGTTAATAAGTGCAACTGCAACACATTCAACCTCACCATACAATTCAGCACCATTGCTGAAAAGAGGCCTTTAGTTTAGCCTGACAGCCTGTGATTGGTACTTTTCCTTTTTTTCTTTTTTTTTTTCCTAAGAACCTACTTTAGTCAGCCGTATTTGTGCATACAACTGAGTTTTATCTACAAAAACATCTAGGAGGAGGTGTTTTCTACCGAGGTGTTTTCTACCGATCGTGGGCTCTCCAGCAGATGAGCATTCAAACCTGTCATTGGTGAAAATCACGAAATGAATAGAAAGCTCCACAAAAGGAGAGAGAAAGCATAGGAGTCAGATGTGTGAATTTATTTTTTATTTTGGAAACCATGGTGACTGAGAGTTCCCCACAATACGTCAGCATCAACTGAGGTACATATTGGAAGGAATATATTCCTTTGATCTATTTCATTTCTTTTCCTATTGGATAAAAGATCAATGTTTGCCAACCACCATCAGGGTTTTCTAATATAAACCAAATAGGTTTATAATAAACCAAATGGACCAATAGCTGCCCAGCAGAAATGACCTCCTGATGCATAGCCTAGCCTTGTTCCACATGCTTCAGTGTCTCTGGGTGTAGGATTAAAACCCTGAAAACTTCTGGAAATCTGAAAATGAAATTACAGATTGAATCATAAGTCTCCATCCACTGCCACTCCACCCACAGGAAGGAATAAAAGCTGGTCTGTTTTCATGTCTTTGTGAATCTGCCTTCCTATCCACTTACACACTGAAATGGCTTTACTCTGCTGCCTTTCTTTGAAAGAAAAGAGCATTTTGCGTTTGTTAATGAGGCAGAAAATACATCACACATCTTAAAGTGATCACACCATTCTTAGCACCTGCTTTTTCCAAGACTGTATTCTTCAAATGATGTGTGTATTCCTAAAAAGCTGAGTATGAATCTAATTTTTAAAACTTTAATTGAATTTTGTATTCATGAAGACCGCTATTTAAAGAAGCTCTGGAATGAATTCTTGGTAACAAAGACAGACTCCTAATTGATCCTCTTTGTAGGACTGGACCTTAAAGGATTTTGTTAACAGAATTATTTCAGATTGTCAATTATTAGATACATAGCTGCATTAAGTCCCAAGATCAAGGTTGTTTATTTTTGACTGTAAATCTCATACTTAACATGTGAATTTCCAGTATGACTCCAAGAGAACATGTATATACTTATTAACATTATGTATTTGTTATTTATTTTATATAGTTTCACATTTACTATATAATTATATACCTAGATAAACTGGAATGTATTATATATAAATTAAAACATAATATTTTAAAAGCCCACATAATATGTATATTAATAAAGTAGGAAGGAAAGAGAAAATTTTTCATTTGACCTATTTTTTCCTACATTTTAAATTTTGGATCTGAAAGCTAGCCTTGGAAAATTATTATTTTACTGATCTTTCTCTACCTTTTCTGAATTATGATTTTGATATCTCCCAAAATATTTCAAATATGAAAATCACTTTCTTCACCCAAAATTTCAGATCCTTACATTATAGCATTTATTTTTAATATTCATAAATGAAGAAAATACATAACTGCATAATGAAAAATAGCTATTATAATTTCAGCAACTTTTTAAAAAGTCATAAGATTAAATTTTATGTTTTTTTAAAGATAACTAATCAAGACTTCCCTGGTGGCTCAGATGGTAAAAGTGTCTGCCTACAGTGTGGGAGACCTGGGTTCAATTCCTGGGTCGGGAAGATCCTCTGGAGAAGGAAATGGCAACCCACTCCAGTACTCTTGCCTGGGAAATCCCATGGATGGAGGAGCCTGGTAGGCTACAATCCATGGGGTCACAAAGAGTTGGACACGACTGAGCGACTTCACTTTCACTTTCAATCAAGATAAATACACACATAACTTTTAAAATCTAGTTGAATAGGGGCATTCCTGGTCTTGATCACAAAGGTAATCACTTTAAACCACTTGGTTTTTTAAGACCACTTTACTGAGATGTGATGAACACAAAAAAGCTGTACACACTCAATGAACACACAACTTGATGAGATGGGGGCTAAATACACATCCCTGAAACCTCACCACAAACAAGGCCATGACTTATCCATCACCTCCTCAAGTTTCCTTCTGCCTCCTTTATTCATTTATTTGAATTAATTTTCTTTTTTCCTTTTGCAGTAAAAGCACTTAACACAAGGTCTGCCTCTCACCAAATGAAGCGCAGTGAGTGTTGCTGACCACTGACTCTAGTTGTACAGAGCAGATCTCCAGCTTACTCATGGCACAACTGAAATCTTGCATCCTTTCACTGCTATGGCCCCTTCCTCCTCACCCCGCTTCCCCAGGCTGCTGGTGCCCATGATTCTACTCTCCAGTTCTGTGAGTCTGGCTCTTTGGAGAGCCTTGGGAATGAGACAGCATTTCAGCTGAGCCTTTAAACATGAGTGAGATTTGGATAGATATTGATACTAAAAAGGAGAGTAGGTATTACAGGCTAAGGGATTTGTCCAAAGGTAAGTGGCTCTTCACCAAATCTCAGAGTTGTCTCCCTTCCCTGGAATCGAGTTGTTTCTGGACAGCAGCTGTCCTTCCAGCTCCTTGTTCCATCTAGAAGGGGCCATGTCGTGAATCCTCGTCCACAGAAGGCCGGGCAGCTAGGACAGAGGGATCTTTCTACTGTCTGTCTCCTCATTTCCTGGAGGAAGAGGGGTCGCATCCATTAAGAGAAAGAGGAGCCAGAGACAGAAGCTTTAGCCCAGAGTCTCTCCAAGAACAAAGCTACTCACCAACTAGTAACACACTCCTTGAACTGGAAAGAAAAGAAAGCACGAAGTGAGGATCCAGGCTATGGTCCTGTAATTACAACACACTACATTTATCACTCAAAGCAGGAAGCTTCTAATCGGTTAAAATGTTGAAAGAAAAAAATACTCATCTTCTAAATCTCTGTGGATGGTAACCGCAGCCATGAAACTGAAAGACACTTGCTCCTTGGAAGAAAAGCTATGGCAAACCTAGACAACGTGTTAAAAAGCAGAGACATCACTTTGCCAACAGAGGCCAGTCTAGTCAAAGCTGTGTTTTTTCCAGTAGTCATGTACAGATGTGAGAGCTGGCCATAAAGAGGGCTGAGCACTGAAGAACTGATGCTTTCAAACTGTGGTACTGAGCCACAGTCATCAAGACAGTATGGTACTGGCACAAAGACAGAAATATAGATCAATGGAACAAAATAGAAAGCCCAGAGATAAATCCACACACATATGGACACCTTATCTTTGACAAAGGAGGCAAGAATATACAATGGAGTAAAGACAATCTCTTTAACAAGTGGTGCTGGGAAAACTGGTCAACCACTTGTAAAAGAATGAAACTAGATCACTTCCTAACACCACACACAAAAATAAACTCAAAATGGATTAAAGATCTAAATGTAAGACCAGAAACTATAAAACTCCTAGAGGAGAACATAGGCAAAACACTCTCCGACATAAATCACAGCAGGATCCTCAATGATCCGCCTCCCAGAATACTGGAAATAAAAGCAAATATAAACAAATGGGATCTAATTAAAATTAAAAGCTTCTGCACAACAAAGGAAACTATAAGCAAGGTGAAAAGACAACCCTCTGAATGGGAGAAAATAATAGCAAATGAAGCAACTGACAAACAACTAATCTCAAAAATATACAAGCAACTTATACAGCTCAATTCCAGAAAAATAAACGACCCAATCAAAAAATGGGCCAAAGAACTAAATAGACATTTCTCCAAAGAAGACATACGGATGGCTAACAAACACATGAAAAGATGCTCAACGTCACTCATTATCAGAGAAATGCAAATCAAGACCACAATGAGATACCACTTCACACCAGTCAGAATGGCTGCGATCCAAAAGTCTGCAAGCAATAAATGCTGGAGAGGGTGTGGAGAAAAGGGAACCCTCTTACACTGTTGGTGGGAATGCAAACTAGTACAGCCACTATGGAGAACAGTGTGGAGATTCCTTAAGAAATTGCAAATAGAACTGCCTTATGACCCAGCAATCCCACTGCTGGGCATACACACCGAGGAAACCAGAATAGAAAGAGACACATGTACCCCAATGTTCATCGCAGCACTGTTTATAATAGCCAGGACATGGAAACAACCTAGATGTCCATCAGCAGATGAATGGATAAGAAAGCTGTGGTACATATACACAATGGAGTATTACTCAGCCATTAAAAAGAATACATTTGAATCAGTTCTAATAAGATGGATGAAAAGGGAACCGATTATACAGAGTGAAGTAAGCCAGAAAGAAAAACACCAATACAGTATACTAACACATATATATGGAATTTAGAAAGACGGTAATGAGGACCCTGTATGCAAGACAGCAAAAGAGACACAGATGTGTAGAGCGGACTTTTGGACTCTGAGGGAGAGGGAGAGGGAGAGGGTGGGATGATTTGGGAGAATAACATTGAAATATGTATACTATCATGTAAGAAATGAATCACCAGTCTATGTTCGATGCAGGATGCAGGATGTTTGGGGCTGGTGTATGGGGATGATCCGGAAGGATGATGTGGGGTGGGAGGTGGGAGGGGGGGTTCATGTTTGGGAGTTCATGTACACCCATGATGAATTCATGTCAATGTATGCCAAAACCAATACAGTACTGTAAAGTAAAATAAAGTAAAAATAAAAATAAAAAAACAAAACAAAACTGTGGTACTGGAAAAGACTCTTGAGAGCCCTTTGGACAGCAAGGAGATCAAACCAGTCAACCCTAAATATCAATCAACCCTGAATATTCATTGGAAGGACCGATGCTGAAGCTGAAGTTCCAATACTTTGGCCACCTGATATGAAGAGCTGACTCATTTGATAAGACCCTGATGCTGGGAAAGATTAAGGGCAGGAGGAAAAGGGGGTGACAGTGGATGAGGTGGTTGAATGGCATCACTGACATGAGTTTGCGCAAACTCCGGAGGATGGTGAAGGACAGGGACTCCTGGTGTGCTGCAGTCCATGGGGTCACAGAGTCAGACATGACTTAGTGACTGAAAAACAACCTTCACTACACTCTCCTTAAAACACATCCTTTGGGACTTGGGAGGCATTCAGAAAGGGAACAGCATGCAAGGTGAAGGCAAGGGAAGAAAGGGCTGCCCTGAAAGGATAACTTCATCGTGCCCTGTGGCCCGAGGCTGCAGCTGACAAACCTCAGGCTTACTTTTCAGTTTCCCCTCGGCTGTCCATGGCTGCCCCTACCACTGGGGAAACTCGGTCATTAAATGGTAAGCACAACTGTCCTCATTTCCAAAGCTCTCTGGGGAACCCCTGCCTGGGGCACCACTTGTAACAGAAGAAGGCAAAGCTACCAGGGTTTTCTGGGTGATGTGAAAGACGGGAGATGCAAGGTAATTAGGCTGCTCCAAGCAGACCAGAGTCCATGGAGGGAATAGGCCTGCCTTCAGAAAGACAGACCTGCAGTTCAATTGGAAAATTAATGTCAAATCAGATTACATCATTAGACTTAAGCTGACACTAGCCAGTTAACATTTAACATTAGCCTTTAGGATACGTCAAGTCTAAAACAGTCAAAAGAAGAAGCTTCTAAATAAACAGGGACTCCTCTCCAAAATCCCATGCCCATTAAGACATATACAAGACTGCACACAGATCTCTGTAATGAGCCACTCATCTGAGGCCGGCACACTAGTGTATGTTGACACAAAGCCCTGGAGACAGATACAATCAGACAAACCTGGGATCTATCACGTGGGATAATGGCATCACTGACTCCACGGACATGAGGCTGAGAAAACTCCAGGAGGTAGTGAAGGACAGGGAAGCCCAGTGTGCTGCAGTCCATGGGGTTGTAAACAGTAGGACTGTCCTATTGTAAACAGTAGGACAACTGAGCAACTCAACAACAACAATAAAGGCCGTTATAATAATATATCATTTTTACTGTAATAAGTAAACACCTTGGTTTAAAAAGTGATCAACAACCTGTCCTGTCTTTTGGCTTTTATTTCCAGTCGAAGGAGAATGGTGACTGAATACCAACCAACAGTCAACCTAAAGGAGAGAGGCCCTGAGAAGAAGGTTTAGAACACACTCTGCCAAGGACCTGTCAGGGCTTCTGCATCACCAGGATTCGCCATGAGATGCCATGTTCTCATGAATTGTTGATTAAGCTATTTATATATAAATATGATGGGTATCATTTTAAGGGGAAGGCTGTGGAGCTTTTGAGACAAGCAGTCTCCTGAAAAAGGCAAG
This sequence comes from Oreotragus oreotragus, assembly GCA_006410675.1. NCBI lineage: Eukaryota > Metazoa > Chordata > Mammalia > Artiodactyla > Bovidae > Oreotragus > Oreotragus oreotragus. The sequence goes on from SJYX01024522.1 coordinate 150,386, forward strand.
AAGCTGTGTCTGTCAGAACGGGCCTATCTCTGCTGAGTGCTATGCTCTCCGGGCCCAAGGAGCTGGACACCCAGGGCCTCCATCAAGGGCAGCTTGGCAGGTAAAGCCACGACTCTCCAGAACACGCCCACCTAAGTAGACACAACACACCTCCACCAGTCACTTAGACCAACGAGAGGTGCAGGTGGTTCTACAGCTTCTGTTCAGCTGTCATGGGCTCTCTGTCTCACGCAGCATCAGCAGTATTTGAGGAAGAGACACAGCTATGCTTTCAAGGGGCAGGAAGTCAGGAAGCAGGGGAAATCATTAGGCAGCTTCCAGTGGAATTTATTAAAAAGACAGTGTAGGCACTACACATTCTAGAAACATACGACTAGTGTACCACCAGGACACATGTGGGAACATGGACCAGGATACTGGCTGCAGGGGCCAGGCATGTGCATCAGAGTAGGAGGTAGGAGAGAAATCCATCCTCTAAGGAAAGGTCACAACATTTTAAAATTACCCATTTCCTTCTAATGCATTTTATAAAATAGTTTATGGAAGAAGCTTCAAAATCAGTAGGCCACCAGGAGCCTGTGTAGCCTCCAAATTGGCACGGACTGATATTTTGCCAAATCTGCAGTTAAGGGGACAGAGGCTCACCTGCTAAGCGTCAATAGTTAAAAGTTATAAATGTTAAATGTTATACGTCAACAAACAGCTAGATAAAATATGGTCTACCCATTGCCTTGTCAAATAGACCTTCAGATTCCCGGGAGAAATATCAATAACCTCAGATATGCAGATGACACCAGCCTTATGGCAGAAAGTGAAGAGGATCTAAAAAGCCTCTTGATGAAAGTGAAAGAGGAGAGCGAAAAAGTTGGCTTAAAGCTCAACATTCAGAAAACGAAGATCATGGCATCTGGTCCCATCGCTTCATGGGAAATAGATGGGGAAACAGTGGCAGACTTTATTTTTCTTGGGCTCCAAAATCACTGCAGATGGTGACTGCAGCCACGAAATTAAAAGATGCTTACTCCTTGGAAGGAAAGTTAGGATCAACCTAGATAGCATATTCAAAAGCAGAGACATTACTTTGCCAGCAAAGGTCCATCTAGTCAAGGCTATGGTTTATCCAGTGGTCATGTATGGATGTGAGAGTTGGACTGTGAAGAAAGCTGAGTGCCGAAGAATTGATGCTTTTGAACTATGGTGTTGGAGAAGACTCTTGAGAGTCCCTTGGACTGCAAGGAGATCCAACCAGTCCATTCTTAAGGAGATCAGCCCTGGGTGTTCTTTGGAAGGAGTGATGCTAAAGCTGAAACTCCAGTACTTTGGCTACCGCATGCGAAGAGTTGACTCATTGGAAAAGACTCTGATGCTGGGAGGGATTGGGGGCAGGAGGAGAAGGGGACGACCGAGGATGAGATGGCTGGATGGCATCACTGACTCGATGGACATGAGTCTGAGTGAACTCTGGGAGTTGGTGATGGACAGGGAGGCCTGGTGTGCTGTGATTCATGGGGTCGCAAAGAGTCAGACACGACTGAGCGACTGAACTGAACTGAACTGAACGGAAGAGTAGAAAAAAATGTATAGAGTTATGATTTTTATATTTTGAATTCAAGTCCAAAAATCAGTTTATGTTTTTATTATCAAGCCATTTACAGAATTTGTCTTCTTCAACAATAGTAATCTAAGGGATTTAAAATAAAATGTAATGGTAGTCAAAGTGTGAAAATTTCAAGTATATATGGGACTTCCCTGGTGCTCCAGTGGTTAAGAATCCACCTGCCAATGGAGGGGACGTGGGTTCCACCCCCGGTCCAGGAAGATCCCACATGCCTTGGGGCAGCTAAGCCCGCGAGCCACAACCACTGAGGCCTGGGCGCCTCAGAGCCCGCGCTCCCCAACATGAGAAGCCACTGCAACGAGAAGTCTNTGGACTGTGAAGAAAGCTGAGTGCCGAAGAATTGATGCTTTTGAACTATGGTGTTGGAGAAGACTCTTGAGAGTCCCTTGGACTGCAAGGAGATCCAACCAGTCCATTCTTAAGGAGATCAGCCCTGGGTGTTCTTTGGAAGGAGTGATGCTAAAGCTGAAACTCCAGTACTTTGGCTACCGCATGCGAAGAGTTGACTCATTGGAAAAGACTCTGATGCTGGGAGGGATTGGGGGCAGGAGGAGAAGGGGACGACCGAGGATGAGATGGCTGGATGGCATCACTGACTCGATGGACATGAGTCTGAGTGAACTCTGGGAGTTGGTGATGGACAGGGAGGCCTGGTGTGCTGTGATTCATGGGGTCGCAAAGAGTCAGACACGACTGAGCGACTGAACTGAACTGAACTGAACGGAAGAGTAGAAAAAAATGTATAGAGTTATGATTTTTATATTTTGAATTCAAGTCCAAAAATCAGTTTATGTTTTTATTATCAAGCCATTTACAGAATTTGTCTTCTTCAACAATAGTAATCTAAGGGATTTAAAATAAAATGTAATGGTAGTCAAAGTGTGAAAATTTCAAGTATATATGGGACTTCCCTGGTGCTCCAGTGGTTAAGAATCCACCTGCCAATGGAGGGGACGTGGGTTCCACCCCCGGTCCAGGAAGATCCCACATGCCTTGGGGCAGCTAAGCCCGCGAGCCACAACCACTGAGGCCTGGGCGCCTCAGAGCCCGCGCTCCCCAACATGAGAAGCCACTGCAACGAGAAGTCTGCACACACCTAGAGGGTTGTCCCCGCTCGCCACGACTAAAGAAAGCCTGAACGCAGCAGTGAAGACCCAGCGTAGGCAGATACAAACAAATAAACATGTAAAAAAAGTATATATGATGAAATGAGTAAATGAAAAACTTAAATTATTTTAATGTACATTTTTCAAAAAAATTTTATTAGAATATATTAACATTGCCTTTTAAAATCTAAAGGCAATATATAAATTATTAGTTAATGAGTATCAAAAACTTTTAGGGTCAAAATTTTTAATCCAAAATAAACCAAAGCTGAAAATCATATTCTTTCCAGAATTTCCCTAAATATTAAATATTACTTTAAAGGATATAGATATTTACATATATAAGAACATAAGATATATATCACTATTTATGAAAATAAAGCTGTCAAAATCTAGTGTTTGATGTCCATCTATTTGGTAATGTAAGGAGTTGATAAGCACTTCACACATTATATATACACACACACACAGATATATACACATCTGTGGGGGCTTTGGGACCTCCCAGCATCTTGAGGACAGGTGTCTGGGACAGTGACAGATGTAAGCACCAGCCCCCGCCCCCATGGCCAGGGAAGGTGTGTGGCTGGCAAGTGGACCTAGGGCCCCACATGTCCACTGGGCTCCTCCATGTGCATCTGTGCATTCATGATGCTTCAGAACCACAGCCAGGAAGGAAGGACATGCGCCACCCCTGCAAGAGATGCTTTATCACAGAAAATCGACTGCACGCCTGATGAGAGGAAGCCTTTGATAAGTTGTTGTTTAGTCGTTGTGTCCGACTCCTGCAGCCCCATGGACTTTAGTCCACCAGGCTCCTCTGTCCATGGAATTCTCCAGGCAAGAACACTGGAGTGGGTTGCCATTTCCTTCTCCANTTGATAAGTTGTTGTTTAGTCGTTGTGTCCGACTCCTGCAGCCCCATGGACTTTAGTCCACCAGGCTCCTCTGTCCATGGAATTCTCCAGGCAAGAACACTGGAGTGGGTTGCCATTTCCTTCTCCAGGGGATCTTCCTGACCCAGGGATCAAACCAAGTTAGACGTCTTTTATCAAAATACTTCATTCACCAACGACCCCTGACCCTCAATTCCTCCTGTTAATCTGGAGCAAAGTCCACCTCTAAAATCAATAGCCACACCCCCAGTTTGCATGCATTACAATGTAAAAAGTTAATTCCCTGCGGCCCGAACCATGCTGCCCCAAGAGCACCTGCTACTAAGGCCAGGCTAAGCACGGGTGGATGCAGCAGCGTGGGCCGACCCTTAGCGCCATCACCGGTCGGAGGTGGGGCCTTCCTGGCCCAAGTCTAAGGTGGCTCTGAGTAAGAAGCCCTGAGGCCAGAACTATAAAGCCAGCCCCGTGTTTCATTCTGAATTTTCTAGTAGCCACGTTAAAAAATAAAAAGAGGTGAAATTAATTTCAATAGTTTGTTTTCTTCAAGCCAATACATCCAAAATTCATTTTAATGTGTACTCAATACAAAAAATGATTCATGGGGTATTTTACCTTCTTTTTTAAAAAATCAAATTAAGACCTAAAAAACCCGGTGGTAATTTTGCATGTATAGCACATCTCACTTCAGATGGCCACATCTAAAGGGCCTGGAGGTCACAAGTGGCTAGTGTCACATTCTAGACAGCACAGCCAAGGCATCTACTTCCCACGCCCATTTTTTAATGTCTTTCTTTTTTCAAATTTATTTAATTGGAGGTAATTGTTTTGTAATATTGTGTTGATTTCTGCCATGTATCAGCATGATACCACTGTATCAGTATGAATCAACCATAAGGTGGTGAGAATCATAAGAATCAACCATAAGGGAACCATAAGTCCCCTCCCTCTTGACACTCCCTCCCTCCTCCTACGCCATCCCACCCCTGTAAGTTGACACAGAGCACTGGGTTGAGCTCCCTGCATTGCATCGTACAGCAAATTCCCACTGGCTGTCCATTTTACATATGATAGTGTGTATGTTTCAAGGCTACTCTCTCAATCTGTCCCACCCTCTCCTTCCCTCACTGTGTCCACAACCCACACCCATTTCACTAGAACAAAGGGACACAAAAATCTTCTCTGAGCAGAAGATAATGGCTACCATTTATGAAGTATTTACTTGACCAGGTACCATAATAAGCATGTTATACTAATCCTCTCATCTAGCTCACTTGCAGGTACTGTTTCTTTGCATATTTTAAAGATCAGGAAACAGACAAGAGAGTGATGAGTCCTTGACTGAAGAAGAAGAACACTTCAAGTCCTAGACCTTGCCTTCCAGAGCCAAGGATGCCACCGGGATAGGACAGCCCCCGAGCACCCTGCTGCACTGTTTCCCAGACGCACTCCACAGAAAGAAATCAGGAGATGAGAAGATCACTTCAGTGTCTTTGCCCATTACTGACCTCTTAGTGTGAGCTCCATTTTGGATTTTCCCTCTTGGGCTTCTCATAGCAAATAAAAATGGCACTGCTCCCTGCCACCCACCCTCCAATGCAGGAGCCAAGAGAAATTCCACGTGAGGACTCGTTTATACCAAGGGTAGACAGCCAAGTGGGTTGAGAAATTAGCTCCTGTTTGGATGCAGGAATAATGAACTTGGCATGAGGACTCAGCTGGTTGTTAATCTTGTGTTAACCAGACATTCTCGATGTGCAGCAGAATTTTCATCAGGCCTGGGGATCATGCCAATGTTAAAAAAAACTGGGGCAACTTTGTAGGTTAGATCACTACCCAGATAGCATCCATCAGCACGGAGTCCTGTGATAAACTGGGCAAACCGACAAGGTACACAAAGAAGAAGGATTTCAGCTCCCCTGCTCCCCACAGGACTAAAAGATATTGGGAAGTGAAATGGGCCAGATATCTGTTAATAACACTGAACAAATAAATCTGTAGAGTCAGGATTTTTCATGCAAAGAATGTATTTGATCAGTACAGCTTTATAACATAGTTTGAAACAATCAGGAAGACTGACGCCTCCAGCTTTGTCCTTTTTCTCAAATTTGCTTTGGCTATTGGAAGTCTTTTATGATTCATACAGATTTTGGAGCTGTCAATGGGCAAAATTTCTTAAACAAGACACCAAAAGCAGTAACCATGATCTAAAAGAGTGATAAGTTGATTAATAAATTAGCCATGATAGAAAAGATTAATAAGTTGATCTTCATTAAAATTAACAACTTCTGGGAGTTCCCTGCAGGTTCAGTGGTTAGGATTCGGCACTCTCACACTGTGGCCTCAGTTCAACCTCACAAGTCAAATGGCACAGCAGAAAAAAAAAAAAAAAAAAGCTAAGAATTTCTGTTCAACAAAAGAGAAGACTGAAAGCAAAAGGGCTGGTCACAGAGGGGGAGGATATTTGCAATCCCTTCCCAGGTTGTGCTAGTGGTAAAGAACCTGCCTGCCAATGCAGGAGATGCAAGAGACGCAGGTTTGATCCCTGGGTCAGGAAGATCCCCTGAAGGAGGGCACAGCAACCCACTCCAGTATTCTTGCCTGCAGAATCCCATGGACAGAGGCGCTTGGTTGGCTACAGTCCATGGGGTTGCAAAGAGTTGGACACAACTGAAGCGACCTAGCACGCACGCAAAATGTCTGATGAAGTACTAATTTCAGACTATTCGAAGAACTACAAAATAATAACAAAATTCAAATTCAATTTTAACTTCTTTTTACCAAATGAGGGAAAGACTCAAACAGGTAGTTAACAAATATTCAAATAGATAAAAAGTTCCCAAAAGATGTTGAACATCATATATCGTTATCACTACAGCACAAATTAAAGCCACACTGAGGTCACTACACCCTCACCTGAAGGACTTAAAAGGGCTGACAGTACCAAGTGGGAGGCTGTGAAACAAGTAAAACATGAATATACTGCAAGTAGGGTATTAATGGGGGCAACCGCTTTGTAGAACTGTTTGCTGCTGCCGCCAAGTCATTTAAGTCATGTCTGACCCTGTGCAACCCCATAGACAGCAGCCCACCAGGCACCCCTGTCCCTGGGATTCTCCAGGCAAGAACACTGGCGTGGGTTGCCATTTCCTTCTCCGATGCATGACAGTGAAAAGTGAAAGTTAAGTCGCTCAGTCATGTCCTACTCTTCGCGACCCTATGGACTGCAGCCTACCAGGCTCCTCGGTTCATGAGACTTTCCAGGCAAGAATACTGGAGTGGGGTGCCATTGCCTTCTCCAGTAGAACTGTTTGACATCCTACAAAAACAGGATGTATGTATCATGATCCAGTATTTCCACTATATGTGTCCACCCAATGTAAATGAGTTCCTAGAGCCAAAAGACGTGGACAAAAAGTTCATAGCAGCTTTATTCATAACACCCTGGAATGCAAAATGCTTATCAGAAGAATAGATAAATAAATGATGGGATATTAAAAATGGAGCGCTACACAGCTGTGAGAAGAGACAAACTCTAATGAATGCATCCATGTGGACAATGTCTGAAGATATTTTGCTAAAGAGAAGAAATCATAACTGAAAAGCTCCATCTCCATGATCTACATATGTGAAGGTCAAGGACAGGCCATGGTCATCTATGGTGACAGAAAAAGAAGAGCAGCAAAACTTTGCAGTGCTGGGAAGGAAGCACTGACTAAAGAGACAAGGCTGATAACTTTCTATATCTGCATCTGGGTGGCCCATCAGTGAGTTTATACATGTTTAAAAATTATGCCTGAAACCAAGACCATAGTGTAAATCAACTATACTCAAATTAAAAAATTTTAATAAAAACTCACCAAGATGAACACTTAGGATGCGTGCACCATATTGTTTGTACGTTGTATGTCAGTCCGTAGAAATTAGCGGAGGAAGAGAAGTGAGAGCAACACATCCCTGAGAATCGCTAAACCGAGTACCAGCCCTAGTGACAGGGACTTAGTACTCCTCTAAGAACAGGAAACCTTCTTGGCAAGGAAAGCATGACTTTCAGTCCTAGTTAATTGCCTACAAGTGCAAGAACACACGCTAATTAGGTTGGTAGTGTGAGACAGAAGAAAGAACAGTGTTGAGTTTGAATGGGATTGAATTTCCCTGTCCTGTAACTGTCTTTGCCCTTCACATATGTATTTTGCTTCTGACTCAGTTTGCTTTTGATTGAAAACATCAGAAAATCCAACTCCATCTGGGTTAAACTGCCAAGGAATGTACTGTCTCCCTAAATGTACAAGCCTCCCTAGGACTGGCTTGGTTGGTTGACAGCTGCAACAAGGAATCCCACCGCTGTTCCAGCTCACCTCTTTATCATCAACAGTGCGGGATGCAGTTTAAGCTGAATTACTTTGTGGAGGTGAGACAGTTGCGTGGAGGCTACATTCTTCCTCATCCTTGTGAGAAGAACTGCTCCTGAAGATCTCCCCAGAACCTCCAGCAAATCACCTCTTGTGTCTTCTTGGCCCAAGTTTTGTCCTAGTTCCATCCAAACCAGGCACTGGCTGGAGTGGGGACTGGGGCGTGGGCGAATGAGATGACCAAGATAGGTTTGATCTAAGGAGTGCCAACCCTAGGGCTGATGGTGGGGTGAAGAGCGGGGGGGATATGCAGGGCTCTGTTTAGAAAGAGAAAGGCAGGGGCTAGAAAAGGCATATGTTGAGTTGACAACCAATGATACTCAAGACAGTTTCCTCAACAAGATTTTAAGCACCAAGGTAGCAGCAAGAGTGTTTATTCCCACAGTATGGTACTGTCTGAGGCTCATGGAACACAGAGAACAGAAGACGGGCGTGTAGCACCCCAGAGTTTCACACAGCAGAGGGGCAGCAGCTGATACCGCCAGCTAACAGTCCAGAGACATCAGAGGGACAGCAGCTGATACTACCAGCTAACAGTCCAGAGATGTGGATACGGTTTCCAAGAGTGCCCCAAAGTTTAGAAGAGTAAGGAAGACAACAGGTTCTACTGGATAGAGCCCTGTCCATACCAACCTTGTAGACAATGAGCTAGAATAAAAGTCACAGCCAATCAAGGAGGACCTGGTAACCTGCAGTGGAGTCAAATAGGAAGGCAATATTCCTTTCCTTTCTCCCTGCCCTCTCAGTAAAGAGTCTGGAACACAGTAGGAGCAAAAGTCTAGCTCGGAGATTGGAGAAGGAAAATGAATTGAACATGAGCTTGAAGTTTAAATATGAACAAGTCAGTGATAACTGAGATGTGCACTTTCATGATAGCCATATATATGTACAAAATTCACACACCATAAACTTCACCCTCTCAAAAAATGTAACTCAACTGTTTCAGTCTATTTCCAGAGTTGTGCAGTCATCACCACTGTCTAATTCCAGAACATTTTCCTCTCTCCAAAAAGAAACCCAGACCTATCAGTTACTCCTCATTTCTCTCTCCCCTTAAGCTTCGGCAGCCATGACCTACTTTCTGCCTCTGTGGATCCGCCTGTTCTGGACCTGTCACAGAAGAGGAATCATACGATATGTAGCCTTCTGCATCTGTCTTACATGATGTTTAGAGGTTCATCCACGTGGTATCACGTATTAGTCCTTCATTCTTCTTTATTGTTGAATAATATTCCATGATATGGATGTACCACATTTTGTCTGTACTGTATTTTCAGTGCACAAGTCTTACACTAGTTTGTGAATTTATTCTTAAATATTAAATATTTTAGCCTTTTTATGAAGCTGTAGTGAAATTGTTTTCTTAATTCCATTTGCAGATTTTTAATAGTTAGTATACAGAAATCCCTGGTGGCTCAGCTGGTAAAGAATCCACCTCCGGTGCAAGAGATCCAGCTTTGATCCCTGGGTCAGGAAGATCCCCTGGAAAAGCAAATTGCAATCCACTCTAGCATTCTTGCCTGAGAACCCCATAGACAGAGGAGCCTGGCAGACCGCAGGCCATCAGGTCACAAGAGTCAGACAGAACTGAGAACTAAACCACCACCGTCACCATACAGAAATATAATTTATTTTTGCACATTCATCTTGCATCCTACACAGGGTTTAAGTTTGCTGAAAGTCAGCGAATCTTACCACACATGCTTTTCACTGCAAAACGTTTACCTCAATAAAAAAATAATATGTGATTTTAAAGCAATTAAACAGGACTTGTTTTTATAATAAGACTGTTCTAATAACTGGAAATACTAGAGGTTTATATAACTAGACTGGCTCCTCGCAGAGAGAAAGGAGTGGTGATGTTCAACAGAGCACAGCTAAGGGCTGTTAATGGAAAAATAAAGCCATTCAGTATCGATTCTCCAACAAGTGAAGATGACCCACTACATCAGTAACCATGGTGATAGCAGATAGCGTAGGCTATTATCTGCATTATGCTGACATTTACTTTATCAGAGCACTCTCTCAATCAAAAAGGCATTTGTTTCCTTTTTAAAAATACGTACTGTCTCTCTGTCAAATGCTTGTTGAATTCGCCTCTGTCATAATCAGTGAGCACCTAAGTCCCAGAATCTTTGTGCTCGGTACTCCTGTCTTAACCGCTCACGTCTCCAGGCACCTGGGGCAGGAGCAGAGCCTTTACTGTCCCTCCAGCCGCACTGTGAATGCTGAGCCTCTGCTGTTCAGTACTTATAAAGAGAGGTTTAGGCTGTCAATCAAGAAATAAGGCTCTTTTGGTGCAGATCTTGTGAAAATACAACAACTCTGACAAGTTTTCCTAACTATTGAGATGGGCGGGTCCGCTTCTTACTGTAGTAAAATCTATTTCTTCTAAAGAGTTCATGACACTAGTGAAGCTTAGTACCTATACGATGCTTCCTGGACCTTCCAGAAATTATAAAGAGTGCTTCAAGACCAGAAGCTCCTGGAGACGTTGGTCTTTGAGCTTTTATACCTTAAATTAAATAAAGAAGACCAGATGGACAAAATGGGCTCCGTGGATCATGAACACTTTGTCAATGACAGGATGGTTCATCTTTCAAGTTCTGAGGCCTCAGCAGATCTTAGTCTAAGAAAATCCTCTGCAAAACGAGCCAACACTTACTTAAAACAGTCTGTTGATCTTTAGTCTTCTAATGTGAACTGCTATCACGTAAAAAATCCAGGTATTCCTAAGATGATTACAAATAATCACCCTTCAAGTACATTCTATAAAAAATTATATTAACATTTGTTGAATGATGCATTGTTCTGGTGCTTTTATACATAATCTTCAGCTTAACAAAATTTTAAAATAATGAAAGAAAAAAAATGCACTTTACCTGCCAAGTCAATTCAATAAATTTATGTTTGTTAAACAGACAACTAAAACATTGTTCATATACACTATGGTTTTTTTCTTAATATTTTAAGCTTTCCAAAAATTACCGTAAAGGCATCAAAACCTAACCACAGTTCATCCTTCTGATTTTCCCACTAAAGGACAAGAGAAGAAAATTCCATATCTGTCATCTAAAATCTATTAGTAACTGTTTTGGCTAAGCCTTGAAACTGAGATGCCACAGATCAATTACACAGGTATGAGCTGACATTGGCTTCCTGCCAGGGGCAATATGCACAGTTAGAAAGAACGACTTTTCTGACTCTTGTTGCAGAAGACAGTGTTCACGTTTGTAGGAATCTGAGATTTATAAATCTAGAACTAAAAGCTGTATGTTCCAAGAAAAGTCTCAGGTGTGGGGAGTCTCTGGAAGTCCCACATTTCCTTGGTGTGGTATCTCTTCAGCTGGCTTATCTAGGTGTGCTGAAACAAAGAGAATGCTCTTTCTTACTTCTGGCAAAGTTGGGCAGTAGTCAGGGGAGGAGGTAAATCCTTAATCCTCTCCCAATGCCTCCAAAAGAAGAAATACTGAAATGTTACACCTGAAAGAGCCCTGAGAAGCCCACAGCCCTTGTCAAACAGACAAGGGAATGAGGTAAAGACTGAACATGACCTCAGCTGAAGTTTCTGGACCCTTTGTCATCCCTGCATTTCCATATGTCGTTTAGAGATGATCCCCAAAAGCTTTGCTGGTGGGACTGGAACTTGGGTCCTTTTCAGTTGAGACAAGGAAAATGCAGAAATGATGTCTCGTGTGTGTGTTCTTGGGTGTGTATATGTTTTTATGTATATGTATGTGCTCCTATATATATGAATGATAACAAAACAGCACTAAACACGCAGAGAGTCGCTGACAGTAAGAGCAGAATCCCTTCCAAAGAACCTCTGATCCTCTCCACCGTGGCCCTCTAAGGAGTCACGGGTACACCCAGACAAATGGGTGTCGGCCCAAATGCAATTTCCACCTCTCAGGACCATCTACGAAAGTAAGGTGCCCTCTGCTTCACAATGGGCTTCAGGATCTGCCAGCCAGCTAGATGGAGACCAGTTGCTTTTAAAATACCACTGAGCTGGACTTCCCTGTTAGCCCAGTGGTTAAAAATCCGCCTGCCAATCAATAAAGGAGACATGAGTTTGATCCCTGGTCTGGGAAGATCCATAAGCTGTGAAGCAACTAAGCCCACGCATCACAACTACTCGGCCCACACACCTAGAGCCAGTGCGCGCCTCCAAGAGAAACCGCCACAATGAGGAGGCCGTGCACCGCAGCAAAGAATAGCCTTTGCTCGCCACAGCCAGAAAAAGCCTGCATGCAGCAAGGATGACCCGGCACAGCCAAAAAGAAAGTTAATTAATTAACTTAAAAATTTTAATTACCTTACACTTCCCCAGTGCATCCCTGATAGCTCAGTTGGTAAAGAATCTGCCTGCAGTGCAGGAGACTCTGGTCTGATTCCTGGGTTGATCCACTGGAGACGGGATAGGCTACCCCTCCAGTATTCTTGGGCTTCCCTGGTGGATCAGCTGGTAAAGAATCCGCCTGCAATGTGGGAGACCTAGGTTTGATCCCTGGGTTGGGAAGATCCCCTGGAGAAGGGAAAGGCTACCTACTCCAGTATTCTGGCCTGGAGAATTCCATGGACTATATAGTTAGTTGTTAAGAGTCGAACATGACTGAGAGACTTTCACTTTCATACTTCCCCAGGTTTGGTCACTGGGTCAGGAAGATCTGCTGGAGAAGAGAATGGTTACCCACTCCAGTAGAATTTCCTGGAGAATTCCGTGGACAGAGGAGCCTGGTGGGCTACAGTCCATGGAGTCACAAAGAGCCAGACATGACTAAGCAACTAACCCTTTCACTTTTCCACTTTTTTCAGAATATTTACATTAACAAGAAGAGCATGCTGCTAAGTCTGCTGCTGCTACCTCGCTTCAGCTGTGTCCGACTCTGTGCGACCCCATGGACGGCAGCCCACCAGGCTCCCCCGTCCCTGGGACTCTCCAGGCAAGAACACTGGAGTGGGTTGCCATTTCTTTCCCCAATGCAGGAAAGTGAAAAGTGAAAGGGAAGTCGCTCAGTCGTGCCCGACTCTTAGCGACCGCGTGGACTGCAGCCCACCAGGCTCCTCCGTCCATGGGATTTTCCAGGCAAGAGTACTGGAATGGGGTGCTATTGCCTTCTCCGAAGAAGAGCATATACAATCCCATCTAATGATGTCTTTCTGGGAATAAACTTAACTCATATGCTGGCAATAAAACAACCAAGGTCAGTCTTCCCTTATCTAAGAAAAAGAAGGGTGCCCTTTCTGAGGCCCCAAAATACAGAGAACCCCTCTTATCAAAAGTCTACATTTGATAGATTCCTAACATTCCAGTTTTCCAGCTCTTGTAGTAAAAGCAAATTTCTAAGCAATAGATCTTATGCCTTGTTGAAGCAATAAATTTCAACAATACATGCAATATTTATTTTCTGGAAATTAGGATATAAACACACGACACTTGGATTAGAAATCATAGGAAAGGTGTTTCCCCCTGTATTTCACATTTTATGATTCAAAACTATTGAGTGAAAGACTTACCTGTTACTGTTTTTCTATGTAAAGTGATTGTTTTTTACTGGCAGTGTGTAATAATGGATTCTGGTAGGAATGTGTCCGCTCAAATGTGAATGTCCTGGATACAGTCTGAGATTATGGCGTAAGGGTGTCTCACTGCTGCCATCTTCTGGAGATTTCAGTCTCTGCAATATTGACCAGACCGTTTTAAAACTCAAATAACCTCGGAATAACTAATCTCAAAAACGACAGAATGATCTCTGTTCGTTTCCAAGGCAAATCATTCAGTATCACAGTAATCCAA
>SJYX01024523.1:0-17612 GCA_006410675.1 Oreotragus oreotragus
ACCTTCACTCTTGAACCTAGAAAGGGTCCTTCACACCCTTGCTGCAACTCAAGAAGTTCCCTGACATACCCGTCTCACTCGAGAGGAACACCGAGGGTCCCGCCAAACTTAATTGGAGCCCCTTTCACCCTCCCCAGCTCAAGATGAGGGTTCCTTTCCTTGTTTCATTGGGAAAGGATTCCAGGTGTTCCCGTCCCATCTCAAGAGGAGGCACTCTCCACAGGAAAGTCGAGAGGAACTCCAGGATTCGTGTCACCAAACCAAAAGAGGCACAAATGTCTCAGTCGAATCCAGATGAACCTGATTTCCCTGCAGTGCCTCAACTGTCACCCCGTGTATCAACTCACAGCACGGTTACAAGTGTGACATCCCTGTGGTAAAGCCTCGAGGGAAAGCCTCAGATCCCAGTGTCAATATGGTGGGAAGCCTCACACTGCTACTACAGGTCTGGAGGAAAGCGGACATGTATATCTCCATCTGAGACGAGGCCTGATTCCACTGTGGAGACTTCAGAGGAACCCCAAGAACCATGTCAGCACTGGAGAAGAAACATCAGGTTCTGAACTCCGCTCCAGACAAGGACTTAGGACCCAGCACCGACTGGAGAGGAATCCCGGGAGACCCCTCGCAACTCGCATGGACACTGGCCTTTCCTGAGGCCTCATGAGCTGGTCCCTGATGTCCCCATCAGAACTCGACAGGAACCTGCTGCAACTCGAGAAAAACCAGGAAATTCTCCCCTTCAGGCGAGATGAGGCCCTTTTCCACTGTGGCGTCTCGAGGCAAATCACACCTTGCCTCTTGAACTTCGAAAGCATCCTTAACACCCTTGCTGCAAGTCAGAACGTTCCCCGACATACCCGTCTCCACTCGAGAGGAACACTGAGGGTCCCACCACAACTCAATTGGAGCTCCTTTCCCCCTCCTCAGCTCAAGATGAGAGTTCGTTTCCCTGTTTCATCAGGAAAGGATTCCAGGCATTTCCGTCACATCTCAAGAGGAGGCTCTCTCCACATGAAACTCGAGAGGAACTCAAGGGGTCATGCCACCATTCCAAAAGACCCCCAAATGACTCATTCCCCCAGATGATGCTGATTTCCCTGGACTGCCTCGACTGTAACCCCAAGTATTGACTCACACCACGGTGGCCCCTGTGAGAGCCCTGTGGGAAAGCCTTGAGAGAAAGCCACAGATTCATGTGTCAACTCGACAGGAATCCTGACACTGCTGCTGCAGCTCGGGAGGAAAGCGGACGTGCATGTCTCCACTCGAGACATGGCTTGAATCCCCTTTGGAGAATCTAGTGGAACCCCAAGGTTCGTGTTAGCACTGGAGAGGAAACCTCACGTTCCAGCTCAGCTCCATACGAGGACTTAGGACCTGGCACCAACTGGAGAGGAATCCTGGGAGGCCCATCTCAACTCGCATAGACACTGGCCTTTCCTGAGGCCTCATAGGCGGGTCCCTGATGTCCCCAACGTAACTTGAGAGGAACCTGCTGCAACTTGAGAAAAACCAGGAGGTTCTCCCCTCCAGGCGAAATGAGGCCCTTTTCCACCGCAGCATCTTGAGGGAAATCACATCTTCCCTCTTGAACCTCAAAAGGGTCTTTCACACTCTTGCTGCAAGACAAGAAGTTCCCCAACATACTCGTCTTCACTTGAGCAAAACAACGAGGGTCCCTCCACAACTCAAGTGGAGCCCCGCTTCCCTCTCCTCAGTGCAAGACGAGGGTTCCTTTCTCTGCTTCGTTGAGAAAGGATTCCCGGCGATCCTGTCACATCTCAAGAGGAGGCTCTCTCCATAAGAAAGTCGAGAGGAAATCCACGGGTCATCCCACCATTCCAAAGACCCCCAAATAACTCATCCACTCCAGATGAAGCTGATTTCCCTGCACTGCCATGACTGTCATCCCGAGTATCGACTCACTCCACGGTGGCCCCTGTGACAACCCTGTGGGAAAGCCTTGAGCGAAAGCCACAGATCTCTGTGTCAACTCGAGGGGAAGCCTGACACTGCTGCTACAGCTCGGGAGGAAAGCGAACATGCATGTCTCCATTCGAGACATGGCCTGACTCCACTTTGGAGAATCCAGCGAAACTCCAAGATCCATGTCAGCACTGGAGAGGAAACCTCAGGTTCCAGCCTCAGCTCCAGATGAGAACTTAAGACCTGGCAGTGACTGGAGAGGAAACTTGAGAGTCCCTTCGCAACTCACATGAAGACTGGCCTTTCCTGAGGCCACACGAGCAGGTCCCTGAGGTCCCCGTTGTAACTCGAGAGGAATCTGCAGCAACTTGAGAAAAACCAGGAGATTCTCCCCTCCAGGTGAGATGAGGCCCTTTTCCACTGCAGCGTCTCGAGGGAAATCACACCTTCACTCTTGAACCTAGAAAGGGTCCTTCACACCATTGCAGCAACTCAAGAATTTCTCTGACATACTCGTCACCACTAGAGAGGAACACTGAGAATCCTACCACAACTCAATTGGAGCCCCTTTCCCCGTCCTCAGCTCAAGATGAGGGCTCCTTTCCCTGTTTCGTTGGGAAAGGATTCCAGGTGTTCCCGTTCCATCTCAACAGGAAGCGTTCTCCACAGGAAAGTCAAGAGGAACTCCAGGGTTCGTGTCATCAAACCAAAAGAGGCACAAATGTCTCAGTCGAAACCAGATGAACCTGATTTCCCTGCAGAGCCTCGACTGTCACCCCATGTATCAACTCACACCATGGCCGTACGTGTGACAGCCCAGTGGGAAAGCCTCGAGGGAAAGCCTCAGATCCCAGTGTCAACTCTATGGGAAGCCTCACATTGCTACTACAGCTCAGGAGGAAAGCGAACATGCATGTCTCCACTCGAGACGAGGCCTGATTCCCCTGTGGAGACTCCAGAGGAACCCCAAGAACCATGTCAGCACTGGAGAAGAAACCTCAGGTTCCAAACTCCGCTCCAGACAAGGACTTAGGACCCGGCACTGACTGGAGAGGAATCCTGAGAGGCCCCTCGNCATGTCTCCACTCGAGACGAGGCCTGATTCCCCTGTGGAGACTCCAGAGGAACCCCAAGAACCATGTCAGCACTGGAGAAGAAACCTCAGGTTCCAAACTCCGCTCCAGACAAGGACTTAGGACCCGGCACTGACTGGAGAGGAATCCTGAGAGGCCCCTCGCAAATCGCATGGACACTGGCCTTTCCTGAGGCCTCATGAGCGAGTCCCTGATATCCCCATCAGAACTCGACAGGAACCTGCTAGAACTTGAGAAAAACCAGGAGGTTCTCCCCTTCAGGCGAGATGAGGCCCTTTTCCGCTGCAGCGTCTCGAGGATAATCACACCTTCCCTCTTGAACCTCGAAAGCGTCATTTACATCCTTGCTGCAAGTCAGAAAGTTCCCCGATATACCCGTCTCCACTCGATCAGAACAACAAGGGTCCCATCACAACTCAAGAGGAGCCCCGTTTCCCCCTCCTCAGTGCGAGATGAGGGTTCCTTTCCCTGCTTCGTCGTGATAGCATTCCCGGCGTTCCCGTCGTATATCAAAAGGAGGCGCTCTCCACTGGAAAGTTGAGAAGAAGTCCAGAGTTAGTGCCACCTTTCCAAAAGAACTCCCAAATGACTCATTCCACTGCAGATGAGGCTGATTTCCCTGCACTGCCTCGACTGTCTCCCCAAGTATCGACTTACACCACGGTGGCCCCTGTGACAGCCCTGTGGGTAAGCCTTGAGGGAAAGCCACAGATTCCTGTGTCAACCCGATGGGAAGTCTGACACTGCTGCTACAGCTCGGGAGGAAAGCGGACTTGCATGTCTCTACTCAAGATATGGCATGACTCCCCATTGAAGAATCCAGCGGAACCCCAAGATCCATGTCAACGCTGGAGAGGAAACCTCAGGTTCCGGCCTCGGCTCCAGATGAGGACTTCGGACCATGCACTGACTGGAGAGGAATCTTGAGGGTCCCCTCGCAACTCGCATGGAGACTGGCCTTTCCTGAGGCCACAGAAGTGTGTTCCTGAGGTCCCCGTTTTAACTCGAGAGGAACCTGCCGCAACTCGAGAAAAACAAGGAGGTTCTCCCCTCCAGGCAAGATGAGGCCCTTTTCCGCTGCAGGGTCTCGAGGGAAATCACATCTTCACTCTTGAACCTAGATAGGGTCCTTCACATCCTTGCTGCAACTCAAGAAGTTCCCCGACATACATGTCTCCACTCGAGAGGAANAAAACAAGGAGGTTCTCCCCTCCAGGCAAGATGAGGCCCTTTTCCGCTGCAGGGTCTCGAGGGAAATCACATCTTCACTCTTGAACCTAGATAGGGTCCTTCACATCCTTGCTGCAACTCAAGAAGTTCCCCGACATACATGTCTCCACTCGAGAGGAATAACGAGGGTCTCGCCACAACTCAGTTGGAGCCCCTTTCCCCCTCCTCAGCTCAAGATGATGGTTCCTTTCCATGTTTCGTCAGGAAAGGTTTCCCAGCATTCCCGTCGCATCTCAAGAGGAGGCGCTTTCCACATGAAACTCGAGAGGTACTCCAGGGGTCGTGCCACCAAACAGAAAGACCCCCAAATGTCTCAGACCATTCCAGATGAACCTTATTTCCCTGCACTACCTCGACTGTCACCCCGAGTTTCGACTCACACCACGGTGGCACTTGTGACAGCCCAGTGGAAACGCCTCTAGGGAAAGCCTCAGATCCCAGTGTCAACTCGATATGAAGCCTCACACTGCTACTGAAGTTCGGGAGGAAAGTGGACCTGCATGTCTCCACTCAAGACGAAAGCTGACCCCTGTGGAGCCTCCCGAGGAACCCGAAATACCATGTCAGCACTGGAGAGGAAACCTCAGGTTCCGGCCTCCAATCCAGACAAGGAGTTAGGACCCAGCACCAACTGGAGAGGAATCTTGAGAGGCCCCTCGCAACTCGCATGGAAACTGGCCTTTCCTGAGGCCACACGAGTGGGTCCCTGAGGTTCCTGTCCTAACTCGAGAAGAAACTGCCACAACTCGATGAAAAACCAGGAGGTTCTCCCATCTAAGCGAGATGAGGCCCTTTTCTGCTTAGGCGTCTGGAGGGAAATCACACCTTCCCTCTTGAACCTCAAAAGGGTCCTTCACACCCTTGCTGCAACTCAAGAAGTTCCCCCACATACCCATTTCCACTCGAAAGAAATACCAAGGGTCTCGCCACAACTCAATTGGAAACCCTTTCCCCCTCCTCAGCTCAAGATGAGAGTTCCTTTCCCTGACTCATCGGGAAAGGATTCCAGGCATTCCCGTCACATCTCAAGAGGAGGCGCACTCCACAGGAAAGTCGAAAGGAACTCCAGGGGTCGTGTCACCAAACCAAAAGATGCTCAAATGTCTCAGTCAAATCCAGATGAACTTGATTGCCCTGCAGTGCCGCAAATGTCACCCCGTGTACCGACTCACACCACAGTTGCACGTTTGACAGCCCTGTGGGAAAGCCTCGAGGGAAAGTCTCAGATCTCAATGTCAACTCGATGGGAAGCCTCACACTGCTGCTACAGCTCGGGAGGAAAGCGGATATGCATGTCTCCACTTGAGACGAGGCCTGACTCCCCTGTGGAGACTCTAGAGGAACCCCAAGAACCATGTCAGCACTGGAAAGGAAACCTCAAGTTCCGACCTCCAGTCCAGACAAGGACTTAGGACCCGGCACCAACGGCAGAGGAATCCCGAGAGGCCCCTCGCAACTCCCCTGTACACTGGCCTTTCCTGAAGCCTGTTGAGTGGGTCCCTGAGGTCCCCATCATGAATCAAGAGGAACCTGCCACAACTCGAGAAAAACCAGGAGGTTCTCCCCTCCAGGCGAGATGAGGCCCTTTTCTGCTGTGGTTTCTCGAGGGAAATCACACTTTCCCTCCTGAACCTCTAAAGTGTCCTTCACACCCTTGCTGCAAGTCAAGAAATTCCCCAACAAACACGTCTCCACTTGAGCGGAACAACGAGAGTCCCTCCTAAACTCAAAGGAGCCCCGTTTACCCCTTCTCAGTTCGAGATGAGGGTTCATTTCCCTGCTTCGTCTAAGAAAATCTTCCAGTGTTCCTGTCGCATCTCAAGAGGAGACACTTTCCACAGGAAAGTCGAGAGGAACTCCATGGATTGTGCCACCATTCCGAAAGACCCCCAAATGACTCATTCCACTCCAGATGAAGCTGATTTCCCTGCACTACCTCAAATGTCACCCAGAGTATTGACTCACACCATGGTGGACCCTTTGACAGCCCTGTGGGAAAGACTTGAGGGAAAGCCACAGATCCCTGTGTCAACTCTACAGGAAGCCTGACACTGCTGCTACAGCTCGGG
Organism: Oreotragus oreotragus; assembly: GCA_006410675.1. Taxonomy (NCBI): domain Eukaryota; kingdom Metazoa; phylum Chordata; class Mammalia; order Artiodactyla; family Bovidae; genus Oreotragus; species Oreotragus oreotragus. Next base: position 6,323 of record SJYX01024523.1, read on the forward strand.
AGAAAAGTGGACGTGCATGTCTCCACTCGAGACATGGCCTGATACCCCTTTGGAGAATCCAGCAGATCCCCAAGATCCATGTCAGCACTGGAGAAGAATCATCAGGTTCCAGCCTCGGCTCCAGAAGAGGACTTTGGACCCGGCAACGACTGGAGAGGAATCTTGAGAGTCCTCTCGCACCTCGCATGGAGACTGGCCTTTCCTGAGACCACATGGCCTCCCTGAGGTCCCCGTTGTAACTCAAGAAGAAACTGCTGAAACTCGAGTAAATCCAGGAGGTTCTCCCATCGAGCCAAGATGGAGCCCTTTTCTGCTGTGGTGTCTCGAGGGAAATCACACCTTCCCTCTTGAACCTCGAAAGAGTCCTTCTAACCCTTGCTGCAACTCAAGAAGTTCACAGACCTACCCATCTCCACTCGAGAGGAACACCGAGGGTCCCGCTACAACTCAATTGGAGCCCCTTTCCCCCTCTTTAGCTCAAGATGAGGGTTCCTTTACCTGTTTCTACGTGATAGGATTCCAGGCGTTCCTGTCGCAGATCAAGAGGAGGCTTTCTCCACAGGAAAGTCGAGAGGAACTCCAGGGGTCATGTCATCAAAGGAAAAGAGGCGCAAATGTCTCAGTCGACTCCAGATGAACCTGATTTCCCTGCAGTGCATCGAATGTCACCCAAAGTATTGACTGACACCACGGTTGCACGTGTGACAGCCCTGTGGGAAAGCCTCAAGGGAAAGCCTCAGATCCCAGTGTCAACTAGATGGGAAGCCTCACACTGCTACTACAGCTCCGGAGGAAAGTGTACATGCATGTCTCCACTTGAGACAAGGCCTGACTCCACTGTGGAGACTCCAGAGGAACTCCAAGAACCAGGTCAGCACTGGAGAGGAAACCTCAGTTTCTGGCCTCCTCTCCAGACAAGGACTTAGGACCCGGCACCGACTGGAGAGGGATCTTGAAAGGCTTCTAGCAACTCACATGGAAACTGGCCTTTCCTAAGGCCACATGACCTGGTCCCTGAGGTCGCCGTCATAACTCAAGAAGAAACTGCCGCAACTCGAGAAAAACCAGGAGGTTCTCACATCGAGGAAAGATGAGGCCCTTTTCTGCTGCTGCATCTCGAGGGAAATCACACCTTCCCTCTTGAACCTTGAAAGGGTCTTTCACACCCTTGCTGCAACTCAAGAAGTTCCTCGACATACCGATCTCCACTCGACAGGAACACCGAGGATCAAGCCACAACTCAATTGGAGTCCCTTTCCTCCTCCTCAACTCAAGTTGAGAATTCCTTTCCCTGTTTTGTCGGGAAAGGATTCCAGGCCTTCCCATCGCATCTCAAGAGGTGGCGCTCTCCACAGGAAAGTCAAGAGTAACTCCAGGGGTCATGTCACCAAACCAAAAGATGTTCAAGAGTCTCAGTCGAATCCAGATGAAACTGATTGCCCTGCAGTGCCTCGAATGTCACTCCGTGTATCGACTCACACCACGGTTACAAGTGTGACATCCCTGTGGTAAAGCCTCGAGGGAAAGCCTCAGATCCCAGTGTCAACATGGTGGGAAGCCTCACACTGCTACTACAGCTCCGGAGGAAAGTGGACATGCATGTCTCCAGTCGAGACGAGGCCTTACTCCCCTGTGAGGACTCCAGTGGGACCCCGATAACCATGCTAGCACTGGAGAGGAAACCTCAGGTTCCAGCCTCTGCTCCAGAGGAGGACTAAGGACCCAGCACCAACTGGAGAGGAATTCCGAGAGGCCCCTCGCAACTTGCCTGGACACTGGCCTTTCCTGAGGCCTCATGAGTGGGTCTCTGAGGTCCCAATCATAAATCGAGAGGAACTTGCTGCAACTGGAGAAAAACCAGGAGGTTCTCCCCTCCAGGTGAGATGAGGCCCTTTTCCGCTGCAGCGTCTCAAGGGAAATCACACTTTCCCTCTTGAACCTCGAAAGCATCCTTCACACCCTTTCTGCAAGTCAAGAAGTTCCCCGACATACACCTCTCCACTCGAGCAGAACAATGAGGGTCCCTCCACATCTGAAGAGGAGCCCCGTTTCCCCCTCCTCAGTGTGAGATGAGGGTTCCTTTCCCTGCAAGGTCTAGGAAGATTTCTCGGCTTTCCCGTCACATCTGAAGAGGAGGCCCTCTCTACAAGAAAGTCGAGAGGAACTCCAGGGGTCATGCCACCATTCCAAAAGACCCCAAAATGACTCATTCCACTCCAGATGAAGTTGATTTCCCTGCATTGCCTCAACTGTCACCCCGAGTAATGTTTCACACCACAGTGGCCCCTGTAACAGCCCTGTGGGAAAGCCTTGATGGAAAGACACAGATCAATGTTTCAACTCGATGGGAAGACTGACACTGCTGCTAAGGCTCAGGAGGAAAGCAGATGTGCATGTCTCCACTCGAGACATGTCCTGACGCCCCTTTGGAGCATCCAGTGGAACCCCAAGATCCATGTCAGCACTGGAGAGGAAACTTCAAGTTCCGGCCTTGGCCCCAGATGAGGACTTCAGACCCGGCACTGACTGGAGAGGAATCTTGAGAGTCCCCTCGCAAATTGCATGGAGACTGGCCTTTTCTAAGCCCACACGAGAGGGTTCCTGAGGTTCCCATCATAACTCTAGAAGAAACTGCAGCAACTCGAGAAAAACCAGGAGGCTCCCACATCGAGGAGAGATGAGGCCCTTTTCTGCTGCACCGTCTCGAGGGAAATCACACCTTCCCTCTTGAACCTTGAAAGGGTCTTTCACACCCTTGCTGCAACTCAAGAAGTTCCCCGACATACCCATCTCCACTCGAGAGGAACACCAAGGGTCCTGCCACAACTTAGTTGGAGCCCCTTTCCTCCTCCTCAGCTCAAGATGAGAGTTCCTTTCCCTGTTTTGTCGGGAAAGAACTCCAGGCATTCCCATTGCATTTCAAGAGGTGGCGGTCTCCACAGGAAAGTCGAGAGGAACTCCAGGGGTCGTGTCACCAAGCCAAAAGATGCTCAAATGTCTCAGTCGAATCCAGATGAACCTTATTGCCCTGCAGTACCTCAAATGTCACCCCGTGTATCGACTCACACCAAGGTCACACGTGTGACAATTCTGTGGTAAAGCCTCGAGGGAAAGCCTCAGATCCCAGTGTTAACTCGATGGGAAGACTCACACGTTTACTACAGCTCAGGTGGAAAGCGCAAGTGCATGTCTCCACTCGAGACGAGGCCTGATTCCCCTGTGGAGACTCCAGAGGAACCCAAGGAACCATGTCAGCACTGGAGAGAAAAACTCAGGTTCCGGCCTCCACTCCAGGCAAGGACTTAGGACCCTTCACCGACTGGAGAGGAATCTTGAGAGTCTGGCCTTTCCTGAGGCCTCATGAGCGGGTCTCTGAGGTCACCGTCTTAACTCAAGAGGAAACTGCCACAACTCGAGAAAAATCAGGAGGTTCTCCACCTCCAGGCAAGATGAGGCCCTTTTCCGATGCAGCATCTCGAGGGAAATCACACCTTCCATCTTGAACCTCGAAAGCGTGCTTCACTCCCTTTCTGCAAGTCAAGAAGTTCCCCTCCATACACTTCTCCACTCGAGAGATAAACGAGGGACCCTTCAAAAATCAAGAGGAGCCCCGTTTCCCCCTCCTCAGTGGAAGATGAGGGTTAATTTCCCTGCTTAATCAAGAAAGGATTCCCGGTGTTCCATTCACATCTCAAGAGAAGGCAGTATCCACAGGAAAGTCGATAGGAAATCCAGGGGACGTGCCACCATTCCAAAAGACCCCCAAATGACCCATTCCACTCCCGATGAAGCTGATTTCCCTACACTGCCTCGACTGTCACCTTGAGTATCGACTCACACCACGGTGGCCCCTGTCAGAGCCCTGTGGGAAAGCCTTGAGGGAAAGCCACAGATCCCTGTGTCAACTCGATGGGAAGCCTGACACTGCTGCTACAGCTCGGGAGGAAAGCAGACGTTCATGTTTCCACTCGATACATGGCCTGACGCCCCTTTGGAGAATCCAGCGAAACCCCAAGATCCATGTCAGCACCGGAGAGCAAACCTCAGACTCCGGCCTCAGCTCCAGATGAGGACTTCGGACCCAGCACTGACTGTAGAAGAATCTTGAGTGTNTCATGTTTCCACTCGATACATGGCCTGACGCCCCTTTGGAGAATCCAGCGAAACCCCAAGATCCATGTCAGCACCGGAGAGCAAACCTCAGACTCCGGCCTCAGCTCCAGATGAGGACTTCGGACCCAGCACTGACTGTAGAAGAATCTTGAGTGTCCCTTCCCAACTCGCATGGAGACTGGTCTTTTCTGAGGCCACACGACCGGGTCCCTGAGGTCCCCGTCATAACTCGAGAAGAAACTGCCACAACTCGAGTAAATCCAGGAGGTTCTCCCATCCAGCCGAGATAGGGTCCTTTTCTGCTGTGGCGTCTCGAGGAAAATCACAACCTTCCCTCTTGAACCTCGAAAGGGTCCTTCAAACCCTTGCTGCAACTCAAGAAGGTCCCCGACATACCCATCTACACTCAAGAGGAACACTGAGTGTCCCGCCACAACTCAACTGGAGCCCCTTTCCCCCTCCGCAGCTCAAGATGAGGGTTCCTTTACCTGTTTCATCGGGATAGGATTCCAAGCATTCCCGACGCATCTCAAGAGGAGGGTCTCTCAACAGGAAAGTCGAGAGGAACTCCAGGGGTCATGTCACCAAAGCAAAAGATGTGCAAATGTCTCAGTTGACTCCAGATGAACTTGATTTCCCTGCAGTGCCTCGAATATCACCCCATGTATTGACTCACACCACGGTCGCACGTGTGATAGCCCTTTCGGAAAACCTCGAGGGAAAGCCTCAGATCCCAGTGTCAACTTGATGGGAAGCCTCACACTGCTACTAGATCTCGGGAGAAAAGTGGACATGCATGTCTCCACTCGAGACGAGGCCTGACTCCCCTGTGGAGACTCCAGAGGAACCCCAGGAACCAGGTCAGCACTGGAGAGGAAACCTCAGGTTCCGGCCTCCACTCCAGACAAGGACTTAGGATGCGGCACTGACTGGAGAGGAATCTTGAGAGGCCCCTTGCAACTCGGATGGAAACTGGCCTTTCCTGAGGCCACATGAGCATGTCTCTGAGGTCCCGGTCGTAACTCGAGAAGAAACTGCTGCAATTTGAGAAAAACCAGGAGGTTCTCACATTGAGGAGAGATGAGGCCCTTTTCTGCTGCACCGTCTCGAGGGAAATCACACCTTTCCTCTTGAACCTCAAAAGAGTCTTTAACACCCTTGCTGCAACTCAAGAAGTTCCCTGACATACCCATCTCCACTAGAGAAGAACACCAAGGGTCGAGCCACAATTCAACTGGAGCCCCTTTCCCACTCCTCAGCTCAAGATGAGGGTTCCTTTCTCTGTTTTTTCGGGAAAGGATTCCAGGAGTTCCTGTCGCATATCAAGAGGAGGCGCTCTCCACAGGAAAGTTGAGAGGAACTCCAGGAGTTGTGTCACCAAACCAAAAGATGCACAATTGTCTCAGTCGAATCTTGATGAATGTGATTTCCCTGCAGTGCCTCAAATGTCATCCGAGTATCAACTCACACCACAGTGGTCCCTGTGACAGCCCTGTGATAAAGCCTTGAGGGAAAGCCACAGATCCCTGTGTCAACTCAACGGGAACCCTGACACTGCTGCTACAGCTCGGGAGGAAAGCGGACGTGCATGTCGCCTCTTGAGACAGGGCCTGAATCCCCGTTGGAGAAAACAGCGGAACCCCAAGATCCATGTCAGTACTGGAGAGGAAACCTCAGGTTCCGGCCTCCACTCCAGACAAGGACTTAAGACCTGGCACCGACTGGAGAGGAATCCAGAGAGGCCCCTCGCAACTCGCATGGACAATGGTCTGTCCTGAAGCCTCATAAGCGGGTCCCTGAGATTTCCGTCATAACTCGAGAGGAATCTGCCACAATTCGAGAAATACCAGGAGGTTCTCTCCTCCAGGGGAGATGAGGCCCTTTTACGCTGTGGCGTCTCGGGGGTTATCACACATTCCCTATTGAACCTCTAAAGCGTCCTTCCCACCCTTGCTGCAATTCAAGGAGTTCCCAACATACCCGTCTCCACTTGAGCGGAACAACGAGCATCCCTCCACAACTCAAGAGGAGCCCCGTTTCCCCTCCTCAGTGCGAGATGAGGGTTCCTTTCCCTGCTTCGTCGAGAAAGGATTCCTGGCGTTCCCATCACATCTCAATAAGAGGCGCTCTTCACAAGAAAGTCAAGAGGAACTCCAGGGGTCGTGCCACCATTCCAAAAGACCCCCAAATGGCTCATTCCACTCCACATGAAGCCGATTTCCCTTCACTGCCACGACTGTCACCCGGAGTATCGACTCACACCATGGTGGCCCCTGTGACAGCAATGTGGGAAAGCCTTGATGGAAAGCCACAGATCCCTTTGTCATCTCGACGGGAAGCCTGACACTGCTGCTACAGCTCAGGAGGAAAGTGGACATGCATGTCTCCACTCGAGATATGGCCTGACTCCCCTTTGGAGAATCCAGCGGAACCCCAAGATCCATGTCAGCACTGGAGAAGAAACCTCAGGTTCTGGCCTTGGCTCTAGACAAGGACTTAGGACCTGGCACCAACTGGAGAGGAATCTGGAGAGGCACCTCTCAACTCGCATGGAAACTTGCCTTTCCTGAGGCCACACGAGCGGGTCACTGTGATCCCCATTGTAACTAGAGAGGAACCTGCAGCAACTCGAGAAAAACCACGACGTTCTCTCCTCCAGGCGAGATGATGCCATTTTTTGCTGAGGCGTCTCGAGGGAAATCCACTTTCACTCTTGAACCTAGAAAAGGTCCTTCACACCCTTGCTGCAACTCAAGAAGTTCCCCGACATACCTGTTTCCCCTCGAAAGGAACACCGAGGGTCCCGCCACAACTCAATTGGAGCCCCTTTCCCCCTCCTCAGCTCAAGATGACGGTTCCTTTTCCTGTTTCATCGGGAAAGGACTCCAGGCATTCCTGACGGATCTCAAGAGGAGGCACCCTCCATAGGAAAGTCGAGAGGAACTCCAGGGGTCGTGTCACCAAAGCAAAAAAAGTGCAAATGTCTCAGTCGAATCCAAATGAAACTGATTTCCCTGCAGTGCCTCGAATGTTACCCCATATATTGACTCACAGCACGGTCACACGTGTGACAGCCCTGTGTGAAAGCCTCGAAGGAAAGCCTCAGGTCCCAGTGTCAACTCGATGGGAAGCCTCACACTGCTACTACAGTTCGGGAGGAAAGCGGACATGCATATCTCCACTCGAGACGAGGCCTTACTCCCAAATGGCTCAGTCCACTCCAGATGAACCTGATTTCCCTGCACTACCTCTACTCTCACCCCGAGTATCGGCTCATACTACGGTGGCACGTGTGTAAATCCTGTGGCACCTCGAGGGAAAGCAACAGATCCCTGTGTCTACAGGACAGGAAGCCTGACACTGCTGCTACAGCTCGGGAGGAAAGCGGACATGCATGTCTCCACTCGAAACGAGGCCTGACTCCCCTATGGAGACTCCAGAGGAACCCCAAGATCCATGTCAGCATTGGAGAGGAAACCTCAGATTCTGGCCTCAGCTCTGGATCAGGATTTAGGACCCGGCACCGACTGAAGAGGAATCCAGAGAGGCCCCTCACAACTCGCATGGAGACTGGCCTTTCCTGAGGCCACATGAAAGGGTCCCTCACGTCCCCATCGTAACTCGAGAGGGACCTGCTGCAACTCAAGAAAAACCAGGAGATTTTCCCCTCCAGGGGAGATGAGGCCCTTTTCTGCTGCCGTGTCTCAGGGGAAATCACACCTTCCCTCTTGGATCTTGAAAGGGTCCTTCACACCTTTGCTGCAACTCAAGAAGTTCCTCGACATACCCATCTCCACTCTAGAGGAACACTGAGGATCCCGTCGCAACTCAAAAGGAGCCCCGTTGTCCCCTCCACAGCTCGAGATGAGGGTTCCTTTCCCTGCTTCATTGGGAGAGGATTCCCTGTGTTACTGTCGCAATTCAAGTTGAGGTGCTCTGACAGGAAAGACGAGAGGAACTCCAGTGGTCATGCCACCATTCCAAAAGACCCCCAAATGTCTCAGTCCACTCCAAATGAACCTGATTTCCCTGCACTGCCTCGACTGTCACCCTGAGTATCGACTCACACCACGGTGGCACTTGTGACATCCCTGTGCCATCTCGATGGAAAGCAACAGATCCCTGAGTCAACTCGACAGGAAGCCTGACACTGGTGCTAGAGAACGCGAGGAAAGTGGACGTGAATGTCTTTATTTGAGATGAAGCCTGACTCCAGTATGGAGACTCCAGAGGAAACACAAGTTTCGTGTCAGCACTGGAGAGGAAATCTCAGTTTTCGGCCTCTGCTCCAGACAAGGACTTAGGACCTGGCACTGACTGGAGAGGAATGCTGAGAGGCCCCTCGCAACTCGCATGGAGACTGGCCTTTCCTGAGACCACAGGAACGGGTCCCTGTGGTCCCCGTCAAAAGTCAGAGGGACCTACCGGAACTCCAGAAAAACCAGGAGATTCTCCCATCCAAGAGAAATGAGACCTTTTTCTGCTGTGGGGTCTCAAGGGAAATCACACCTTCCCTCCTGGACCTCGAAAGGTCCTTCACACCCTTACTGCAACAAAAGAAGTTCCCGAACATACACGTCTCCACTCGAGAGGAACACCGAGGGGCCTGCCACAACTCAAGAGGAGCCACATTGTCCCATCCTCAGCTCAAGATGGGGGTTCCTTTCCCTGCTTTGTTGGGAAAGGATTCCCGGCGTTCCCATCACATCTCAAGAAAAGGTGCTCTCAACTGTAAAGTCAAGAGGACCTCCAGGGTCATGCCACCTTTCCAAAAGACCCACAAATGTCTTAGTCCATTCCAGATGAACCTGATTTCCCTGCACTGCCTCGACTCTCACTGAGTATCGACTCACATCACGGTGGCATGGATGACAGCCCTGTGGAACCTAGAGGGAAAGCCACAGATCCCTGTGTCAAATCGACGGGAAGCCTGACACTGCTACTACAGCTGCTACAGCTCGGGAGTAAAGCTGACGTGCATGTCTCCACTCGAAACGAGGCCTGAGTCCCCTTGGAGACTCCAGACGCACCCTAAGAACCAAGTCAGCACTGGAGAGGAAACCTCAGGTTCTGGCCTCAGCTTCAGATGAGGACTTAGGACCCTACACCGACTGGAGAGGAATCCTGAGAGGCCCCTCACAACTCACATGGAGACTGGCCTTTCCTGAGGCCACACGAGCTGTTCCCTGAGGTCCCAGTCGTACCTCAAGAGGGACCTGCTGCAACTCGAGAAAAACCAAGAGATTCCCCCTCCAGGCGAGATGAGGCCCTTTTCCTCTGCGGTGTCTCGAGGGAAATCACACCTTCCCTCTTGGACCTTGAAACGGTCTTGCACACCCTTGGTGCAACTTACCAAGTTCCCCGACATACCCGTCTCCACTCGAGAGGAACGCCGAGAGTGCCTCCACAACTCAAGAGGAACCCCGTTTTCCCTTGTTCAGCTCCAGATGAGCGTCCCTTTCCCAGCTCCCTCAGGGAAGGATTCCCGTTGCATTCCAAGAGGAGGCGCTCTCCACAAGAGAATCGAGAGGAATTCCTTGGGTCATGCCACCATTCAAAAAGATCCCCAAATGTCTCAGTCCCCTCCAGATGAACCTGATTTCCCTGCACTGCCTCGACTGTCACCCCGAGTACTGAGTCACACCATGGTGGCACGTGTGTCAGCCCTGTGGAACCTCGAGGGAAAGCCACAGATCCCTGTATCAACACGCAGGGAAGCCTGACACTGCTTCTACAGCTCAGGAGGAAAGTGGGCGTGCATGTCTCCACTCGAAACGACACATGACTCCCCTGTGGAGACTTCCGAGGAACACCAAGATCCATGTAGCCACTGGTAAAGACACCTCAGGTCCCGACATCAGCTCTAGATGAGGACTTAGGACCCCTCACCGACTGGAGAGGAATCCCGAGAGGCCCCTCGCAAAACACATGGAGACTGGTCTTTCCTGAGGCCACACAAGCAGATCCCTGAAGTCCCCATTGTAACTCGAGAGGGACCTGCCGCAACTAGAGAAGAACCTACTGCAACTCGAGAAAAACCAGGAGATTCTCCCCTCCAGGCGAGATGAGGCCATTTTCAGCTGTGGCGTCTTGAGGGAAATCACACCTCCCCTCCTGAAACTCGAAAGGGTCCTTCACACCCTTGCTGCAACTCAAAATGTTCCCTCATATAATCGTATCAACTCGAGAGGAACACCGAGTGGTCTGCAACAACTCAATAGTAGCCCCTTTGTCTGCTCCTCAGCTCGAGATGAGGCTTCCTTTCCCTGATTCGTCGGCAAAGGTTTCCAGGTGTTCTCATCGCATCTCAAAAGTCGAGAGGAACTCAAGCGGTCGTGCCACCATTCCAAAAGACCTCCAGATGTCTCAGTCCACTTCCGATGAACCTGATATCCCTGCACTGCCTCGACTGTCACCGTGAGTATCAACTCACATCATGGTGGCACGTGTGACAGCCCTGGGCACCTCGAAGGAAAGCCACAGTTCCCTGTGTCAATTCGACGGGAAGCCTGACACTGCTGCTACATCTCGAGAGGAAAGCAGACGTGCCTGTCTCCAATCAAGACGGAGCCTGACTCCACTCTGGAGATTCCAGAGGAACCTCAAGATCCATTTCAGCACTGGAGAGGAAACCTCAGGTTCTGGCCTCAACTCCAGACGAGGTCTTAGGACCTGGCACCGACTGGAGAGGAATCCCGAGTGGCCCCTCACAACTTGCATGGAGACTGCCCTTTCCTGAGGCCACACCAGCGGCTCCCTGAAGTCCCCATCATAACTCAAGAGGGACCTGCCGAAACTCGATAAAAACCAGGAGACTCTCCCCTCCAGATAAGATGAGGCCCTTTTGCACTGCAGCTTCTCAAGGGAAATCACACTTTCACTCTTGAAACTCAAAAGGGTTTTTCACACCCTTGCTGTAACTCAAGACGTTTCCCGACATACCCGTCTCCACTCGAGAGGAACAGCGAAGGTCCCGCCACACCTCAAGAGGAGCCCTGTTGTCCCATCCTCAGCTTGAGATGAGGATTCCTTTCCCTGCTTCGTTGGGAAACCATTCCCGGCGTTCCTTTCACATCTCAAGAGGAGGCGCTCTCAACAGGAAAGTCGAGAGGAACTTCAGGGGTCATGCCACCATTCCAAAAGACCCCCAAATGTCTCAGTCCACTCCAGATGAACC
>SJYX01024524.1:0-10916 GCA_006410675.1 Oreotragus oreotragus
TGATGCTTTTGAACTGTGGTGTTGGAGAAGACTCTTGAGAGTCCCTTGGACTGCAAGGAGATCCAACCAGTCCATTCTGAAGGAGATCATCCCTGGGATTTCTTTGGAAGGAATGATGCTAAAGCTGAAACTCCAGTATTTTGGCCACCTCATGCGAAGAGTTGACTCATTGGAAAAGACTCTGATGCTGGGAGGGATTGGGAGCAGGAGGAGAAGGGGACGACAGAAGATGAGATGGCTCGATGGCATCACTGACTCGATGGAAGTGAGTCTGAGTGAACTCCGGGAGTTGGTGATGGACAGGGAGGCCTGGCATGCTGCGATTCACGGGGTCGCAAAGAGTCGGACACGACTGAGCGACTGAACTGAACTGAACTGAGACACTAAACTAAAAACATGTAAAATCAGGGAAAATGAATGATGAGAGGACTTATGGTGCAGTAACTCTTACAGGGATCCATAGGACAAGCAAACAGTCTTTTGTGCACTTTGTTTTAATACTATGCTTTGTTTTTTGTTTTTTTTTCTATGTAGATATTTGTTTTGTTCTGCCATAGAATTTGATTCTTTTAAAATATATTAGAATGGCTATGCTTAGAGCACCAAAGAAAACATTTCAAAGGGCATCACAGATTCCTAATGTCCAGTGAACCAGTAGTGCTTGTAGGAGAGGTAGTAGAGATCCAAGAAAACTGTAGAAGATGCAGTTTAAGGTGGCAGGTCCAGGACATTGTAAGTCATTCACTCCAACAGGAAATTCTCCTTGTGGAGTTCCACTCTCAATCCTAGAGTTTTGAGTAATTTTTCTTAATAAAGGAATGTTGCCCTTCATATAAAAAAGTGGCCTACAGATGAATAATAGTCAGCTTATAAATTCAAAGCAGGATGGTTAAGGCCATTAAGTCTTATTAGAATCATTTTTCTCAAAGCAAGGAGAGTAAATTAGGTAATCATCAGCATTTTGAAAACTTCCTCCTAAACACAAATTCTTTATCATTTTTAACCTTGCTTTATTTTCAACATTTGCGTTTTGAGTGAAAGAAGAATAAAAACTAAAATTATTCTTTTACAAAGGAAAAAAATGTTGTAGCCAAAAAAGCGAACTTAAAACCTAAATATGCTGCCCTTTCTTATTATTTGGAGAGGGAACAGGAAAAATGATAGCAAATTTTCAACTAAGTATTGTTCTGTAAAAATGTCCAAACACTGACCAGTTCTCTTGATTGCACAGAGCACAAAGGCTCTTTCAACAGTCCCTGCACAGCTTAAAGCTGAACTTCATGTGCCCCTCTATCTTCTTTTCAAATCAGACAATTAGTGGTATCAGAGGGAATCCAGCTATGAACTAAACTGGCAGCTGATAATGGTACATATGTTTACAAGTTTGGGCCTTACACAATAAAATGGCAAGTCATGCTAATAAATAATGAAGTTCTGAAAAATCAGTCAGTTCTCAGTATTCAAAGATTATGTACATCTCTGGTCCAAACAAAATTTGACACTAGTAGATAAATTCTAGAAATCTAAGTTGCACCTTAGTAATTCCAGTCAACAGTACTATATTATAAACTTCAAAGTTAATAAGAGACTGGGTCTTAATTGCTCTTATTACTTACACACACACAACCACACAATGATCATTATGTGACATAGTAGAGGTGTTAGTTAATGCTTTGAAGGTAATCATACTGTAATATACAAATATATAAAATCAACCAGTTGAACCTCTTGAATTTACACTATGTTATATGTCAACTATATCCCAATTTTTGGCTTTCCTGGCAGCTCAGCATAAAGAATCGACCTGTAATGCAGGAGCCCCAGGAAACACAGGTTTGATCCCTGGGTTGGGAAGGTCAAGGGATCCTGGCAAGCTACAGTCCATAGAGTCATAAAGAGTCAGACATGACTGAAGCAACTGAGCATGCGTGCACGTGTCCCAATTTTAAAAAGGAAAAAGTGGGAAAATATATAAACACATAAGCCAGATACTGAGCTGAATTAAGGGAGACAATTACCACCAAGATGGACAGAAAATAGAATGTCTGAAGCCTAAGCTGAAAGGCAGCATGACTAAACAAAAATAATGAAGCCAGTCTAAAAGTGTATTTTGAAAGTAAAGAGGCAACATCTCAGACTGTAAGGTCATAGCTATAAACAAAAGTGTATGTTTAAAGAAGAGAGCTATACACTTATATCAATAAACTGTAATAAGTATCTATAGCTGTACATTCTTTTAGAGTAGTTTCACTTGCCAGGGAACATAGTACTTCTTACACATGAAGTTTTATTTTACATACAGGTGCTTGAATACACAACTATTGTCTTTACTCTAATTAATTGCCCTTGTGATTCACCATAGGAAGAAAAACTATGGCAACATCCTACTGTCAGATCAATGATGCATTAAGATCAAAATGCAGAGACTAATTAAGTCTTTCTTAAGTCTGATATAAGAGACTGAATGGAAAAATAATCAGCTGCTGAGAAAGAAAATTCCATGGTCTAGGCTGAAGTTCCATACCCAGAAGATCTACTATTTCAACTAGTTGCTAACTCTCTAACTCTACTGTATTCTCAAAAATCACACAGGTCTTGTCAATTTATCCACTTTCTTGCTCATACTCCCCTGCTTTAGTCTTTGTAAGATGTTCTTAAAAAGAAAAACTTAAACATTTACAAGAAAATCATTTGATGATTGGGGGTTTGTTTCAAGTGGATTCCATAAAAGACAACAGTAAAAAATAACTATGATGTTTATGACCTCTAAACTTTAAAAGTCTCCAACAAAAGTTAAAATGACTAAGAACAGCCATGATTTTATCCTGATTTGTAGTCTTCCAAGGGCCAACAGATCCTCCAAGATGTAGATTCTTCTGGCTCACAGTACTAACTGAGCCCTAACTCATTGCCTTATTGGCCAAAGCAAAATTTCCAAGAATTACTTTCTGATTACAGGTTGAGTTATACTAGAGATAGTGAAAAGATTCTTTGCTTCCTATTTTAAATTTCTGCGAGAAACTATTGTGAGCCACTGGATAGGATCCTTCAAGTAAGCTGCTTGTCAAATATGAAGGAACAGATGTCCATGAGCACCTGGAAATGTGTTTCCTTAAAGTCTTCAAATAACAGCCACTGAACACTTGGGATTTCCAGGAACTGCAGACAATCAGAAGAGAACTGCAGGACTAGGTGATTTTAGGCTTTAAGCTGGAAATTTAAATTTCTGCGAGAAACTATTGTGAGCCACTGGATAGGATCCTTCAAGTAAGCTGCTTGTCAAATATGAAGGAACAGATGTCCATGAGCACCTGGAAATGTGTTTCCTTAAAGTCTTCAAATAACAGCCACTGAACACTTGGGATTTCCAGGAACTGCAGACAATCAGAAGAGAACTGCAGGACTAGGTGATTTTAGGCTTTAAGCTGGAACTGCTCCTTAGTCTTTCTTTGTATTTTATAACCTTGGCCAGTTATTTCATGGGATTTTTTTTTTTTTTTTCAGAGTCAGGTTATACATCGTTGGCCAGATACAACAGAAATCATATTGTGAATTCAATGCATTATATCAGAAGCTATGTGATGTTGACTTATTCTATTACTGATTTAACTACTTGGTTAATATGGTGTCTCTCATGTTCTTCCACTGTAAAGTCACTATTTCACCTTTTATAAATGATAAATATGTTGTGGAGAGATACTCTGATACTTCACAAATACCCTGCTTCCCATAAAAAATTTTGGCCACTAATTTTAGTATTCCCTGGTGATTTTTGCTTGAAGTAACTATTGCTGTGATAGTTGCCAAATGATGCTTTATGAGTTTTGTCACTACTTCTACATTTACTATAGTTGAAATTGTGCTATAACAGCTTCCTCTCAGTCCAACATATTTTATTTATTCATTTATATACCTCAGGATGAACTTGAGGCTTATATAATTAGTTATTATTACATATTCCATAACTATCCTTATGTGTTTATATATAATATTTTTTCATTATATTTATTATTTTTTGTTACATTATCCCAGATTTGGCCAGTAGGAGCTTCTCCCACATTTGCTCCTGTGTCCTTTAGACATGTCTCCAACATTTTTTTGAGCACTTTACTCTTTTATAACATCACAAGATGGTTCCAGTTTCATCTGGCATGTTCCCTGCCCACCTCTGAAATTAGTAATTTTTCTAAGAAGCATCATTTCCCTTTACTGGAAAATGGGTGTTTAAGGAACAGATTTGTTGCTAGGTGTGCTTACTGGTATTAAACCCTTTGAATGTTTGGTGCGCTCAGTGACTCTCAGAAGACTATGAGCTAGGCAACACATTTATGTATGAATACATATATGCACACCTCTGTTAGTAGTATTTATATCGACAAAGATTTAGAGATAGAAATGGATGTAACATAGGGGTATAGGGGTATATATCTTAAAGATCACAAGTTCATAATGATACCTTCAATTCCAATCTAACACACTAGGAATTATTCTAGCCTTTGCTCTTGCCATATTTACAACCTTCTTCTCCCAAAGCAAAAAACCTAATACCCATTATCCAAAATGTATTTCTTTTATTTGTTCAATCCTAAATTAAAGTTATTTTCAGAATTGCTATCCTACACTACTTTGAGAGATAAGCTTACTAAACAGGGCACATTTGTCATCAACCTTTTTATTCTTTAGCCTTAGAAAACATAGTCAAAATACTGTGTTTCAAAGGTATTTAACTTAGTTCTACTCACCCACCATCCTATACATTTTCAGTGTGATTATGTGAACTGAACTGATGCATTTATTTGAAATACAGTTAAATTCCTTTATTTCTATTTGTATTCATTTTGTTCTTCCATTTTTGTTTGTTTAGTATGAGGAAAAGTAACATGGTTCTAAAAGTCACAACTACAAAAAAGGGTACTCAGAGAAGTGTTACCCCATCCCTGTCCAATATACCCTGTACTCATTATCTTTTCACTCTACTTCTACCCATCATCTCTAAGGAACCAGTCTTGATAGTTTCTGGTTTACCCTTCCTCTGTATTTCTGCACAATCAAGCAGATAAGTGTATATTTTCTCATCTCACCTCCTTTCTACATTAAAAAGTGGCATTCTATAAATGACGTTGCACATCCAGCAATATATTTTGGAAATAATTTCTTAGATTACAGATCCCTTCCTCGATCATTTTTATAGCTACTAGCACTCTATTGTATACTATATAGCATAGCTTATTCAATCATTTTCCTATGTATGAATATTTACATTGTTTCTAATTGTACATAATGCTGAAGTGAATAGCTTTGTGCATATTTGTTTTTCATATTGTTGGAGGTGTATCCTCAGGGTAAATTCCTAGAACTGATACTACCAGGTCAAAAAAAAGTGCACATGTAACTTTGATAGGTATTGTGAAATTCTCTTCCAAAAGAGTTGTACCAATTTGCATTCCCTACAAACTGAAAGTGCCTGTTTCTTCATAACCTTGCCAAATAATATGTCTCACATTTTTAATTTTCAACAAATTGATAGGTGGTAATTTTAATCTTAATATAGTTTTTTCTATTTCTCCATCTTTAATAAAACTTTATTGAGGTATAATTGGTATATACTGTATATATTTAATGTACATAATTTGATTAGCTTGGGCATATGCATATATCTATGGAGCCATTACCACAATCAAAGGTCATAGGTATATCCATCACCTGTAAAAGTTTCTTTGTGTCCCTATGTGGTTTACTTTGGATTTTTGTTGTTATTGTTATAAAAACATTGAATATGAGATCTATCCTTTTAAATTTTTAAGTGTACAATACAGTATTGGTGACTATAGATGCTAGGCTCCACAGCAGATCTCTAGAACTAATTCACCTTGCATAACTGAAACTTTATGCCAATTGGGCAATGACTTCCCATTGCCCATCAGTATAGTTTTAGACTGTATTATTGCCCAAGATAGGGTAATAGAAGTCGGATTTGCCTTCCTACAGGGAGGAAGAATCTAGCTATTTTCCTGGGTTAAGGAGCTAAAACTGAAAGTTCAGGAAGACTAAGTTAGTCTCAAGGTAACTTGAGTCTCTAGTCTCAAGGTAAATTGGACGAGGTCCAGCAGGAGATGTTAAGAATAAATATTGACATCTTTGGAATCAGTGAATTAAAATGGATGGGAGTGGGTGAATTCAATTCAGATGACCATTATATCTACTACTGTGGACAAGAACCCCATAGAAGAAATGGAGTAGCCCTCATAATCAACAAAAGAGTCTAAAATATAGTACTTGGATGGGACCTCAAAAATGACAGGATGATCTTGGTTCATCTCCAAGGCAAGCCATTCAGCATCACAGTAATTCAAGTATATGCCCCTACCACTGATGCCAAAGAAGCTTAAGTTGAGTTTTATGAAGACCTAGAAGACCTCTTAGAACTAACACCTCCTAGAAGATGTTCTGTTCGTCACTGGGGATTGGAATGCAAAAGTAGGAAGTCAAGAGATACCTGGAGTAACAGGCAAGTTTGGCCTTGGAGAATAAAATGGAGCAAGGCAAAGGCTAACTGAATTCTGCCAAGAGAGTGCAGTGGTCATAGCAAAACACCCTTTTTCAACAACACAGGAGATGACTTTACATATGGACATCACCAAATGGTCAATACCAATATTAAACTGATTATATTTTTTGTAGCCAAAGATGGAGAAGCTGTATATAGTCAGCAAAAACAAAACCTGACGCTGACTGCAGCTCAAATCATCAGCTTCTCACAGCAAAATTCAGGCTTAAACTAAAGAAAGTGGGGAAAACCGCTAGGCCAGCCAACTACAACTTAAATCAAATTCCTTATGGATATGCAGTGGAGATAACAAATATATTCATGGGATTAGATCTAGTAAACAGTGTGCCCAAAGAACTACAATGGAGGTAGTGAACAAAACCATCCCCCCCAAAAAAATAAAAGCAAGAAGGCAAAGTGGTTATCTGAGGAGGCTTTACAAATAGGTGAAGAAAGAAGAGAAACAAAAAGCAAGGGAGAAAGGGAAAGGTACAGCCAACTAAACATAGAGTTCCAAAGAATAGCAAGGAGAGACAAGAAGGCCTTCTTCAATGAACAGTGCATAAAACTGGAAGAAAAAACAGAAGAGTAAAAACTAGAGATCTCTTCAGGAAAATTGGAGATATCAAGGGAACGTTTTGCCTAAAGATGGGCACAATAAAGGACATAAAAGGTAGAGACCTAGCAGACACTGAGAGATCAAGAAGAGATAGAAAGAAGGCACAGAAGACCTGTACAAAAATGATCTTAATGAACCGCATTACTATGATGGTGTGGTCAGCCACCTACAGTCAGACGTGCTAGAGTATGAAGTCGAGTGGGCCTTAGGAAGCATTGCTGTTAATAAAGCTAGTGGATTTGATGGAATTTCAGTAGAGCTACTCAAAACCCACAGGATGATGCCATCAAGTTGTTGCATTCAATATGTCAGCAAATCTGGAAGGCCCAGCAGTGGTCATAGGACTGGAAAAGGTCAATTCTCATCCCAATTCCCAAGAAGGGTAGTACTAAAAAAATGTTCTAACCATCAGACAATTTTACTCATCTCCCATGCTAGTAAAATCATGCTTAAAATCTTGTATGCTAGGCTTCAGCATTATGCAAACCAAAAACTTCCAGATGTCCAAGCTCGGTTTAGAAAAGGCAGAGGAAAAAGAAAACAAATTGCCAAAATTTGCTGGATCATAGAGGGAATATAACAAACTGTGGAAAACTCTTAAAGAGATTGTAATACAGACCATTTTAGCTGTCTCCTGAGAAACCTGTATGCAGCTGAAGAAGCAACTGTTAGAACCCTATATAGAACAACTGATAGGTTCAAGATTGAGAAAGGAGTACAGCAGGGCTGTCTGCAGTCATCCTATTCATTTAACCCATACACTGAGCACATAATGAGAAATGCTGGGCTGGATGAGTTACAAGCTAGAATCAAGATAGGTGGGAGAAACATCAACAGCCTCAGATATGCAGATGATATCACTCTAATGGCAGAAAGTGAAGAGGAACTAAGATCCTCTTGATGAGGGTGAAGGAGGAGAGTCAACGAGCCAGCTTAAAACTAAATATTAAATAAAAACTAAGATCATGGCATTCACCCCCATTACTTCATGGCAAATAGAAGGGGAAAAGGTGGAAGCAGTTACAAATTTCCTCTTCTTGGACTCTAAAATCACTGCAGATGGTGACTGTAGCCATGAAATCAGTAGATGTTTGTTTCTTGGCAGGAAAGCTATGACAAACCTACACAGAGTGTTGAAAAGCAGAGACATTACTCTGCCAAAAAGATCTGTAGTCAAAGCTATGGTCTTCCTGGTGGTCATGTATGGTTGTGAGACCTGGACCATAAAGAAAGCAGAGTGCTAAAGAATTGATACCTTTTAATGTGGTGCTGCAGAAGTCTCCTGAAAGTCCCTTGGATAGCAAGGAGATCAAACCAGTCAATCTTAAGGAAATAAACTATGAATACTCATTGGATGGACTGATGCTGATGCTGAAGCTCCAGTATTTTGGTCATCTGCTGGGAATAGCCAACTCATTGGAAAAGTCCCTGATGCTGGGGAAGATTGAGGGCAGAAGGAAAAGAGAGCATCAGAGGATGAGATGGCTGGATGGCATCACCGATGCAATTTTGGACATGAACTTGGGCAAACTTCAGCAGATGATGAGGGACAGGGAGGCCTGGCATGCTGTACTCCATGGGGTCACAAAGAGCTGGACACGACTGGGCAACTGAATGAACAAACAAGCAAAGGTAGCTAGAATTCACAATGCAGAGTACTGGAGAAGAGGAAGTTGCACAAAAAGAGAAATCTAGATATCTGCAGACTGCCCCCTTCCCCCTACCCCAGTAGTTCATAAAGGCCTAAGAACAATTTCTATCTTTACTAGCCAAAGTAGAAAGTATCATAATTCATGGGGCATCATGTAGAGTACTCAGAAGGTTTTTTGGCCTCACTAGTGGGTTAAAATAAATGCTTCTTTATCCTGTTATATGCAGGTCAGGAAGCAACAGTTAGAACTGGACATGGAACAACAGACTGGTTCCAAATAGGAAAAGGAGTACATCAAGGCTGTATATTTTCACCCTGCTTATTCAACTTACACGTAGAGTACATCAAATGCTGGACTGAAAGAAGCACGAGTTGGAATCAAGATTGCCAGGAGAAATATCAATAACCTCAGATATGCAGATGACACCACCCTTAGGCAGAAAGTGAAGAGGAACTCAAAAGCCTCTTGATGAAAGTGAAAGAGGAGAGTGAAAAAGTTGGCTTAAAGCTCAACATTCAGAAAATGAAGATCATGGCATCTGGTCCCATCATTTCATGGGAAACAGATGGGGGAACAGTGGAAACAGTGTCAGACTT
The DNA here is from genome assembly GCA_006410675.1 of Oreotragus oreotragus. Lineage (NCBI taxonomy): Eukaryota > Metazoa > Chordata > Mammalia > Artiodactyla > Bovidae > Oreotragus > Oreotragus oreotragus. The sequence goes on from SJYX01024524.1 coordinate 9,415, forward strand.
TATTTTGGGGGGCTCCAAAATCACTGCAGATGGTGACTGCAGCCATGAAATTAAAAGACACTAACTCCTTGGAAGAAAAGTTATGACCAACCTAGGTAGCATATTGAAAAGCAGAGATTACTTTGCCGACTAAGGTCTGTCTAGTCAAGGCTATGGTTTTTCCAGTGGTCATGTATGGATGTGAGAGTTGGACTATGAAGAAAGCTGAGCGCCAAAGAATTGATGTTTTTGAACTGTGGTGTTGGAGAAGACTCTTGAGAGTCCCTCAGACTGCAAGGAGATCCAACCAGTCCATTCTAAAGGAGAACAGCCCTGGGTGTTCTTTGGAAAGAATGATGCTAAAGCTGAAATTCCAGTACTTTGGCCACCTCATGCGAAGAGTTGACTCATTGGAAAAGACTCTGATGCTGGGAGGGATTGGGGGCAGGAGGAGAAGGGGATGACAGAGGATGAGAAGGCTGGATGGCATCACCGCCTCGATGGACGTGAGTTTGAGTGACCTCTGGGAGATGGTGATGGACGGAGAGGCCTGGAGTGCTGCGATTCATGGGGTCGCAAAGAGTTGGACATGACTGAGCGGCTGAACTGAACTGCACTGATCCTGTTTTACAATGCTTAAAATGAGACTTTATAAAAGATCAAATTGTTTCCAAGTAACTTAACAGTCCAGAACAAAGCTCAGCAATCTTTATAGGAATAACCCCCAAATTAAAATTCACTAAACCTAGTTATCCAATTAAAAAAATACATGTATGCAAAGAAGCAGGAAAATGTGACCCTAGAGAGAAGAAAAATCAGTCAACTGAATTAAAATGATTTAGATGTTAAACTTAGTAGATAAGGACATTAAAACAGTTGTTAAAACTCTGTCTGTATGCTCAATAAGCTAGTGGAAAAATTTTAAAGGTTAAATAGCCATACAGAAAATATATGAACAAATAAAAGAGTCAAACTACTTAAGATGAAAACAAATATGTCTGAATTAAAAAATACACTGGATGGTATTAAAGGCCAATTAAATATTGGAGAATAAAAAATTAGTAACTTTGGTGACAGAACAATACACACTACCTATAATAAAATATAATGACAAAAAAGGAAGAAAAAAATGAAAATAGAATCAGTGGGCTATGAATCAATTCCAAATGGCCTAATGTATCTCTAGTTAAAGTGCCTAAAGGCAAGAAGAAAGGAACAAAAAGAATATTGAAAATATAATAGCTGAAAATTTTCTCTTTTTTTTGAAAACTAAACCTACAGATTCAAGAAGCCCAATGAATTTCAAACACAAAAAATATGAAGAAAACTATAAGGTATATCACAATCAAATTGCTTTAAATCAATAAATTCATCCAGAAAATTGAGATATTATGTATATAAGAACAAAAATAAGGTGACAGATGATTTCTTATTGAAGCAATGCAGGCCAAAAGACAGCTGTGCAACATTTAAAAAGTGCTAAAAGCAGGGGGGCGGGGGTGGGGGGGGCACAGTTTCCTTAA
>SJYX01024524.1:11061-72627 GCA_006410675.1 Oreotragus oreotragus
GGGGGGCGGGGGTGGGGGGGAAGCTATCTACTTAAAATTCTATATCCAGCAAAATTACCTTTCCAAACAAAGACTAAAGAACAAATTTTTCAGATATACAAAGGCTCAAAAATTCACCAGCAGATGTGCACTACAAGAAATCTTAAAAAGAAACAAAATAGAAGAAAATTACATTTGAAGGGGATTTAGATCCTCAAAAACGAAATAAGAGAACCTGAAATGGCAATTATATGGATAAATATTTTAATTTTTTCTTATCAGTTAAATACTGTTCAAATATAAATTATTTAAAGCAAAAAAGTCAATGTATTATAGGCATTATAAAATCATCTCCAATTCTTTGTGACCCCATGGACTACAATACACTAGGCTTCCCTCTCCGTCACCAGCTTCCAGAGCTTACTCAAGTCCATTGAGTCAGTGACGCCATCCAACCATCTCATCCTCTGTCGTCCCCTTCTTCTCCTGCCTTCAATCTTTCCCAGCATCAGGGTCTTTTCCACTGAGTCAGTTCTTTGCATCGGTGGCCAAACTATTGGAGTTTTAGCATCAGTCCTTCCAATGAATATTCAGGACTGATTCCCTTTACGATTGACTGGTTTGACCCCTTTGCAGTCCAAGGGACTTTCAAGAGTCTTCTCCAACACCACAGTTCAAAAGCATCAATTCTCTGGCACTCAGCTATCTTTATGGTCCAACTCTTACATCCATACAGGACTACTGGAGAAATCGTAGCTTTGACTAGACAGGCGTTTGTCAGCAAAGTAATGTCTCTGCTTTTTAATATGTTGTCTAGGTTGGTCACTGCTTTTCTTCTGAGGACTAAGCGTCTTTTAATTTCATGGCAGCAGTCACCATCTGCAGTGATCTTGGGACCCAAGAAAATAAAGCCTGTCACTACTTCCATTGTTTCCCCACCTATTTGCCATGAAGCGATGGGACTGGATGCCATGATCTTTGTTTTTTGAATGTTAAGTTTTAAGCCAGCTTTTTTACTCTTCTCTTTCACTTTCATCAAGAGGCTCTTTAGTTCTTCACTTTCTGCCATAAGGGTGGTATAATCTGCCTATCTAAGGTTATTGATATTTCTCCTGGCAATCTTGATTCCAGCTTGTGCTTCATCCAGCCCTGCATTTCACATGATGTACTCTGCATATAAGTTAAATAAGCCAGGTGACAATATACAGCTTTGATGTACTCCTTTCCCAATTTGGAACCAGTCTGTTGTTCCATGCCCGGGTCTAACTGCTGCTTCTTGACCTTCATGCAGATTTCTCAGGAGGCAGATAATATGTTCTGGTATATCCATCTCTTTAAGAATTTTCCCCATTTTGTTGTGATTCACACAGACAAAATCTATGGCATAGTCAATAAAGCAGAAGTAGATGTTTTTCTGGAACTCTCTTGCTTTTTCTATGATCCAAGGGATGTTGGCAATTTGATCTCTGGTTCCTCTGACCTTTCTAAATCCAGCTTGAACATCTAAGAGATTACTCTACACATGGGCATCACCAGATGGTCAATACTGAAATCAGATTGCTTATATTCTTTGCAGCCAAAGATGGAGAAGCTCTACGANTTTTTCTGGAACTCTCTTGCTTTTTCTATGATCCAAGGGATGTTGGCAATTTGATCTCTGGTTCCTCTGACCTTTCTAAATCCAGCTTGAACATCTAAGAGATTACTCTACACATGGGCATCACCAGATGGTCAATACTGAAATCAGATTGCTTATATTCTTTGCAGCCAAAGATGGAGAAGCTCTACGAAGTCAGCAAAAACAAGACCGGAGCTGACTGTGGCTCAGATCATGAACTCCTTATTGCAAAATTCAGACTTAAACTATAAAGTAAGTAGAATTAAAATGTATGTCAACAATAGGACAAACTATAGAAGGGTATAGATGGACATATATTGTAAGATTCTTGTACTGTATTGTGAAGTAGTATGGTATTTCTTGGAATAGACTATCATAAGATATAATGTAATATTAAACTCTAAAGCAATCACTAAAATAATGAACAGAAGGTCATAACTAGTAACCCAACAAAGAAGATAAATATAAGTATAAAAAGTAATCAACCAGGGCCTCTCTGGTGACTCAATGGTAAAGAGTCTGCTGCCAATATAGGAGACAGGGTTCGATCCCTAATGTGGGAAGACCCCACATTTCATGGAGCAACTAAGCCCGTGCACCACAACTGCTGACCCTGTGCGCTAAAGCCCGCGAGCCCCAACTACTGAGCTCACACACTCTAGACCCAATGCTCTGTAACAAGAGAAGCCTGTGCACTTCAGATAGAAAAAAGCCTGTACTGCAATGAAGACCCAGTACAGCCTAAATAAATAATACACATGTGAGATCAAAGATTTAAATTTTAAAGAAACAATCAAAAGAAGGCAGTAAAAAGGGAGAAAAGCAACAGATAATGGATTGTGCATCTGGAAAACAAAAATTAAAAGGTTAAAAACTGTCAGTAGATTAAAAAGTGAAACCCAATTATATGTTGCTTATAAGAAACCCATGTAAAATGTAAAATATAAACACAATAGGATAGGAGAAAAAGAACAGGAAGATATATACCATGATAAGACCAAGTTGCTGTATTAATAAAGACAAAATTGAGTTTAGAGCAAAGGCCATTATACTGGGATAAGGAGGGTCATTTCATAGTGACAATGGATATGGTATGGCATGAAATGCCACAATATGATATGATATATGACATAGGAGGTAAAAATCACAAATGTTTTTCACCTAGAAGAAAATACAGATTAAAAGGACTAAGGAAAGACACAAAGATGATATGGTAAGTCAATAAAATTTTAAGAATTGTTAATAGTATTCTCAAATTTGGAGAGAAGTAAACTGAACGAGTTTTGTTATCTTTTTTTTTTTTTAATCTTCAGCCTGAAGTGTAATAGAAAGGAAACTAGGAAGCAATGGATAAATAGGAAAAGTGAACAAGAGGACTATTTGTCTGACAGATGTTAGAACATATTTCTAGGTCGACACAAAGAATCTGGGGAATGACCCAAAAAGTACCCTCCTGAATGAATGGTAAACCCTGACTTCATTCCCAATTGGGTGAATTGAACTATAAATAAGGCAAGTTGTGAAATCTCAGAAAAGATAGCTCAGCCCTAAAATAAAAGTTACATATTGCCTCAGCTGAGCTCTCCCTAGTTATATTTCACTATCTTCTCATCCCTGAAGAAGAATTTTCTTAAACTTCCAAACAAAAATAACAAAAGACCAGCAACAAGGAAATACACATAAAATTCTGGAGAGAAGACTGAATGGCCATCAACATTATGCGAAGGAAAGCTGCCACTCAGATAGTAAGGGGAAAGACAGGCAGATTCAGCTATGACAGAACTCTGCAAACACTAGACATCTAAGCCCTTCTTGGGGCTGGGAGGGAAGTATCCCCCAAATGAAATCCAACCACGTAAGAAAGCAAGTGAAATAAACTAAGGGAAAAAAAAGAAGCAATGGTAAAAGAAGCAGTAGTGATGACCGCATATTTATATACACGGAATAAATGCTAAATGACTATGGGGATTATGGTTATAAAATAGAATATAAATACTGAAAACCTAGGCAACGCAGAAGTGATAAAATAAGAAAACTCAGAAGTGGGTGGTGGAGATTTGGGAGAAATTGTAGGAGTATATAAGTTCCTTATTTTTCTAAGCAGGAAACCAACCATTTCATTTAAAAACAAGTAGCTTTTAAAAAGAAAACATCATGAGAAAATCTCTTAATTTTTTATAATGCCTGCCTCCATTTTTAAATTGTGAGGAAATTCTTTTAGCAAATATTATCTCTAATAATTAAAATAAACATTGATGTTGGATTCAGCGACTCCTTTAATTCTACTTGTTTCTTTTCAGTCTTTTACAATGAAGTAAAATAAAATGTATCCATCTCTATTTACAGTATGACCACATTTTCCTAAAAGTCTTTACATCTGTCCATTCATCCATCTGCCACCCACTCACTAGCCTCTTTATATAAATGCTTAAGAATGATATCTGCCTAGTATTGTGTCTGATCATTTTTGTTTAGCAGTATTAGTTACACTGTTTTTTATTTTCATATTTTCTGTATTTCCTCAAAATGATATTTTTAATAAAATCAATAGAATCTTCTTCAAAAACAAACTAAAGTAAATACACCAAGAGATTAACCATATTTAATTCTGGGTGATAATGATATAAATACTATCCCCTTCTTTGCACTTTTTTGAATTTAATTTTAAATTATTAAAATTAGTAGACAACAATAAAAGAGTAAAAGGGCTTTATTCATCTTGTTGCTTAAAACTGAGGTTAATCTTCAGCACATAAAATGATACTACACAGGTCACAACTAAATTTTTTTATTAACTGTTAGCAGCTACCCTAGATCAGTTTCCCCTGGATCAATTATTAGATCTTTCAGCTCCCGGTGACAAATTACCAGTCCCTATTCTTCAGGCAGAGAAGTGCAATGGTGTAACGGCAGACTAGGCAAGGGACAATGAAAAACTATACCTCTTATTTTTAAAATCTTCCTATTAGTTCACAAAAAATAAAGGGAAAAGAAAGAAAAGACTAATGAACAGAGAGTAGAATCTGGGTAATGAATACAGAAGGGTTCGTTACATAGTTTTCTCTATCTTTTTGTATGCTTGAAACTTTTTTATAATACATTTTCTCAAATTCTCCTTAAACATGACATAAAGTAAAAATTTTCTGCAATTCATAAACTCATCTTTAGAACAAAACAGCTCTTCCTTTAGAGAGTTAAACCAATTGGTCATTAACATTTTATTGTGAATTATTTTAATCAAATAATTATATATTTCTCCTAGAATCACCCAAGACTACTTATGCAAAAGGCTTACACAATGAGGGGAAAGGATGCAAGAGTAACTTTAGAGAATAACACATTTCAGCAAGAGTAACCACAGACAGTAACAGCGTGGGAGGAGGGGTAGCAACCTATACAAAGACACAAAATGTGAATTTTGCTTTCTTTGAAAATAAGTCTAGTTTTCTGTTATCACTTGAAACCATTTCATGCACTATCTTGGCTTTCCTCACATCAGACAGTAAATACTCTCTTGGACAATACCTTAAAAATGGTAATTTAATATAAATGGATTCATATTCTACTTCATGTTTATTTGTAATCTTCTGGTAGGTTTTTGTTCTCTTTCTACACAGTGTTACTGAGTACTTGATAAAACACTTCATATAACATGCTGTACATTGAACTACATGCTTTATATCAAATATTTCATTAATTTACAAGTCTGTGCCATGAGGCAAAAATAGTAACCTCCTCAGAAAGCCAATGAGTAGTAGAAATGAGATTCTAATTCAAGAACTCTCAGTCTAGAACCTGTACTTTTAACCACTACGGCAATGTTTTACAAACTTATTTCCACTATTTTCAGTAAATGTCACTCAAAGTTATGTCTGAAAAGATAAAAAAAATATGATTGTTTAGATTTGCAAAAACATAAGTCTTCCCTAAGCTGAGTTAGAGACCCTGCCAGAAAGCCTGCTAGATGAAATCAAAAGAACTAAACTAGAACTGTGGCCTGTAACAGACTCTACTGTTCAGCAATGGTTCTACCACGTACCAGCCTTGGCACCTTCTCTTAGACGATGGGGCTGCTGTGGCCACCTTATAATGATGACGTGATGGGCAGAAGAACGACAGGGATGCAGGTCAAGTCCTAATAGATATTACAATAATTATAACCTGTGGTACACACATAATGCAATCTACTTTCTTCCCACAAATACACACTCCATCTGATCAAATCTATACACTAGAAGATATTACTCAGAGATCATAGCTTAGATGCCAAGCTTTCTAACAGGCCTTAACTTGCACCTACAAATGGTTGGTGAATGCTCCTCTTCCAGGTAATAGCTAAATCAGGCACAGAGATTGGGGCCCCATAGCAACAACACCAAGTTTAGAGTTTGAAGAAAGGAAAAAAAAAAAAAAAAAGGATAATCTAAATGATGAAAGAAAGCCTGAAGGTAAAAAAAAAACAAAACAAAAAAAACACAAGTTTTTACCAAACAATTTAGACATGGATAAAGATTAAAACTACAAACCACTCTGACAATCAGGGTTTAAGTTCTAAATGATAGAAAATTCTTCTATATTATTAAAGGAGGCTAGAAATCAGACTAAAATCTAACCAGGTAATGAAAGTTCAGATGGCTCCAAATAAGACACTCAAACAGAATACACTAGTCAACCAAGACTTCATGTTCTTATTCCTCTATGTACAGCTTTCAAGGGTAAATGATGAGTCAGCCAGTCCCTCAGGAAAACTAATGTGAACCGAACCAAAACACAAAAAACTTATGTGAAGGTCTTTTTTTTTTGCCTCTGAGAAGTTCTATCTACAACAAAACTTCAGGACTCCTGATTCTTGCGCTAGAACAATGCTCCACTATTAAAATACCACAGCTGACACGCCCTAAATGTCACAAAGGGAATTAGAGGAAAACAAGCGCAAAGGACAGAAACTGGACACAGTAAACTGAGACTCAAGGCCGTTCCAAACTTGGTACTGGATTATCTCAAACTTTTATATGATCTTATTTTAACTTACGCAAAACAAAGTAATCAAATAAATTTTGAGAAATTTAGGCTTTATCAGTAATCCCTTTTCCTCCAGGTTTTAGTTTAGCTTTTAAAATAATATCATTTAATGTCTTATATTTGTGCGATTATATTTGAAGAATTTAGCTATTAAGGCTGTATTATTCCTTTATATGCCACGTCACATCTTACATCATGTATTTGAAATTCATCTTCATAATAGTGCTTACCAAATGTCTTTAATAAGTGTTGCCTGCTTAACTGCAAAAATATCATGAGTTCCTCAGAGAATCAGATAAAAATTTACATTTTAAAAATAACAATTTTTAAAATAAGATACATGCTGAAAGTTACTTATGAAATTGCACAATTTAAATATTGTGCAATAAAAGATATTCAAAATCTAATTTTTTAGTTCTTGAAAACCAGTTTATTTCTCCTTAATTTATGAAGATTAAGTGCCAGTTTCATTAATATATATTTTATACTATAGTTTCATCACTGTGAAGTGAATTTATATAATGATGAGGCATACTAACACTTGATAAATCTACATGTGATGCCATATTTAGATTTTTCTTAAAACAGAAAATGGTGAAGACAATTTCAAAGTGCCCCAAAGCTTCAGTCCACTTGTGTTATTTTTCCTTGTTAAGCAAACAACGAAACCTATCAAGAAGGAGAAGTGACTTGGTCAAAAAAGAGCAGCTTCCTTTCGAACGTTTGACTCCAGTAATCTTACTGGCCACACTATGGATATGTGTCTATATTTTAACTGAGTAAGCCTTAGAGAGTTCTCTGAGACATCAGTTTTTTTGAAAGTGCAGATAAAGTAGTTTTGATGCCAAAACTGGTATCAAAATCGTTTTCCCCACAAAAATTTTGGATTTGGTCATTGATTTATCAAAAACAGACTTTTATGAAAGGAGAGGCAATCAAATGGGTTATCCCACCAAATGCTAAAATAAAATGAAAGTTATGATACTTTATTTGAGCTGATTTTTTTATAGGAACCGTATGTATGACTTTCACTTTCTAGAAAGTGGTTTTCTCTTGAACACACATCAGAACCATTCATCATAATATAATTGCAAGTTGTCAGTCAGGGCCGCACCCTTCGCTTTGTGGCAAACCGCCAACACATCTGTCAGAAGCACTCATAAGCTTCCGTGTGTTATTGTAATCCTCTACAAAGAGAACAAGCCCATTCACCGATTTCACATTTTCCAAACGAAACAATGACTTGCTTAAAACCCAATCCAAATGAAATTATGTGCTTCCCTATAGACCAGAAGCTACTTTCTCACCAAGTGACAATCACACCAGTAGTTAAAGGGAGTCATTTTAGCTTGTATACAGTTGATTTCTTTATGTGCTGGATTCGCATTTCTAAAGCTAATAGGACAGAGAGGAATCTCTGTTGTGTCGCTATGTGTATAAATATACAACATGCATATATTCCAAAGTGCTCATAAGAAAGAACGTAATAACATACTATTCAATAAATTCCCTTTCCTTAAGGACAGTCCTCTGCCTGTCATATAAACACTACATACTGACAGAAACTAAACTTATTTTTAGTAAAAACAAAAGGTGCTCTAGTATTTTCGCAGGTCAGTTTAACTATCATTGATTTAAATCATCCCTACAATCAAAAAAGAATCAATTTTCGACAGAGTAGCATAGTGAAAAGAGTATAAAATTCCTTGTAGCTACCATCATGCAGGAGTTAAGAGTTCTTTTATTCACTCTCTGTCTACCTTCCAAAGAAGTTTCCAAGAATCAGAAGTAAAGTCTAAAATCTTTAACATCAACAAAAGAAATCTCTTGTAAAAAAAAACATAGATCGAAGATGCCAAATCTTCCCAAATCAGAGCTTTTCAAGCTGCTTTCAGCTGTATGTGTTCCATTGCTAACTTGCCTGCATGCTCTCTCTATTCACGTAACAGAAACCAAAATTACTATGTCAAAGAAGCCTTTTTACGTTTACTTAGCTGCATATTTGATGGACAAACACATGACTCACTGGCATCAAAGTTATGACATATAAATATATAATGCATATAAATATTTTACAATATATAAATACATATGTATTTATAAGATTCAGAGGATGACTTTTCCAAAACCATACAACAGCAAAAATTCCTGTCTCCAGATTTTTTAGAAATGCAGGTATTATCACATATATTTCCACTGAATTAATGCACATACAAATATAAACACAACTATTTATAAATTTATGAGATATAGATAAATCACACATGCTTAGGCTAGAAAGAACACTACAGATTTGGGAAATAAAGGACATGTAATAAGGCCCAGTAGTTGTAAGAAAAAAATTAATTTAGGATTCCTCATGTCATGAATCTCAACTAATAATTTTAGCAGAAATACTTTCAAACATTCATTTTACAATAAAATATATAGTTATGATACCCAAGTAAAATGCCTCTCCATCTATCCCTTCCATTAAAGTGAAGATAAACAACCAAGTAACTCTTTAAACCATAGCTCTAGTCTTTTTGAAGAGAAGATGCACAGGTGTTCATTTGACTTGCTTCACATCAGTAAATTGAAAGATTTTCTAGAATCGAGATAAGTTTATTTTTAAAACATATTTACAAACTTCCTAGAACATTATATATGAAATGACTGTGGAGTGGAGATCAATTCAAAATTTTCTTGAATATGGAAATATCAAAGTTATCAGTTATAATTGTTTCTTGGTACCCTTATTTTAAAATGGTTGCTCTTCTAGATGTCAGTTTTTCAGGATGAAAAGCTTTTGGTATTCCAATTTTAGTGTAAAAACATGTCTTCTCTGTCAAAGTTCACTCCAATACGTTCACTTACTTAGACTGTTTTCAGTTAATTGCTTCAATGTATTAATATAATAAGAAAGGAAAATTCTATGAGAAGTCATAGTAACAAATACAGCTCACCAAAAGCTATCATCTCTAGGTATTGTAAAACTTAGCCAATGCTAGATTAAAAGTTCAAATGTGTAATACTGATCTATAATTAAGTAGCATAAACTGCTTAAATAATTATAACAATTATTTGGTTTATAATAAAATCCAATTGTAAAAAAATAATGTATATGAGTAATTGCTGAAACCCACACTTATTTATAAAATGTGGAAACTATTCTAGTCAAAGACCACAAGATAAGAGTAACAACTGCCAAAAAAAAAAAAGTTATCAGAAAAACTTATTTCTCTAATGAGAACTCTTGATCCTTACCAAGTTTGCAAGTTTGTTTATGATATTTAAACATAGGTAATTCTTATATTATCATATTCTTTTTACTATTACTTAATAGCAAAACTTTATAAATTAGGGGATTTTTTAAAGAAAAATAAAACTATCAATTGTCATAACATGTGTACATTTTAAAAACTACGCTTTTTGATAATTCACTTCTACTTCATCAGCTTTGAAAATTAAAAGTATTTTAAAGCCATTTTCCTAAAAGTAATGTTTTCACTACTTGAAGTCTGATTATACACAAATACACATATATTTGCCTACTATTTTGGCAAGATAACAATACAAATTCAAAATTATCCATGTTAAAAATGGTAGAATCAATTTATTTTATATATATATATGCAAACACACAAAGAGAGAAGTTGTTTATATATAATACATATATATGATTTTTCTAAGGCTCAAAGTCAGATGTAAAAATAAAAACTTCTATTTCATATCAATTAAATGGGAATATCTAAACCACATATCAGGTAGCAAATTTTATTTATGCAAAATACAGGCCGTTTTTATTAGCTATAAACAACTTATGTGTAAGAAAATGTGGCAATTTGTTTTCTAAATATAGATTTGGTTTAAATATTAAAGCAGAAAATTAATATTAAAAATACTATCTAGAATTTTTGAATGGTTTTATAACAAATAGTAGGTGATTTTGTGTTTCACAATATAAGTGCCCAAAATAATTGTGTTTAAAAGGCAAAACAACTAATTATTCCAAGTTGGTTATCTCTAGACAATTTACCAGAAGATAGTATTCTTTAAACCATAATTTACAAAGGGGTCATAAACACAAATATAAAAATATATAGAACACTAACATAAGATAACCCTTTCTAAAATCACTAAGAAATAACCTGTGTGGCTACAATTTTATTTCAATTAAATCTGCTAAAACTTAAGGTTTTTTTGTTTTGATTTTATGCTATTAAAAACTACATATCACAAGAAATTCTCATGCAAATGACATAAGCCTATATTTATAATGAAAATTATTATTTTTGCCATATTTTCTAGTATGATTTTGTTATGCGAAATTAGAAATTCAATTCAACGGTAATAATGTTCTATAATTTCATCTACTTAAAAAAAAGTTGTTCAGATCCATGTAATTCTCCTTTAAACAACTATAACTGAAAAATAATTAAAATATTTCTGACTTCTTGAAAAAGATAAGATTTGCTGAAAAATACAAAAGATGACCAAGTTCAGACTATAAGCATGCACAGTTTCTAATGCTTATATTTAAATAATGTGCTTATACTTAATAATGAGATAGAATACAGTTTTCTTCTTAGACTAATAATTTTTTAAAAAGAAGTGTTATTTTCAACCCAAAAATGTTAACTCCAATTACCTAAGACTACAGATACTCTCTCTCTCAGATCTACCAAATTGCCTCTGGTATCTATTGTAGTAGAGAACTGGGTGTTCATGCTAATCAAATAAACTAATTAACAAAGTTGCTATATTTATAGTACATGGATTTATTAATTTTCATAGAATTTAGGTTATTTGCTACTGAATATAATTTAGTTTCTATTGCTTCAGGAATTATTTTACAGTTTGCAAATGTCATCATCGAATCAATAGGCAAAAATATCTGCTACAGGAGTGTTCTGACAGAATACAAATAAAGCGAGTTTTAACTTAATCTAGATATGGAAATATTTTCAAAATTAGACCTGCTAAAGAATATGTTTTGGTTCTCGTCTACTCCCTATTCTATACCTTCTTCTTTTCCAAGCTTTTGTTATAGAACTTTTTCTATTAATACAGCTGTTTATATTCACTCATCCAACAGATATCTACTGATCACCTCCAATGTTCCAGGCATTGTGCTAGGTTCTAGAGAAAAAGGTAAATTAGACAAAAAGGGTGCCCACCCTGTTGAGCTTCGGTTTAGTAGGAAATATGAGCACCTAATGAGGCAAATATGAAAGAAAGTTGAAAGTTCTGTCGTAGGAGAAATGCAGTTGCTGTAGAAGCTCCTGCGTGCCAGTTTGCTCCCATGGCCATTTCAAACCTACCCCTACTCCTCTTTTAAACCTCTTCTGGTCAAACTGTATTTAATTCCAATTCATGTCCCGGTGCCTGTGAGTGTACTCACTTAATTTATTGAATGTTTTAAATCGTTTCAGTAATGATGAAATATGCGTCCTAAACTCTAAACATCTTCTTACCTCTTGGCATTGATGACCATTAGCACATGCCTAATGTACATAGAAAGCACACAGCACACACTCCAGTTGTACTCTTTGAGTTATAATTTGTTATGTGGAACAGATGATTTCAAAGTTTGGAAAGAGCATGTACAATCAAGCGAAACTAACTGGACTAGAGATAAACCATGCATTCCAGTTTTCTTTCATTAAATATGAGAAACAAAATAAATGACATTAAAATCTCAAGTAACTGGACTACAACAAACTAGAACTAATTGACTGGATTTATTTTACATTAACCTGATAGAAAATAAAAATTATAAAAAATTATTCAGAAAATTTAAAATGTCCATGGTGTTTAATTTTCCAGTGCATGGCACTGTACATGGCACACAGAACTCAAAAAGTATTTGTGAGTGGATGAATGAATGAATGAAGAACCCAGTCAGTTTTCTATACATTCCATCATGCTGCACAGTATGACGATGAGAGATTCAGTGATACCTTTTATGTGTGACTGATTTAATTCAATTATAGTATCTATACAGATTTGCCATCGTAAAAGAATTACCTAAAATTTTTGTAAAGATTTTCAAAAAGTATGAGAACAAATCAGCTTCTTGTTGAACCTGAAATAAGTAATATCCACTTGCTTGCATCTTCTATTCTTTGATTTTTCCAAGTAACCAAAATTTTGCTGTATAAAAATATTATAAATCATTTTTTTCTATATGCCCTATGGAATAGTAAGATGTATTAGTTCAAGGTAAAAGCACTCACAAATTTAAGAAACTGAACTTCTTGAAAAACAGTTTAGTAATTTTTTTTAAGTAAATGAACTTCCAGTGATTACCTTATTCAGTATTTCTACAGAGAATTTCCTTCTCTAACAATAAAGAATGCCTTTTACAGACTTCCAGGGTCCACTGTAATTTTCAGAACAAGGTGTTAGATAAAAGCATCTCAGTGTGTACTGGGATCAGTACAGTTTAGCCTTATGGCTAAACAATGAAAACAAAAATCTAATGATATTTTATGGAATGTCAGTGACTTCCCAACAGTCACACCTGACAGCAAGGACTTGTTAGTGTACACCAAAGACAGGAATACTCCAGGACAATCTTACGAACCAAAGTGCAGGTTAAATTGCCTTAACTAAGATTCCTATATCTAATACAATGATCAGTATGTTCAGAAGATTTTTTATGGATTACATGGATTATTATACAGAGTGCTATCTTATTTTTTTAATGTGCTATCTTTAAAAAAAATGCTAACAGGCATTTTCTGAGAAATTATAAAACACTTTTACCATGCTCTTCCTATTTCCTCAGCCTTGTCCCTATTTCCCATCTTTCAGTTGCAACCTCATGCCCATGTTTGATACAAAGAACACTAGCAGTAGAAATTTGGGTTTCTTTATTTTCACATGTTTGATGTATTTCATAATTTACATTTTTAATTTAATTTTAATCAAGCCAAAAAAGTGGGTGGATAGATGAAACAGCAATAGAAAATATTGATAATTTTTGAAACTATATGATGAGTTTTCCTAAGAGCTCACTATACTTTCTACCTTCATGTGATTTTGGAAGTTTTCTACAATTAAAGATTTTTTACAAAAATTATTATTATGAAAAGTATAAGAAAAGAAAAATCAAAATTTGATAACTTTTCAAGCAAAATCTGATAGTTTTCAGGCAGCATGAAAATAGAAATATACTTTCTTGTCACTATTGTTGATATGGTCATATAGATGAATCTGTGAAATGTACATTTGTTATTCTAGTGAAATAAATATCTCAAGAGAAGAAAATTAATGTATCTGATTAAATATTGAAAACAAAGGTACATGCTATAGTGTCCTATGCCATCTCTTTCTAACTCTCCTCCTATAATTAATCACTCTCTCTTTCTCACTCACACACACACACACGCATGTACCTCTTAAAATGACTATTCCTATCCTAAAAGAATCAACTCACACCTCGAAGACTATAGTCAAATAAAGTGAAGACCAAAGAGTTTACTCAGTGCTAATCAGAGGAGTTTGCCATGCAGATTAGCTCAAACAGAGGACCCCATGATACCCAACTACACCTGGACACCATGCCTATCATGTTGAATACAACACTGAAGAACAGAAAGAACACTGAAGTAATTACCAAGTGGCCGAAATTTTACTTCAGCTTCCCATTTATTAGCTATTGAACACATTAATCATTAATTTTATCACTCCTAGAACAGGGTAAGCCTCTTACCTGCCCTCCTTCCCACTCAAACTTTTTATGAGCTTGAAATAACATATGTAAAAGCCTTTCACAAACTGCAAACTACCATGTACAATTAGAGTGTTATTAATCTAACAAACCAAGACCCAGAGAATTCCTGGTGCACTCATTTATATAAAATAAAGTCATAACACATTTGGCCACACAAACAGAAGCTTTGAAGGGCCTTGGATACTGTCAGAGAGTTCCTGAGTTTCCCACTGATGCTGAAATAGTGAGCAAGAAAGAAGAAAGATGTGTTGCAAATAAAATTTTAATTGTCTTAAAGCTCATGCACATTGAATCTACATAAAAAAGGCAGAGAAAGTGAGCCAAGCTTCCTAGCAACGGTATCACCCACCTTCATAAACACCCTTCAAGCTTCATGCTGACTTTCATACTTTAAGGTTAGTTACACTGGCTATTTATTAACTTGATTTTGCCCAAAACATATTCAGGAGAGGGTGTAGAAAAAAGGCATTCCCAAGGGTACAATATTCCTTGGGAATGGCTCTGATTCAGAAGATTGTCTTCTCAACATGCCCAATTTATTCAAACCCTTGCTCAACTCAAGTTTATGCTAAGTCCTAGTCTATCAATATATTTGAGTCCATAGTTACTCTATAGGTCGGTCACCTAAATGCTTCATTCAGTTTCTTTCCATGAGGCTTGATGCAGCTGTTCTTTTGTTTTAGTCTCATTTTTACCATTCCCAATTTCATAACAAGATGATCTGTTGGCTCTGTTTGGGCATTGGCTGTAGTAAGTATAAAGAAAAGTAGTTATCAGAAATGGATATCAAAGCGAAGAGAGCAGATATGATCTGAAAAGCTAGAATTTTCTTCAGACCTTTCTAGGCAATGCTACATTCCCACACATCTCTCAGTAAGATGATTTAGGACTCATTTATTCATTTACTCATATACTAAGAAATTTTTATAATCAAAAACTATATGTACGCCTGTGAGGGTTTTTCAATGGTATATTAAATAGTAAAATTTTATAAATAGTTCTGTTGTCAAAAATATACCCTTGATGCCCCAGTGCTGCATAATGTCTCTATATAGATGTTATCCTTTGACAAAAGGGAAGTATTTTATACAATATTTTCTTTTCCAGAATACCTCCAGAAATACATGACTCTGATTGTCTCACATTTATTTCTCATTCTCTATAAATCATATTTAACATGAATACATTCAGAATATAAGTTTCTACAAATTAAAATGAAATCTAATTTTTTTACCTTTGCTTTTTAAAATTCCAACCCACAAATTGATGTTGTCTATTTAAAGGTCAGATAAAATACTACAAAAAAAGTTAGCATTAAGTATCTTCATGTCAATAGATTAATTCATAAAAAAATTTAAGTAACAGCACCAAAACAAATTGTAAGAATTAAAGCAAAAATTTTAATCAACCAAGAAAAATGTTTCCATTAAATACTCATATAGTTAAAAATAATTATTGCTGTCTTCTAAAATTGATTACATGAAGTAAAGTTAAGATTGTTCTCAATATTTTTAAATAGGATCACCTAACAGTGACTGGAAAAAAATAATTTTAATTCACACAACCCCCAGGTTGTGTGAATGGAAACTGGGGTGCAGGGTATGCAACTAGATGTTCACATATGAAATAACAAGTTTGGCATACTTGCTTTCAGAAGCTTCTAAAATCTCTTTGAGCACGGCTACATCAGAATTTTCATCTTTTAAATAGCTAAGGTTTTCAGCAGGCAGTAAATAATATGAGTTGGAAAAGAACTGGGGTATCTCACTTTTATCTTTTTAATCAAGAGTCAGATTGCTATGCCTAAAGACATTTTCCCTCTTCAACTTAAAGAAATGAACATGTCAGATTAGATAAATCACTAGACAGCTGCTAACAAAAACCCTAGGTGTGCCTCTTAATTTACTAAAGCCCAGATGCATCCAAATCAAAGAATAAAAGAGCACATAAATGACAAACCCTCTAGAAAACTTTCTGGTACATCTGGGATTTATTCAAATCCTATCAATTCGGTCTCTGACAAACCAGTCCTGGATTTAAATCCATGTAATAATAAAAGAAGAAGAAGTTGATTGGTCCAACAACAAAATGGGGTACATCTTAGGTCTAAAAGTCCAGCAGAGTACTCTGTTCTGGCTATATCCCAAAAAACACCAATACTCATCTTTAAGAAAAAAATATAATGATGAAAATGGACTATGTGCATTGCCACAATGGCTCTGCTGAAGCCTAATTGGGATGATTAGATATAAAATCTTTTAACAAGTGTAGTTTTAATAAAGCACAAAACCTGAAATCTCCTATACCTGCAATGATTTGCAATGAATGTTTCAGTTTCAGGTGCCATATTCACTGTGCTTGTTTTAGTTCCTACTTATAGAATGGAGTAAGTCAACCCAGATTCACTGTATCAAGAAAGTGCCTTCCTCTAGGGCCATAAGTCTTCACATCTTCTGACAAACACACCAAAGTATACCAAGAACTCTTAAAAATCTGAGTGCAAATAAACAGATCATAATCAAAGAGAAAATAAAAGAGCTTTCAAGTTTTCTTACTTGGTGATTTATTTCCAACTGGAACTTATGAAATCATCCATTTTTATGACACTTTTAATAGTAATATTTGGGATTATTAACAAGATAAACTTCTCACCTATTCATCTCTTACTTTTAAAAATCTGCTCTTCTTATGACTAACACCTTGGCATTCAAACAAATCCTATGCTGAGACTGAAAAAATAAAACCTGTATAAATGACAGAGTGTTCAACCATGAACACATTGTCTTTTATGAATATTATAATCACAGAATCAATAAGCCTACAAAGAAAAAACAGGACACAAAACGTGTTTTGTCATTTCTGACGAAGTTATAAAAACAACAGACATTCAATATGCCAAGTGTTCTTCAATCCTTCATAATCATAGCCTTATTGAAGTGAGGACAAAAAGGGTCTAATTGCATAGGAGCAATCTCAATGTAATAGGTTATACACCCAGGCACTGCTGCACAATACAACAGAAACAACGTTCCCTGTGTACAGCAGAATGTCATCTCTCATTTTCAGGCAATTACCTTCTTTCTTGTCAACAGTTTTAATAACCTCCATCATCTCTAAAAGACTTTTGCTTCAGTTAAATAATTTTCAGCTTTTTAATATGCAAATGTGCTTGTTCATATGCATGGGTGAAGTGGCACTGCTACTTGAAATGTGTCAGTACATTGTGGAGCACCTGCACCTCGGGGAAGCTTGATTTAATTGACACCTAATACTATTCATTATTCCACTTAGTGAGCAACTCCTATTAGTCACCTGTAGGTTTTCCTATAAGCAGTGCTTTGGCCACCAATAAAAATATGAATATGTCTATAAATAGAATGTCCATATTTAGTAAACGGGGTTCACTACTGTCAGAGCTTTAGGGGAGGAAATCAAGAATAGTATAGAATCAATAGTTTTTTTCAGCAAACAATTTATCAACTTCCTCTAATTTTTCTATACGTTGTTACACATGTGAAGAGATGCACTGTCTGGTAAACACAAGATGCTGTGTTTTCTTTTATATGCCTCAATAAGTAGTATCTTGCTTAGTGGAATGAATAAATAAATAAAGTGGATGGATGGATGGACAGATGGATGGATAAATGAAACAATGAAAAAACAAACAGGCAACAATCCTACTTTCTAAAAGATGCCACTAGTTTTTATTTTTGTTTAAGTCAGTAGGGTGTTTTTAATTCTGATTCCAGCCTAAAGGTGTTATTTAAACTAAATTCCTTACCATTATATATGATCTCCACATGCCACAAAGTTAAAAAGATAAAGGCAGAATCTTGCCAATAAACAAACACTTACTGATGCTACCTTTTGAGGTAAATTAATGGCTAAGTGAATGCTATTGTGAGACATGTGGGATAAACCACTTTAAAATATCAGCTGGGGGAATTATAACACATATGGGATTTTGTGTATTTGTTGGTATTAATGTAATAAACATGTACTGTAAATGATTACAACTTAAATCTATTAGTCTTTTTGCCTTTATGAAAATGGAAGGATTAACAATGGAGAATATACACAAGCTTGATAATATTGGGGATGCCTCTTTACCACATGGTCCATGACCTTATCGTCCAGGTCGCATTTCTTTCTGGCATTAATGCATTTGTTAGTCCCAGAAGGCTTAAACTACAGATGTTTAACATCCTGCTTATGGACAGATCATCTGGAATACAAAGTGAGAAATCTATACTACTTATTAGTATATATTATGAGTGTAACAGAGATTTAATAGCCCATTCAAACAAGATTAGTGAAACCATAGCTCAGGAAAAAAAGTATCATCTTAACAGAGATATGCTCTCAAACCTGCAGGGAGGTAAAAAAGAAGTGAAAGCATATTTTCAGCTGGAATATGTTTTAGGACATCAAAAGAATTTGTCACTAATTAATGTTGTTTATATAGTAGCATAAGAAACATTAATTATAGCCTTCAATGTAAACTTAAAACCTTTTTATGGAAAGGGGATTTATAAGTAAGGTGGTAATCTGGCTCTTTGGAAGGCTTATCTACAACAAACTGAAAGTGATTATAAATCATGTTAATGTGTAGTATCCAAAGAAAAGTGAGGTGATAGTGGAAAAAGATTGAGCTCTCCTAACCCCCAGGTCCAATCATTTCTAAAGAATAAGGGGAAAAAAGGAAAAAGAAAGCAGTGGTCAACTAGACCTTTGTTGGTATCCCCCAAAATGTAATCTCTAAGCTGAAGAATGGCAGCTGGCAGAACAGCTGGTGAATAGGATTAATGTCAGAAGAAAGAAATAAAACTCAACATATGTCCAAGCCTGCGGTGCTGGGACCGAGCATGATTATACCCCGACGGATAGGCTGAATACAGCTGGAAAGTGCCACTGTGCCATGCTTCTCTACCCCACAAGGTCATTGCTAAGAAGTGCAGCTAATGTCTGAACAGCAAATTTAACTTTTACTGAAGAATTCAGTAACCAGGGAAGGAGAGAGGAAACCCAGATTTTTAACCCTACTGATGTGCTGAATAGTTTAGCCCTCAGTGCCTGGTTTGCTATACCAACAAAGCAAACCAAAAGACAGATCAGCAACTGAACCTAACAGATTGCACTAAAGTAAATATAATTTTTAAATCATTTAAACCGCTTAATCTCATCTCAATCACATCAAATATGTTAGAGCAAACATATTTCCATCTTTCATTTAGAGTTTAAACAGGCACAAAGGAGGAAAAAAATCTAATTAAATATAATAGCAGATATAGTTTAGTAAATTGCCACTGCCTTTCAAAGTTAACATTTTAAAGTTACTTTATCACAATTAGCAAAAAATGTTTTAAAGAAGCAGGTTTTTTTTTTTTTTTTTTTTTAATAGCACAACCATCATGTTCTCAAACTGAGAATTAGAAAGTTATGTCTTCCTCACCTATCCCCATGTTGTAGTTGGGCAGCTTTTAGACTTTTGTAATAGTAGATGAGAGACACCAGTGTTTAACTGTTGGAACTACTTACAGTGATAAACAGTAACCACGTGGACATTACTGATAAATGAGAAAAGGCTTTATTTTTAGAAACAGAGGCAGAGTAAATTTTATCTAATTATTTCCTTACTCAACAATTGCTGTAAACATTTTTTAAAGAGATCAGTAATCATTACTAAGAAAGTATTGCCCTACTCCTTTCTGTCCTTTCTTTCTTTAAGATTGCTCAGCTAACTTGAAATCAATGATCAGATTATCAGAGGCAACCAATCACCTTTCCATCCAGAAATAGCTAGTACTCTCCCTATATTCTTTTGGCAACATATCCTTAAGTGGGAGTGGAAGTGGAGGGAGGAAGATGGGGAATTTTATGACAAAGGACAAGAATGGAGTTATGACTGTTACAGGCCTAAGGGCACAACTCCACAGCCTTGAAGGAAATCCTGTGAAAATCCTATGACAAACAAAAATCTACCCAAAATAGCCACTCCCTAAAGAAGCTACATTTTTAAAATTATTATTATATCCAGAATTGGTAAAGAGGGGCTCTTCAAAGTGAGAGATGGCATGCCCTATATCTCCTATGCTAGCATTGTTCTGAGGCTGTCAAAAACCAGAGCAGGGTTATTCTCTGCAATCAAACGTAAACTCATCACCAACTGGCTTAATTTCTTTTCTCTCTTTGTATATAAACTAATTACTAGCTCATAGATGCATTATAGCAGGCTCAATAGAGAAGAAAAGCTCTAGAAATTAGGAAACAAAGCTTTAGGGTTTTTAGGTAAGCATAATAATAGTGAAAATTCAAAGGGGTAGTCAGTGATGTTCTTTTTTAAAGAACTGTCAAAGAAGCCCGGTCATATTTATAAGAGAGGGGTTTCTTCTTCAGAAAATATCAGAACAGAAAAATTGTTGTATGTTCATTGCTTTCACCCAGAAATTATGATTTCTCAATGATCTAATTTTCATTTTGTGTACATAACAGGTTTTGCTTAGATCCAGGAATAAATGACAACTTTCAATGCCTATGGGCATTTGGAGAACTTTATTTTATTTATAAATTTTTACTCACATGTTTAAAGTCTCCCTGGTATTTGGAAATTCTTAAATGTTAATCTAGTATAGTTTACAGTTCTATGAAATCTCAAATTGTCCTCCATTAAATGTTTAACACAAGGAAAACCTAGTCATTTCTAGAAAACTCAAGTGCTAGAAAAGTCTGTTTATAATCCAAATAAATATTTAAATGGAGTTGCCAATTTTAATGCTGTTATAATGGCTACTACCATTTTATAAAATTCCAAGATTGCATGCTTTGAGGTTTAATGGCAATTCAACATTTTTTAGAATCTTTAAATACTGAAAAAAAATGTTTTTATTTGCCATTACAGAATATGGAAAGAAACCCACATAGCTTATTAATGTCTTCTGAATTGTTTAAGAGGATTTTAAGATATGAGTTAAAAGAATTTCATAATCTTAATTTCAATTTCTCCTTTTCATTTAATACTAGACATTCATTAGGACCCACACACTGTAATAAATTATAATAATTTCAAACAAGAATTAAATTACTAGGTACCTAGTGAAAGAGCCATTTTTTCTTAGGTACCCTGTAATCTAACTGTCAGATTTAAAATCTATTCCCAATCAACTCTTCACAACATTCACATTTATTCATCTATGTTAAATTAATAAAAGGTGTGAATAATACTGACAAAATTGATCATTATTGTTCATGTAGATTTAGAAAATTATAAGGTAATCTAAAATGTAAAAGGAATTGAGAGAAACTATTAAGGTTCTTATAAATAAATTCATCCTAAGCTATTTTTTCAAATCAAGACTGAAACTTCTATGAGACTTATTTAAATTGACTATACAAGCTATTTGATAAATTGCACATTTTTAGAACATAAACCATTTTCATTATTTTTGACAAATATCAGTACAAAGACTCTACTGTAGCATTAGAGTTCAACAAATACTTTAGGAAGCTATGCCAAAATGACGCTGGAAAGTAAAACCCCTGAGACAGTTTCCAGCCAGTGAAGTTTGATGAAGAAAAGACAACAACAAGGGAACACCACAAAGTTATAGCCTTCCCAGAAATAAATACCATCTCCTTCATTTTTCCTCTCGATAAAGTAATGTATGTATAATTTTTACCTGGACTACCAAAGATAAATGCAATTCTATTGACAAGCATCCCCACACAGAACTCCCTTTGTATAACAAGTTTGCACACTTCCTATATTTCCTACATCTAACCTCACTGACCCTCTGCTCATAACTGGCATCCCTAAAGACAAAAGCATGTCAACATCTGTTCCCATTCACACCGATTTTAATTTACCAAAAGAGCTTTGCTATTTTCAGAGCTGACTCCAGAGCACAATGACAGATTTAGGGCCTTTACAGGAGTTGCATTTCTAGTATGTCAGCATTTCCTACTCACCAAGAGTAGATTCTAAGGGGTCACAACAAAGGAATACTTGAAATTCAAACTTCATTATAGAGATTTTTCCCACCCTTCTTATTTCATCATAACTTAAACCACCAATGTGTGGTCCTATTTAGTGGGGCATCATTGTGCTGCAGAACAATTGGAATAAAATTATATAGTCCTGGGGCAAAGATGAAGGTCTTTTAGGCCCTTCCTGTGAAGTTCTACATACATAATTACCTCTCCCAGAACTTTATATCTGACTGAATTTTAATAACCGTAATATAACAATTTTATAACTCTTTACATTTGCAAAGTACTATAATGTTTTTAAAAATACTTCCACATACTTAATGCGTTTCTTAATTTGATCACAAGCCCTGAGTTTTAAGTCACTAATATTCTTTCCAGTGTAAGTGTTCCATAGTTATATATTTTGTACTATGCTTTATCCAGACATTTTTAATGTGTGTAAAGAAAGTCCCTCTCATACCATCGCAGTTTTTTCTGGATAATTCAGAGTTTTTAAGACACAATATGAAGAGCAACTTGGAGAAACAATGCACAAGTTGTGTTGTAATCAAATAACAACTAAGACATGAGCAGCTGAGCAGAAGGAAGATGGGCAACGGAATGCCGTGCAGCAATCAGCACTGTTGACTAATCAGAATTTGAGACACTAGAAGGTAATAAGGGTATTATAAAGAATGGCTTATTGAAGGAGCAGCTGTTTATGTGTAGCTCACTGTTTAAATGAGTTCCACTAGATTGCCATGGTATGTTTTGGTGAAAATGTTTAACTCCTTTTAAAATGATCATTAGAGAAGAAACAGCAAGTACCAAGTGGCAAGTTTGGAGATATCAAAGCACCAACTAAGATTTAACAGCATTAGCACAGTTATCCGGGTGTTTGGAAATTGTAGGAAATGCCTTTTAAGTCAAAAGTAGTTAGGTACTCATTCTTCTCTTAAAAAGCCTAGAAGTTAGGTCATGTCATCATCAATACTGGGTTGCTATGGGTACAAAGATAAGATTGTGATATAATGGGGGACTCTTCAGAGGATGACAAAAAGAAAAAGCAGGATAAAAATATCCATCAGGACAACTGAAAATCAGAGCAACTGCAAATCAGAATTTAGAAATTTGTCCAGGGAATAAGATCCTGAATTAAATTTCAAAGTAAAATTTTAATGTTTGGGGCTAAAATAATAATATTAAAACCACTCTCCTTTCCTGACTTAGAAGTAAATAATTTTTAAAGCAGAGGAGAGAGAATGCAAAATAACATTGAATTCACTAATGTTGTTTTCACAAAGCAGTGTTCATCTTATTCAAAACTATCGGCCATACAGTTGTGCTGGCTTTACAACTGAATCGATTTAAGGGTCTTGTCTTCCTTACTTTCACCTAAGAAGCTATTGTCTATTGTTTTTTCTGCCCAAGCAAAAACAGCAACAACAAATCCACAAATTACAAGATAAATGCAATGAATAATAATACTTCAAATAACTTATGATACTATAGTATTATGAAAATTTCATTTTGACAACAAGTGTTCAGTAGTATTTTAAAGCAGTCAGCAAGCGGGCGAAACTCTGCTATCTTTTGTAACAGTTCACATGTCAAACTGGCAAAGTGCCCATAGTGTAAGGCAGAAAAAAAAATCTATCTAATGTCTGCCCCACAAGGCGACATGAGGTTTGATTGGCAGAAAGCAGAGAGTGGCTTTTGATCATGTGTCCTAACAAGCAGTTCCAGCTCCTGTCTTTTCAGCTGATGGGCTCCACATTACCCATTCAAACAGAAGTGACAGACCACTGCACTACTCTGGGCTCTAGTCACACGCAGTGGGAGCTGTGCTGGAGACAGAGTCACTGATTAAATATATCACTTTTTCAAGACAAGCAGGTTGTCTGAATCAAAGTTGGACAGAATAGACTCAACATTATTAAAAGGGGATATAAAACTGGAATTGAGTGATGTTCAGCCAGTTTGCACAGCCTCAGGGATTCCCAGGCTGACAGGGGGAATAAGGAACAGCGGAACTCATAAAACAGGGTCAGAAATTAGCTGTGACACCTTGGCTATTTTCCCATCACTTCAGGACCACTTGGTTTCAAAATTCTGGAGTCTCCTTTTCACCTTTTTTACTTTCATTTTTAAAAACGAATTCAGTAGAGGGAGAAAAGCACATAAAAGCATGATTACTGCAGTTTGTCAATTATAGTCTTAAAGAGAATAAAGTACTGCATCTCATTTTAAAATATCCTAATACAGATTTTTCTAACTAAGACCATAGTCTAGAATTTTACTGCATTTTTTTGGTTTGGTATTATATTGTAACTTTAAAAATCCAGGAATATTAATCAGATAAATTGTACAGCTTATTATCTAACTGTCCTAACTGCCAAAGGGCTACACAAGTGCCAGTTATCATATTTAACCATGCCATTGTCTTTGCTATAGCATGCCTATCATTAAGGCTTTTGCTTTAAATATACTTCTAAATATAAACATCTAAAATGTTTAGAAATGTTTAATACAAATTATTATTATCTAAATTTTATATAATAAAATTACTCAATATATTTGGTACATTAACACCTTCCTAAGTATGCAAATAAAATCTAAGAGCATTTTCTGTTTGGAAAGATGAAAGTAAAGATCTAAAAGAAGTCAAAAATCACTCTCTAGCTATAGAAACTAAAGAAATAGACCAAAATATAGGCAACCATATGAAACAAATCAGTTGAAGCCAAAATATAAAATCAAATGGTACATTCATATTATTTTAAAACAATCCTCCCACAATATTTTATTTTTTTCTCAACTATATAATAAAAATATTTTTATTATTTTTTAAGTAGCATTCTCCAGTTATCCTTGGAACACTTACAATCTCATTATTAGTTCTGGCATCACTGTAAATATTTAGTAGCAATTTGCTTATTAGGCATTTAAGTTATAATGAAAAGTTTAAATACTCCTACCAAAATGAAGACAGTTTTAATAAAGTAAAGAATTGAGGAATTAAGAGTGCCCACGAAATAGGATACTGAAGTAACTGAGGAATGAGGACAGACTGATATTTACAAAGAAATGGTTTGTGTTAAGTATGCAAAAAGTAACATTTTGCTTTTTATGTTACTCATTTTGTTAAATTACTTTAAATTTCAAAGTTAATTTAGCACTTGCCAGTATGTATTAAAGGATGTATCATATCTCAGAATAATCTCAATGCAAATCTTATTTATGTTTCAAACACCATAGAACATGCTATCTCTTAACTGACAAGTAATTCCATTAGTCAAATATGCATCTTCGTGCATTAAAAATAAAATTACATGTAATCTGACTCTGTACTTCATATCTTTAAAGGTATTTGAGGATGACAAAGATGATGATAATGATAAATTTTATTCAAAGTTATCATAGGCACAACCAAGAAGTTATTTACCAATCTGGTTGTTTTCCCAAAGAATCTAAGAAAATTAACTTGAAAAGGAAAATCTGACTTAATATGTAAGACCAGATTAAAAAAAAACAACAACAGAAAATCTTTATTGGCAATTGTTTCCCAAAACCTGAAATGCAATAAAATGGTATTCCATTTTTTCCCCTTAGAAGTGTATTGTATTTAACCATTATTCTTTTTTTTTTTTTAATCATTCCCACCACAATCATCACTGGTGACAGTGGGGAAAAGGATAAGAAATCGCTACAATGAGTTGTGAACTACAGTAGGTATAAGGAGACAAAATCTGCATATGTATCACCAATAAAAATATATCAGTCTAAGTAAACCTGAAGCACTCACTCCAAAATATATTTTCCCTTCCCGTAAAAGACAACTGCGTATCACCCACGCTTTACCAGACGGGTCTTTTATATTCTATGCCAGGATAGACTGAAGAAAAGGGAAATAATTCACAAAATATTTCATACCACCATAAAAAAAATACTTCCTTTTGAAAAATCCAAAATAATTAATTATTTTAGCCACTATATTATTGCTTACAGTAATACACAGCAATAACATTTACATTGATTGAATTCTGTTTCCTTAATGTGAAATTTGTTTGGGGTTAATTAGCATGGCTGAGGAATAAGCTTAATAATTTTATGTTGTTTACACTGGAGGCAGTTTTCCACGAGCACTGCTCAGGGAGGAAGTGACATCTAATTTCAGACAGAACATGGAGGTGAGGGCAGCTGCTCACTGTGGGACTGACTGCAAGCCAGGCCCTTCCTCCTTTAGCAAGCCTCCTCGCTACTTGGGGTATCTAATGGCAACAATACGAAGTTGCTCAAATTATTTCTCAGACATGGTAAGTTTCTAAACCAAATATTGAGCTGAGCAGGGGGGGAAGAAAAGGACTTACACAAATGGAGAAAATCCACAATATTAGACATTTTTACTTCCCCCTCCTTAAGAAAAAGCAGGTCTAATTAGTTGTCTCCCTAAAATGCGTACCTAGCATTTTTATTATGTATTATAACATTTTGCTCAGAGCTGACATTTTTATTCTGACAAGCACTGTCTGGAGAGCTCTCAATAAATAATACATTGACAATTTTCAGTAAATAAGCAGTGGACACAAATCGTTATCCTTACTTACAGCTGCCCCACTCTAATAGTGCTTTTACAAGTGAGGTGACTATTCAGTCTAATGCAATCCTCTCAGTGCTGGAAAGACATTTTCATTCATTACCACGGTCACAAGCACTTAAAGCACTTTTAAGCCCTGTTGCAAAACAGCAGGAATGGCAGAGCAAGCAGGGCTAACGAAAACTAAAGTTCATCACCAAAGAAACCTGAGGCTGTTCACCTAAGCAACTAGGAAATTCACTAACGCCCCAGACACCTCAACACTTCTAGATCTACATGTCTAACAAGAATACAAGATTTTCTTTGGCAATTAAAATGTTAACCTTCTTAAACCCCAAACACTGTGGGCTTCATTTTTGGATTAAACTTGGTTCATCATCTATTAAGCACCCTCAGATAAGGGTCATAAGCTATGACCTGAGTGTTCTACCTGTGATCAAGGTACAAAACTGAAATAAAACCTAAATCCAGATGAATACATTTGAAACCACACAATCAATTTTCCTTTTTCCCCTATCAGCTTCTTTTCTTTAACTAGAGCCCCTAACACCATCACCCTAACTAGTCACTAAACCACTAAAGCAGTCCTGAAAATTTCATTTTTCTTCATGATATCACAGTATTTTATTTTCCAGCTAGTTGGAGATACAAACTTAAACGAAATAAGATTTAAAGAAAGAGCAACAAAAGTGAGAAGGTAATATCTACACTCCTTGACATATATAGCCTGTGATTTGTACTTTCACTCTACTTCTCAATAAAATCAATGTATCCATTATTTTATGACTTGTTAGACAATTCTTGCGGGGAAGGCAATGGCACCCCACCCCAGTACTCTTGCCTGGAAAATCCAATGGACGGAGTAGCCTGGTGGGCTTCAGTCCATGGGGTCGCTAACAGTCGGACAGACTGAGCGACTTCACTTTCACTTTTCTCTTTCATGCATTGGAGAAGGAAATGGCAGCCCACTCCAGTGTTCTTGCCTGGAGAATCCCAGGGACGGGGGAGCCTGGTGGGCTGCCGTCTATGGGGTCACACAGAGTCGGACACGACTGAAGTGACTTAGCAGCAGCAGCAGCAGCAGCAGACAATTCTTGATTGTAAGGATGGCTGAAAATATGCTGCGTGGTTACAAGATGATTTCATGGTAACTATTATACAGTCTGGAATTTAGTACAGTATAGCATAGTACAGTACAGGAAAGTATAGTATAGGTGTCATTCCATAGTGTCAGTCTTTTGTCTGCAACAGGAGCACCAGGCAAGCTTGTTAAAACACAGGTTGCTGGGCCACATCCCAGGGTTTCTGATTCAGTAGGTAAGACAAGCTCCCGGTAACAACTGCGCTACTATCTGAACCACTGTGCTACAAGATTAATCAAATTTACCTGAACATGTAAAACACACATGACCCATTCTGGCCTACAGTCACTCCTCTTTTCCAGAAGAGAACGATAGATTATAGAACTTCCACTACGTAGGAAACATGAGGCCACCTGAAAGCAAAGATGATCAATCACAGGGGGTTCTCTAAGAAAAAGGAGGCTAAATCCATCACAATGATAAAAAAAGAGAGTATCTCTCCTAATCTCCAGGACAGTCAGTGTTACAACTGCCTGCCAGGTTTATCCACCTTCACAGAATGCCAAAACTCAGTATGTCTAAACCCAGACCTTCTCATCTACCTCAAGTCACCATCATAATAATCTCACCACTGATCAAGTATCTTGATCTCTACCAAGATACTTCAGTTGTTTTTGACTCTCTCACCAACTTCAAACCTAACATATGTATAATTTATACATATATATATATACACATACACATTATGCATGCACACAAAGTTGCTTCACTTGTGCCCTACTCCTTGCGACCCTATGGACTAGAGCCTGCCAGGCTCCTCTGTGCATGGGATTCTCCAGGCAAGAATACTGGAGTGGGTTGCCATACCCTCCTCCAGGGGATCTTCCCTACCCAGGAATTGAACCTGCATCTCTTACGTCTCTGGCACTGACAGGTAGGTTATTTACCACCAGCACCACCTGGGAAGCCTTATATATACAGGTTGAGTCTTCCTCCCTAACCCCTGACACTGCCTTAGTTGTTTCAATACATGTGTATCTCATTAAAATAGCCTACTAAAAGATTTTCCTGCATTTGGCTTTGCCTCTTTCCAACTGAGAGTCAAAATGCTACCAAAGCTACCTTTCCAAGAAATGTGTATAATTATGTCACTCACCCTCCTACTTTAAGATGCTCTCAACTCTTCTCTACTACCCAAAAGATAAAATTCAAACTCTTTAAAATAGCTTCAATCCATTTTTTTAAGTCATATCTCCCATCCTAACTACACCAATCCTCTTGAATTCACCACACTCACAGGTTTAATCATGTCACTGAAACCTTATACATGCTATTCTATTTGGGATTCTATTATATCACTTGTTCACTATGGATACCTTATAATTAATCAAAATCCAGCTCAAATGCCTATAAGTCCCTTCTTAAATCTTCAAGACAAAATGATAGTTCCCTCTTCTGTACTCCAGTATTTTATAACTCTTCTACTCTAGTACAGCACTTAGCTATAATATTATTACTTTATGTACACGTGTTTCTTCCACTAAACTGAGAGCTACTAAAAACCAATAACGTTTCTTCTTCTTTTCCTCCTCTTTCTCTACTTTTACCTCTCTTCACCCCCTACAGTAACGGATGGAAGAGCTTAATAAATGCTAATGATATATGCAACAACCTGGGTGAATCTCCAGGGAATTATACTGTGTTTTGTTTTTTTTTATGCCAATTCCAAAAAAAAAAAAAAGCTACTGCATTTATATACTAAAAGCTACTCCATTTATATAACATATTTGAAACGACAAAATGCTAGAAATGAAGGATATTTAAAGGGCTGGCAGGAAGTTGGTATAGAGGGCAAGAGGTTTTAGAGTAGAAGAGAGGTGGGTATGGTTCTCTAAGAGTAACACAGGTGACCCTCGTGGTGCTGGAACTGTTCAGTGTCTTGATCGTGGTAGTGAATACATGAACCCCCACAGGTATTTACAGGTGACAAAACTGTGGAGAACCTAACACACGCATGCACACACAAGTGAGTACAATTAAAACTGGAGGAGAATGAATAAGGTCAGTGTACTGTATCAATGTTAATAACCTTTTGTGACAGTATGTGCAGTTTTACAAAATGTCATCACTGGAGGAAATAAAGTACACACTGGACCTCTGTATATTATTTCTTACAACTGCATGTGAATCTATCTCAATAAAAATCTCAATTTAAAAACTAGCAAATATAGATTTATAATCTATTGATAAATGGAGTGGCATATGGGTGTTTTTTTTAGCTTTACTGAGGTATAACTGACAAACAAAGTTGTAAGATATTTAAAGTATACAATGTGATGATTTGATATATAGATTCATTGTGAAAGGATTCTCCCCACTGAGTTCATTAACACATCCACCCATTATCTCATCTATTTAAATTCTACTCTGCTAAGATTTGCTAATTTTAGAAATTTTCAATTATAAAATATTATCAAATATAGTCACCATGCTATACACTATATACTCAGATCGTATTCTTATAACTGAAAGTTTGCACCCTTTTACCAACCTCACCTTGTCTCCCCTATCCAGCCCAGAGGCTAACTACTTTTTTACATCCCGTGTCTATGAGTTTGACATTTTTTTAAGACTCCACAAATTTTAGACAAAGATAAAGTCATGAGGGCTAAAGACATCAGTAGAAGACAAGATATGATCTGGATTTTATGTAAAGCAAAATAGATACATTGGAAAACTTAGATAAGCAGAGGGGAGACAAAAGGGTAGGGATAATGGTTGAGCATAAAGTATGTCAGACTAAATGACTAATCCAATTTAACAGTGCTGACTCTTTCAATAAGAAAATTTGTCATGAGACTGTTGCATCTTCAAGTTTCTTAATCAGAATCAGTTGCTCTGAGTAAGAAATGCCCAAATTACTCACGTTAAAGCAAAAAGACAAAACACAGCTGATGTGGAAGACAATGAATAAGTATTAAAAAAATTAAGCTAGGAAAAAAAAAATTCAAAGCAGGTAGTCCCCAGTGGGTACCAAGGACACACCTCATTCTGAAGCTAATACTGACTACTCAGAAAGTAAACAGTGGAGTAGCTACAGTGAGATACAGACAAAAGTTTTTACTATTGTTTGAAATAAATAGGGCATATCTAAGAAATTTATTCAAAAGAAAAGAAGTAAGAAAAAAAGAAAAAGACTAAAAAGTAAAGACAATTTTTAAAAAGCCAATATGTATAGATCTAAAGGAAAATAATTCTATATACAGGGAAAAGCAAGTGCAAAGGAATTAAGACATGCCTGAGGAAAAAGAAAATGGTCCAGTAGCTGGAGTGATCTGAGGGCAAAAAGTAATAATGGTTTTGAAAGCTAGACTACAAAAAAGAAAAGAAGAAAAAAATAAAAAGACTAAAAAGTAAAGACAATTTTTAAAAAGCCAATATGTATAGATCTAAAGGAAAATAATTCTATACACAGGGAAAAGCAAGTGCAAAGGAATTAAGACATGCCTGAGGAAAAAGAAAATGGTCCAGTAGCTGGAGTGATCTGAGGGCAAAAAGTAATAATGGTTTTGAAAGCTAGACTACAATATTTGAATTTTAAGCAATGAATTTTATTCCAAGCATAATAGAGATTGATGATCACTGGCCAGATATCAATGCTCCAATGCCAGTAAAATGCTAAAACCATCTGAATATCAGATAAAACCAGGAAGACATGAAAGGGGCATAATTAAAAGTAACTGAAGTTAAATACTGAAGTAACTGAGTTTGCCTGGAAGTGAGACAAGAATTTCTCTTATTAGTGAGAAGGGGGGTTAAGAGTTAAATTAAAATTACCAGTGGAGAAACAAAATTAATACATGAGCTTCTGTGTACATGAGTTCGGTGACAACGGTATTTATGAGGAAACAACATTAATTTTTTTCTGTCCTCCGTACTCCAAAATGACACTGTCACTCTATATATACCATCAAACATTATCAAAAGGATCAAAGAACAGTTTTTAGGACTTTGTACATTAGGTACATTAGGCAGTTTTCCTCAATCTCCTTTTCCCACCTGAAAACAAAGGGAGATTGCTCCAAAACAAGACATGGCTTTTGCATTAATTCTTAAATTTCCCATCTCTTCCATGCCTGTGACAGGAGCAAGAAGTATAACATTAGAGGTATTTCTGAAGGATCTGCTATGAAATTCCAGGTAAGCTAAGTTCCACTGCATTTTGGAGCAGAATGGAATTCCAGTGCCCACAGTCTATTAGCCACCCTAAAAACCACATGTTGACTATAGGTTGCCTTCATTCAAAAATCACACATTAGTAGCAAACCACTGTTACCACTGCTGCGGCTGCTGCTGCTGCTGCTGCTGCTGCTAAGTTGCTTCAGTCATGTCTGACTCTGTGCGACCCCAGAGATGGCAGCCCACCAGGCTCCCGCATCCCTGGGATTCTCCAGGCAAGAGCACTGGAGTTGATTGCCATTTTCTTCTCCAATGCATGAAAGTGAAAAGTGAAAGGGAAGTTGCTCAGTCGTGTCTGACTCTTCGCGACCCCATGGACTGCAGCCTACCAGGCTCCTCCGCCCATGGGATTTAGTGCCTTGCAAATAATTCAATCCTTTGTCACATTTTTCATAGTTATTCTTCATCTTTCCTACATCTATTTTAACCACCCATTTGTATTTTCTGATTTCAATTCACTTCATGAGAGCAGCTGGGGAAGTCCACAGGCCTCTAACTTCTGCCTCCTTCCTAATGCTAGGGGATGACCTATATTTTGTGACTCGTGTGTGTGAACTTGTCCACCCTCTCAGTGTTGGCTCCTCAGTTATACTTAAACCCTCAAGACATAAATTAATAAAGTTATGATATCTAAGTGTCACAGTTATTCAGCATTAAACCCATAACCTCATATGGCTAATAACTATGGCCATGACTTCCCTCTAAGGCCCAAATCCCCTTAATACCAGCTCTGCCAAAAGGTAGAATCATTGGCCTTTAGCTTCTTCTGGATCATGCCACACTACTAACCTCACCCTCCATTTGCCAACCTCTCAAACCATGTGCAGAATTTTTGAGCCAATTATCCATGGCTTTGTCTATAAGTACCTTCCCTGGACAGCGACTTTTTTAGACATCAAAACTGGATGGCAGCTTTTATCTCTATCTTTATAAAAAAATCAGGAAAAAAAGAGACTGGAAATAGTAAAGGACAATTTCAATTAACAGAAAAAGAATCATAATATTGGTTCAGATGACTCTTTTACTGTGAAAACAGTTTGAAAAAGAAAATTACTGATAGTGGCTGCTGAAATTCAGATACAAACTCCAATAAAAGAAGATCAAAGCAGCACAGAATTTTAGAATGTGGCCTTTAATGCTCAACCAATATTTTCATTTTCTAAATTAAAAAACTAAAGCTAAGACCAATTAACTAATTAAATAATTATTAGGTATTACCAAGAAGGTTACCATAGTCAAGCAAGAATGCACATCAAATTCAAACTAATCTGAATCAGAAAGGATTCCCAGATAAAACATTTTAAGAAAAAGTGAAGATTTCCAGTTAAGAAGCCAACTGTTCAGATAGAAAAATATGTCTTTTCCAATATGAATGGCTAGAACAGTGGCAATAATCAAGAGTTTGCTAGTTAGTTATGAATTTGAACTAGATATTTAAGAAAAAATTAATGTGAACCTGATAAGGTTAGAGATTAGGAATTACTTTTATTCAAAAATCACACAGAGCTAGAAACATCAGTAAAAAGAATCAAATGAGAAAAAAAATGTATTTCCTAACAAACCTAGTAATCATAGTCCAGAGGGAGAATGACAATACACTGGTGCTCATACTTAAAAGAAGGGCTGAAGACGTTCTATTAAGAAACAACAAAAAGAAAAAGAAAAATTGCAGTGAAGAGTCCATCAAAGGCTCTTACATGCGTCTGAAAAGCTCAGCAATAAAAGGAAGCCTGGGCTAGATGTTTTGAGGAAGGTGGAACCAAAGGTATAGACAGTTAAGGCTTTCGGGAATTATAACACACACACACACACACACACACACACTGAAGCTCCGATTGCTTTGTGTACTGTTTTCCAACAGAGTAGAAAAAATAATACAAATTTGTCAACAGCAGCTCCACTCCTGGGAATACACACTAGGAAGAAGCTCATGCACGTGTGTATCAGAAGACAGGTACAAGAATGTTCATACTCTCATTGTTTGTACTAGCAGAAAACTGGAAATCATCCAAATGTCCACAGACAGTAAACAGGAGAGTACACTTCTATATAATGTTCTGTGGGATAGCATGTGGAATATCATACAAAAATGAAAATGAACTAGAGCTGCACAGAACAAAATTGATCTTGAAATATAATTATAAGTATAAAAAAATAAGTCATAGAAGGTTACAGTATAATACCATTTTTATAAAGTTCTGAAACAAAGCTAAATGACATATTATTTAGGAACATATATAAAACTGCTTTAAAACAAAAAAAGGCAAGATTCTAAACACAAAGTTCTGGCAGTAGTTACATCTATGTAGAAAACACAGGGATTGAATAGGTAAAGAAAACATCAAACTGAATGATGAATTTACAAGTGTTTGTTTTATTTTTATGTCTTATAATATATATAATGAAATATTACATAATAAACAGATTTAAGTTTGTCACTTCCTTTTCTATTCATTTTTTCTTTGGATTTTACACATACATTGTGCAAGAAAAATTGTATAGATTTTAAAACTGCTCCTATTCTTTTGAGAATAATTCCAGAATAAGGATATCTAATGAATTTTCAGTTGAAAAAAAATGTAAAATGCTAATGATCCACTTTGACTTCACCAGTTCAAAATTCATATGAGACCATGACTTAATTTCATCAAACCATGGAGAGGAAGTTGCATCCTCTTAACAAAATGCCAAGGAACACCTTCTTGCTTCCCAGGTCAGGAAAAGGAAAAATCAGAAGCAACTGACCACATCTGTTCTTAACATTCATAGCAAAAAAAAATTAAGAAAAGAATTTTTAAGTCTGAGGAGATAGAAATGGGCCAAGAAATTTGAAGTATCTTTTCAAGGCAGAGACACACAAAATGAAGTTGAGAAAAGAATTCAACCAACTAGGATGTTGCCAATCTTGAAACTGGGAGTTGAAAAACAACAGCAAATTGAAACAAATATTTGCCCAGAATGTCTAGGGTTCACCGGATTTAGGCTAATTACATACTTCATAAAGATATTTGAGGATGACCAGTTTCTGAAGAATTAGAAAGCAAATATGCTGCTACTGCTAAGTCACTTCAGTCGTGTCCGACTCTGTGCGATCCCATAGACAGCAGCCCACGAGGCTCCCCTGTCCCTGGGATTCTCCAGGCAAGAACACTGGAGTGGGTTGCCATTCCCTTCTCCAATGCGTCAAAGTGATGTCGCGCAGTCGTGTCCGACGCTTAGCGAACCCATGGACTGCAGCCCACCAGGCTCCTCCATCCATGGGATTTTCCAGGCAAGAGTACTTAACACAAAAACACAAGAAGCATTATTCTTTTCCATAATTCAATATGGAACAGTAGTTCTAGTTCCTCATTTTAATCCCTAATTGTACAATACTTGCAGAAATGTATATTTAAATTATTTGGTACTAGATTAGTATTTGCTATGCATATAATACAAATTCTTTAAAATAGGATCGAGGACCCAAACATTATAAGAGAGTAAAGCTATACTTTAAAGAGAAGAAGAAGAGAATTAAAATGAAAACATCAGCATCGCTCTAAATATCTGATTGCTTCTTTACCTAGAGTAGGAGTGATCTTGGGTAACTTCAGCATTTAAATGACCTAAAAT
Source organism: Oreotragus oreotragus (assembly GCA_006410675.1). Lineage (NCBI taxonomy): Eukaryota > Metazoa > Chordata > Mammalia > Artiodactyla > Bovidae > Oreotragus > Oreotragus oreotragus. Next base: position 46,896 of record SJYX01024524.1, read on the forward strand.
TTCCAACTTACTTAAAATAATAATTCTGGGGACTTCATAATAAATAATGTGTTTTTATGCAAAAGTCCAAAACCTTCTCCCATAAATGAGAAATATAAAGAAAGGTTTGGATCTTGGGTATTCTAAATATTTCACCAATATAACCTTCAATTAGAACAGTGGCAAAAACCTAAAGGAGATCAGTCCCGGGTATTCATTGGAAGGACTGATGTTGAAGCTGAAACTCCAATACTTTGGCTACCTGATGTAAAGAGCTGACTCATTTGAAAAGACCCTGATGCTGGGAAAGATTGAGGGTAGGAAGATAAGGGGATGACAGAGGATGAGATGATTGGGTGGCATCACCGATTCAATGGACATGGGTTTGGGTAGACTCCGGCAGTTGGTGATGGACAGGGAGGCTTGCGTGCTGCGGTTCATGGGTGGCAAAGAGTCGGACACAACTGAGCAACCGAAATGAACTGAACTGAACTGAACTGAAAAACCTAATATCTATAAAATTTGCTTTAAAAGATTATTTTAATGCTCTAGCATGGTATGAATGTTAAACTTTTATATTTTTTAGCATGGGCTTTTAATAGATTTTTTTAACAGGAACACAGTACTTTTAACCGGGTATTATCTGAAAACCTCATCCAAGGCTTTACCAACTCTCTCACTGACAGCACCATATTCCACATATTTCTCAGCAGGGAAGATTGGCTTCCAGCGGGGAAACTTTAGTATCAGCTTTTCCAAAAAGCCTGAAAGGAGAGTTAAGCTGAATTGCTCTTCCAGAAAATAAGTACGTCATTGCTGCCAAATGTTAAATTCCCTAACACCATGGGACATTTCCTATGGTTCTGTCTGTGGTACAGGATGAGACTCCTGCAATATTTCTCTTTAAAAAACATTTTTCACATGACATCAGTAATAGTAGTTATAATAGCAATAGTAATAATAATTATAGTTATATAAGCTATGTTTATATATATATATATATAGCATCAAATTCTGACACAACCCTGAAAGGTAGATACCATTTATCCAGTTTTACAGATGGGGGAACTGAAGCACAAAGGATAAAATTATTTGCCTAAGACTAGGAAATAAAGTTGGCTACATTTATTGAACACTTACTATGTACTGGTAATGCTCTAAATGTTTTAGTTGCATTAACTAAATCTTTTTTTTTTCATGATAGCTCTATAACTATGTCCAATGTTTGGCTGAGAAAACAGAGGGGTGCCCAATGTCATCCAACTGGCAAATGCTCAACTGAGGCTCAGACAGCCTAGATCCAGAGTCCACACTCAATCAGTATACTATACTACCTTGCTAAATATTGGAACTTACATTCAAACCCAGATCTAGCTCACTCAAAAAAAATAAGACTTTCAATTTAAACCATATCACACTCCTCTTTTAGTACTGCAAAGGTATTAACATCAGATAAGCAATACATACCAACATATACGCTTACTAAATATAATTCAGTGAAAATATATGTAGAAATCCAAATTATTGTTTAGAGATGTGAATAATGATAATAATCCATCAGATACATAAACACGTGTTCATTCTTGTGCTGGGCAACAGCTGCATAATCCATTGGAAAGCCTATCCCACCAGGAATCCAAAGCTCAAATGCTCCTGCCTTTCTCCACATAAACAGTCAAATGAATCCACATACTTTCATTATTATCATATCTTGAAGTACAGTTCTACTGGACAAATACTCTAATTTCTGAACAGCATACATTCTATGACATTGTACCTAAACTCTGCATATTTCCCTTTAAGCTTATGGCCTCTATCAAATATAACACATTTATTCTAATATTTTTAACTGCAAGTTTTATCACTCCGTCTTGATCACAATAATTACCACATAAAATATAAGTCTCTTAGAGAAGGAAAAAGAAAGAAACTCTTATTTTGTTAGAGCTGTTTATATCCCTTTCTCTGCAATCTCACATGACTCCAGAACCTGTCCCAAACCAGTTCATCCAGTCTGGGATCATATACTTAGTAGTATGATGCACAAGACATGATAGTGGCTGAAGCACTATTATTAAAGAGAGATTAAAACAGCTGTACATTATGCTGAAGCACTCACTCTTCCCTTTACAAACAGACGGTCCTGGATTACAAGCAGCACTTGACCATTTAAATCACGACAACAACCAGATTTAACCAGCTGGGCCATATTCTCCTAGGCAATGCCTGTTGACCTCCTCAGTCACAGCTGCTCAAATGAAATTCTCATTAGACAACTTATTTTCAGAAGCCAAAGGACTCTCTGATTAAATATATGTATTTAGATATAGAAGTCCTTTTTAAAGTATTCATTTTCTGACAACTGTCGCTTATGTTAGAGCCCAGCTACATTGGCAACAAGATGGGTGATACAAGGATAACTAAAATTCATCATTTAACCCCAACTGAAGGATTTTTATCTTAGAAGCATTTAAACCTGAATCTATTAATCAAAGTCTTTCTGCATATTATATCCACCAATATCTGCAGTTTTAAAATGTAGATTTTGATATTCATTATATCCATCCATTTTTCCATGTGTCTGCACACATATCTATCTATCTACCTGCCAATGTATCTATCTATGGCAGAAAAAAAGGGTTAAATTTACAAGAAAATAGAAACCTTGCCTATTTTCCCACAAATCTTACTTTCAGAGGAAGCACTTCAGACACAACACCTTGGTTCATCAGTGCTTCAGCAATCCAGTCAAATCACTGCTCTGGAGAGGATATTTCTTAAGAAAATGGCACATAAAATAGTGGACAATTATTTGTTTAATCAAAGAATCCACCTGTAAGAGAATAACTTCTCTATTATTCTTTGGAGAGTTTTCGTTTTAACATGTAGATATTGTTTTAAAATAGACCACAATAAATAAACTTTTTATAGATCAGTTCCTGTATATGAGGGGAAGTGATGGGGGAGGGTATTTAGTCTGATAGAGTCAAAACATTTTCCAGGACTAGAGTGACTCAGGAAGGTCATTCATTATGTCAGTCACACAAGCTTGTCACTCATGAAGTATGGCCTTCAAACCAGGAAGTAGAAATGAGGAAGAGGCAAGTAATGCATCTGAAAGCTTTTATATGTCCCATGGGATAAGTGATGTCCCAAATAAGGAGATGGGGCTTTAAAAAGTCCAAGTTAGGCAAATATTGGTGGAGCTATTATACTTCTTTAAAACTAGAATATAATTATTATAAAATCATAAATCTATCAAAGCTTATTAATGACCTTTACTATAATTATTTCTATTCTCCCATCCTAGTGTTCTGTTCCATTGCTCCAAGCAAGTAGTTAAAATTAGGACTCAAACTCAAAATAAAAAATAGGAATCCTCATTACTCCAACCTCCAAAACATTTTGCTCTACTTTTCTCATTAACTGTAGTTCAATCTACTACACACTCTAAGCTACCTTTAAACAACTCCTCTCTATTGATATCCTCCCTTTAAATGTTGAGTCCTAATAATTCTACCTCCTATTATCTTTTCCATATGCACCCCTTTTTCTTCTTTTGTTTCTGCTGCCTTAGTTCAGGCCCTCATTATCTCTAGCCTGAAACAATTTCTTTAATGTCTCTCTCTACTCCCATACATCCAACACAGTGCTCCCAGATTAACTTTCTTGGAGGAAAGCTCTACTCCATCAATTTATTGTGCTAAAAAATAGTCAATAGCTCCTTCATAACCTTCAGTATAAAGTTCAAATTTCTAAGCCAAGAATTAAAGGGCCTCTGTGATGAACAGAACCTACTTATTCAGTTTTATACTGCATATGCATCTTCATACACTTTAAAGTAGAACTTGAACTCTCTGCTGTTTTAAAGTGCTCTGCCTGTTCCTTTTGACTGAAATGTCCCTCCCCTCCATTTCTGCCTGTATACTTTCTTTCATTCTCCAACCAGTTAGAACCCACTTTTCCTAGAGAACCTTTCCATGGTTTCCTAGGCAGGCATAATCTATATTGTAAACTCCTATAACATTTTATCTACATAGCACTCATGGAACTTTAAACAACATATTAAACAACATTGAATTAGGGTTCATTTTGTCTGTGTTTTATACCTTTTACTAGAATATAAACTCTTTAAATTTAGAGACCTTTGCTTTACTCATGATAGGTATGCAATATCATGTAGCATAGTGGTTCTTCACCTAGGTTCCATAGACCCCAAGAATCTGTCCATAGAATTCAGGAAGTCTGCAAATTTGGATGGAAAAAAAACATTTTTCACCAATATTTTTAATTGAAAATGTGATTTCTTTAAATTATCAAAGCAGGCAACAAATAATAAATTCATAGTATCTGTGAGATTATAATCAATAGAATAACAATATATAGATTACATTGTACTTGAAGATTATCTCAAAATACCTTTTATGCTTATCACTACTTCAAAAGTATATTTTTAATCCTTCCAGTAGATCTTGTGTTTAATCCATTAGTAAAATAGTACTTCCTGCCATATCACAAAATTTTTCAATTAACATTTTAATATAATTCATTTTCTCTATAATTTCATGAATTTTACTTTATGCATTTAAAATAAGGATAGACTTGTAGGCATCATCAACCCACCAAAGGGATCCACAGCCAAAAAAAGAAAGCAACATGGTAAGAATCCCTCAGTTCTAATGTAGCACCTTGCATAATAAGAAAAAAACTTGTAGAAAATAATCACGATACTATGAAGCTCTTGATTAGGGCTATTAAAAATATGTCATGAACTACAGAATACTAAATAAGCATATTTAGTTCATAAAAATTCATAGTCTTGGAAGAAAAAGACCAATCACCTCTCCTCTACAATAACCTTTAAAGATAGCAATTAAGATTTCTGCATACCTCCAAAGGTAATTTATTGCCTTCCAAAGAAAGTTTTCCATACCTGGACAGCTACACTGTCCAACAGTTGGTCCTATTATCAAGTAAAATATGTGATATATAATATTATATGATAATACTACTAGTGCCTCCAATTATTCTTATTATATTACTGTATCTGTTCTCATATTGATTGTTCTCTGAGAATATTCCAATGCTTCTGAGTTCCTCTTAAAGTGTAGTAATTCTCACCTTAACACAATACCTGAGATGCATTCTATTGAGCAAGAAGTTTAGTGAGACTGAGGCCTCTTGAATCTTACATACTGTAATTCTAGGTATGTAATTACATACATTAATTCTGTAATGCTGACTAGGATAACACTGTCAATTTTTTGGCAATATTCACCATACTGACTCCACTGCTCTATCACCTAAAACTCATATGAGAGTTTTTTTTTTAATCGTGTGTCTGCTATTTAAATTTTTTCCAGTAATTACTTGTGCAGATAGGAATTTTGGTCACAGCCTCTGGACTTGACAGTAACATCTATTAAGTTTTATCTTGATGAGTTAAAGTTTATATTTTGGGTTTGTCAAAAACTTTCAAGTTTTTGTTTCTTTCATACATTATATTCAGCATTTCTCCTAGATTTTTGGAATCTGTAGGTTTGATGAGCACATTTTTCATCATTTCTTATTTGTACTTAGTGGACTATATATGTTGATATGCACTAAAAATGTCTGAATTTCTGATGCCTAAAATATATGTACTTTAGACAACAAAGTTCTGTAATGTACATAAAAAACATTCTTTAATAATAGGAATATAATGATAAAGGACTCTTAAATGAGAGGTCTCATATTGAAAGTGCCATTCTTAAATCAAATCTATAATACACAGTAATGAGGAGGAAAAATAAACTAATCATTACTTACAAGAGAAGAATGAGTTTAAATTCCCTAACAGTAGACCCTTCCCCCTAAAATATCATCACAAATCAATTTCTTTATTTTTACATAACAGAACCCTCTAAAGTATGTTGAAAAGTACTTTCTTATAGAACTAAAACCGTCTTTTTGATGAATCACGAAAGTAATCAAGCAACCTCGTTTATTCAGTTTATCGCCCGGCAACCTCAGTTATTCTAGAACACAGGCACGAATGAGAAGTACAAAGTCTCTGAAGAGCCAGAAGAGTCAGTACAGAGTCTCTGAACTGAAGAGTATGTCTATTGCCCAGACTCTCTCAGCAACTCACCCAGAAATGTGCTTTCATATTTTAAATAGTGTCTAGAGTGTTATGATCATCTAATTAAACAACTGAAAGATAAATATAAGAAGCAAATTAGAAATTATTCACAACTAAGTAAGAAGTTATAGCCTGAAACCTGATATTAAAGGAAGAGAAACCAACACACACACACACACACACACACACACACGTGTGTGCATACATGTGCATGCTAAAAAGGGTATCTAAATCAAGCACATATAGGAACTCCAAAGTTCCATAACTGCAGAGAAATAACTGTAAAGCAACTGTCCTAATCATCTCAATGATCTCTGGGGGCATCATTACATTATAGCATGGTAAAGTAATTGATATTTATAATACAACAATCATCACAATACCTCAAAAAACCCATATTAATTATTATAGTTAATTCTCAAAATGTTTAAGGAGTCAGGTTACTACCACACAAAATTTTAAATTTTGTGATTCAGGGAGGTTGAAAAATTTACCCAGGGTCACATGATTGTTAGACAGGAATTGGAGTTTATAGTCTACTGCCTCATGACCCTGAGTCATCAAAAAAAATTTTACATTTTGTACCATATAATCTAGTTAGTAAGCCTGGGAAACATTATACATTTTACAAACTTCCATCAAGACTGCTGATGTTGTGCACAGGTAACAAAAATTAATCTGAAATTCTTAAATTTTTGAGCCTTTTATGGAATAAAATTAAGCTACATGAAAAATTCCCTTATATCAAATTCCCATTTCCCTACAGTATCACAGAGGTTTAAATTTAACTTACATATAAGTAGTGGTTCAGAGCCATTAATTACTCTATATTTTAAAGTCTAAAATCTGTATATAAAAAATGAAAGAATATACATAGGATAGCAATCACTTAGAGTTGATTAATTTAAGCATATTATTAGAGAGTCTCCTTTCATCTACTTTTTAGGACCTAGGTTAATCTAAGTGGACTCTTGTAGAGAAAGGAGAGAAGGTGGATGTCTCAGGAGATGTCATGTGTCACATAATTCTCTCCTTGAACACTGTTTTAACAATATTAGAAACCCTTAACTCTCAATTCTACAACATTTGAAGGTAAAATAATAGTATTTATAAGTTTATAATATTTGTAAAAATAAGGACAAATAAGTTAGGCTTTTTTTCATTCTAAATAGTTGATATTTTCATAATAAAATACTACCCATTAAAAGGAAATATGGGAAGAAAAAATGAANGTTTTAACAATATTAGAAACCCTTAACTCTCAATTCTACAACATTTGAAGGTAAAATAATAGTATTTATAAGTTTATAATATTTGTAAAAATAAGGACAAATAAGTTAGGCTTTTTTTCATTCTAAATAGTTGATATTTTCATAATAAAATACTACCCATTAAAAGGAAATATGGGAAGAAAAAATGAAAAATAGTGTTGCAGCTAAGAAAATACCTATACTACCTTTTTCCAGAGCAAGGCTTATAGTCAGTTTAAAACCTTGATTTGTTATTATAAGAATCAAGTAAAATCCACAGAGTTGTAGAAAAATAGAACTATCTGCCTAACACTTCTAATGGATCACAATCTGCCATCACCATGGTAACCTCTGAATAACTTTTTCCTTGCTAGTGCCAATTATGCACTTCTCTGGTCCTTGAAATCCCACTCATTTTTTTTTTTAAGCTGGAATCTTTAAAGGAATAAAGCCCAACAGTTAAGTCCACACATACCCTCTTGTTCAGTCCGAGTCATTTCCTCAAGCTTCTTCTGTTTCAGTGTGTCCACCACATCGGCAAGGCTCCCTTTGCGGCGTTCTGGGGTTCCAAAAGTAACACTGGTCATTATCTCGCGGTCCCGACTCCCTTCGTCAGGCTTATGTGGTGAGGTAGAGGTATTTCGGAAGGAATATAGGGAACATAACTTATTATTCTCTGACTCCTAGAAAAAAAGATAAAAGAAAAATCATTAGAACATGTTTCTTTGTATATCATTGGAGAAAAATAGCAAACCCAGAATGACAGTATATGAAGTTGAGATGGACAAATAAAATACATTAATTATCTCTGTTAAAAAAAAAAACCACACATTATAAAAGTAATTTTCAAAGGAACTGACCTGAAATTACAGATTTAAACTTGTTTTCTTTTTTAACTAAAAAACAGTAAAAGTGGTATAAATACTTAAATTTAATATGAACACTTCAGCTTCTTACTCATTTATACCCTTTGTTTAAGATAGTTCAGATTTAATTATTAATTATAAGAATGGTAAAGCTTTTCTTTTAATTGACACTTACATTAGCAAACCTCTTCCCATAGCCTAAAAAACATATACAACAACAACAAAAACTCATTATCCCTAAATTTAGAAATAATAGAGAAATCGGCTCCATTATTAATTGTTTACCAGAAAATATATAAAATATCTAAATCAGTGCCAGAAAGTTAGACATCCTGAATATTTCTGTGTACTGTGTTTTGAGAAAAAACTGTTTTCTTTCTTCTTATACATGGTTGGATGGCATTACCGACTCAATGGACATGAGTTTGAGCAAGCTCCAGGAGATGGCAAAGGACAGGGAAGTCTGGTGTGCTGCAGTCCAAGGGGTAGCAAAGAGTCGGTGACTGAGTGACTGAACACCAAATACATCTGTCAAAGTCACAGAAACCTTTTCTATTCCTTGTCCTTACCACTGACACTTTAGCACATAGTCACACACATTTCTCATGTGGCACTTAAAAATGATTTGTTTTTACATTTTTTTTAAACAAGAGGACTAGTTTGTTATAGAAACACACAAGAATTATCTCATATTACACAGAAGCTGGCTAACTTCAGATAGTTAGGTCCCTCTTAAGAAGGACAGATAGTTAGGTCCCTCTTAAGAAGAAAAGGCAGATCTTAGATGGAAAATAATAAACACCTAAAAGTTTATAAAAGGAAAATGCACTGTAGCTCTGAAAGCTACAAATCAGAACTGAGAGCTTGAAGCAACCATTATTGGCCATAGGCCACTAGTAGTCTTGCGTTCACCTTGTCTGTCTGTGTATGGGAACTTTCTCTCCCAATAAAAAATTTGTATGAAATAAATAAAGCATCTAGACTTTGTGATTCTTGTCAGTTTAAAAATCTTAATTGCTCCTATATCTCTACCTTCCTTCACAAACACGAAAAAAAGCCCAGTAGGCATCAAGAGCTAGAGGAAGAACATGGGACAAAAGCTGGAGTTAAAAAAAAAATAAAAAGGTACAGAATTAATCACTGGTAGGAAAGGGAGTGAAAAGGAAAATGGGAGTAAAGAGAAGGACATTTCCATATAATAAGATAACTATACTCAATAAATGCTAGGTATTTAGGTATTATTGTCATTGCATATAAGGAAGGAATAAAGCTTATTTCCACAGATATTGGTAGCATATAATGAGGTAACATTTATAAAGTAACTAGGCACAGATCTGAACCTAGCGCAGGTGGTGCTTAGTAAACAGTAGGTACCAGTATTATGAGGGAAGAAACAGATCTAAGGATGGAGCCAAGGAAGTTCTTCCCCCTCTGGACCTAAGTAACTGCTTAGTAAAAAAAAATATATATATATATATATATTCTGAACTAAACTGAGTATTGTAAAGTCTGTGAATATACTAAAGACCACTGAATTGCACACATTTAAATAAGGAAATTGTGTACTATGCGTATTATATCTCAATAAAGCTGTTCTAAATTACTATGAGACAAATCTTAATTTTTTCCACTATCCCACTGCTACAAGCACCTAGCACAGAACAGTTGTTCATTACATTTACACTGAAATACACTGAAAAGGATAAAACTAATGTATGGGAGAGTTCCTCTTTACATTGTTCCCAGATCTTTTCTTTCCAAAGAAACATGTTGTATTTAATGCTTACAATAACCATGGAGTGATGCAGAGGAACCCTTTCTTTTAGATGTCAGTCATGGTTAGTACACAGCTCCTTGGAAGTGGCCAGTTCACTCTCAACTTTGTGAAAACAAACACTCAAGAGATTTTCTGGGCTTCCCTGGTGGCTCAGATGGTAAAGATCTGCCTGCAATGCAGGAGACCTGGGGTTCAATCCCTGGGTTGGGAAGATCCCCTGGAGGAGGGCATGAAAACCCACTCCAGTATTCTTGCTTGGAGAATCCCAAAGGACAGAGGACCCCGGTGGGCTGCAGTCTGTGGGGTCGCAAAGAGTCGGACACATCTGAGAGACTAAGCACATATGTTTGCCAAAGCCAGTTTCAGCTCTTAATAGTGCTGCTAGTAGAAACGTTACCAAGGCTTTTTGGAATCAATAATCATCACTTGATAAATTATGCTTCAATCACTTTCATTTCTCATATTACTGCCTATAAATAAGAAACAAACTCTATCTCAGCCTAAGGGGTTGAAGATCAACTCAAAACAGCAGTTACATGGAAGTGGTTACCTACAAATGACTCACCGCTGACCATAATAAAGAGGATTTTTCCCGTCAGTCCCAAGTTGAAAGGTACTAGCAGTGTCTCGCCAGCCTTGAGTTACAGTAGTCCTTAGAAAATTTAGGCTCCATGCACTACCATCTTTTCTCTCAGAACTACTTTCAGTCTAATTTACTCACGTCACTTACTTGTTGGATAAGCTATGTTCCTTGTTTTCTACTCATGAGAATGTAGTCACCATCATCCACCACAGACAACAATGATGGGTTCCCTCACCAATGACCCATATTGTCCTCAGCCCCATAATCTGTGCAATGTAGCTCAATACCACCAAGAATAAGATAAGAAGCTAGAAAGTCATGTTTTCTCCAAGAAAGCAACAATAACTACTTACAACATGGCACAAAGGCACCAACACCAGCAGAAGATGAAATCATAAATTACTTAAGTTGTACAAGTTATCTTATACCATCCTTAGGAACAAAGAAAAGGGGCAAAATTGACCATTTATGGTCTTTAATTTTTAATTTTCTAAAACTTAAAATATACAGTCCTCTCATGAATGAGGCTTATAGTCAATTCATCAGAATAAAAGTGCACATGAATCCAAATACTTTCAAAGAAGAGATTTGTTGCTGCTGTCATTGTTATAGCCACTAACTCTTGTCTGACTCTTTTATGGCACCATGGACTATAGCTTTCCAGGATCCTCTGTTCATGGAATTTTCCAGGCAAGAATACTAGAGTGGGTTGCCATTTCCTTCTCCAGGGGATCTTCCTGACCCATGCCTCCTGCATTGGCAGGCGGCTTCTTTATCACTGAGCCATCTGAGAAGCCCAATGAAGAGATTACTGTTAGATAAGAAGGCAATATTGGGCTTCCCAGGTGGCACAGTGGCAAAGAATCTGCCTGCAAATGCAGGAGACGTGGGTTAGATCTCTGGGTCAGGAAGATACCCTGGAAAAGGAAATGGCAACCTGGTCCAATATTCTTGCCTGGAAAATTCCATGAATAGAGGAGTCTGGCAGGTTACAGTCTATGGGGTCACAAAGATACATGACTGAACATGCATGCACAAAAGGCAAAAATGACAAATCAGCAAAAGAAACTTGACAAAGAATCTCTAATTTGTGTTCTAGGGAGGTAGGTAATTTTTAAGTAAGTTTTCTCATAGGAAAAAAAAGGTTAACCTATTCTTTAATTTCTTATAAATGAAATAGGTCCTATGAACTACCAACGGAGACAAGATGCCCAGTCTATCAAGTTTTGATGCATGTTACTGCAGCACAGCTTATTTGATTAAAGCAGTTCTTCTCAAACTTTAACATACAGTATTCCCTGGCAAGCATGTGAAAATACAGACTCCCTTACCTCCTGCCATACCCCCAAAGAGTGGTGCCCAGGAATATGAAGTATAAGAAACATCCCAAGTGATTCTGATGCACAGGTCCTCTCATTCTGATGCATCCTACTTTCAGAAACACTGATTCCCTATAGAAGGCAATGAAATGAATGTGCTTTGCCTTAAAGTTACAATGTGTATATGATTACAAACATTTTTAAGAACCCTGGTTAGTTGTGATTTTAAAAAATAACATAAAGGAGATTACTTCTCTTCTTTTGATCTTTCATATGAAAACAACCAATGTATAACATGGCTGAATACATGAACATCACAAAAAGAAGAGTGTACAGGGCACTGAGTAAGCATTAGCTCATTCAAAGAAAACTTACGTTTGTTTTCTCTTAGCCCCTAACCTTACTGACCTCACCAAACTTAACAGTGAATAAAATTTCAAAATATTATTTAAAAGGAACCTAGTACCAATACAAGGACTAAAGCAGTGTTGGTTCAGATTAGCTAAAACATTTCACTGGAAATTAATTAAACACAGTACAAAAATTATATGTAGATGACTGAAGAATTATACAGTAGTATTAAAAGTTATTAGCAAATTAAATAGTTATCAGTAGTATTAAATACTATACAGCACTATTAAAATAGTTATCTAGCAAATTTTCTAGAAAATATGAGCAATTTTCACAAATTAAGAATATGTAGATATTTTCATATATGAAGGGATAGAGAAGTCAATATTAATAACAAAATGTGTGAAATGATGGATGTTAAGTAAACTTATTTTGGTATGTTAGTGAGAAATACCAATATTTTTTTAAGAAAAAATTATGTACAGAAGACAGAATTTCCAACAAAATGTTAATGGTCTTGACTTGAAATAATGTGCTGTGCTCAGTCATGTCCAACTCTGTGACTTGACAGACTGTAGCCCTCCAGGCTCCTCTGTCCATGGGATTTTCTCAGCAAGAATACTGGAATAGGTTGCCATTTCTTCCTCTAGGGGATCTTCCCGACCCAGGGATTGAACCTGCATCTCCTGCATTGCAGGTGGATTCTTTACCGCTGAGCCACTGGGGAAGTCCCCTGAAATAATAAGTAGTTTTATATTTTCTTTTTGAAATTACATATACTTTGCAAATGTTCTATCATCAATAAGACTTCTAATCAGAAAACAAATATTATTAATATGTTCAAGGTTGAATATGAATAACAAAAAATGTTGTCGAAATAATTTATTTACAAGGGAGGAGGCACCAAATGGAGAAAAAGATACAGTATTTAGTATATAACTTCAATTTTGTTACATGCATGCATAAGGATAAATGTGGTCACACACACACACAAAACTTGGAAGATATATACTGAAATATTTATAGTGACATCTAAATGGTGATAGCATTATTGGTAATCTTTCTTTCTTTTTGCTTATCTGTGTTTTATCATTAATGAATATATTGCTTATGCAATAAAGAAGAACAATATCATTTTATAAAGAGATGCTTAGAGGAAACAAAAAAGGAATTTAAGAGAATAGAGTTTGGCCATCTTGAAGATGTCTATAGAGTTAATATATTATAGTTTCCCAGTATTGAAACCAGAAAAAGCAATCAAGCTTTCTTTGTCTGGGCATTTCTGCAGCCGAGGGCTCTCAAACAGTATTTTCTAATAACTAAGTAATGCTTAAAATTCTCTGAGCCAGGCTTCAGCAATATGTGAACCGTGAACTCCCTGATGTTCAAGCTGGTTTTAGAAAAGGCAGAGGAACCAAAGATCAAATTGCCAACATCCGCTGGATCATGGAAAAACAAGAGAGTTCCAGAAAAACATATATTTCTGCTTTATTGACTATGCCAAAGCCTTTGACTGTGTGGATCACAGTTCTGAAAGAGATGGGAATACCAGACCACCTAAACTGCCTCTTGAGAAATCTGTATGCAGGTCAGGAAGCAACAGTTAGAACTGGACATGGAACAACAAACTGGTTCCAAATAGGAAAGGAGTACATCAAGGCTGTATATTGTCACCCTGCTTGTTTAACTTATACGCAGAGTACATCATGAGAAACGCTGGACTGGAAGAAACACAAGCTGGAATCAAGATTGCTGGGAGAAATATCCATAACCTCAGATATGCAGATGACACCACCCTTATGGCAGAAAGTGAAGAGGAGCTAAAAAGCCTCTTGATGAAAGTGAAGGAGGAGAGCGAAAAAGTTGGCTTAAAGCTCAACATTCAGAAAACTAAGATCATGGCATCCGGTCCCATCACTTTATGGGAAATAGAAGGGGAGACAGTGGAAACAGTGTCAGACTTTATTTTTTTTGGGGGGAGGGGGCTCCAAAATCACTGCAGATGGTGTCTGCAGCCATGAAATTAAAAGACGCTTACTCCTTGGAAGAAAAGTTATGACCAACCTAGATAGTNAAAAGTTGGCTTAAAGCTCAACATTCAGAAAACTAAGATTATGGCATCCAGTCCCATCACTTCATGGGAAATAGATTGGGAAGCAGTGGAAACAGTGTCAGACTTTATTTTTTTGGGCTCCAAAATCACTGCAGATGGTGACTGCAGCCATGAAATTAAAAGATGCTTACTCCTTGGATGAAAAATGATGACCAACCTACATAGCATATTCAAAAGCAGAAACATTACTCTGCTGACTAAGGTCCGTCTAGTCAAGGCTATGGTTTTTCCTGCGACTGAGCTGAACTGAAATACAAGATATATGTTCATATTTTCCAGACGTATCTCTCCAATCCAGTCTTCTACCTTAATGTCCGGACTCTTCTATAATATGTTTAAAGCTAAGTTCATGTTATATCAGTTCAGTTGAGTTCAGTCACTCAGTAGTGTCCAACTCTTTGAAACTCCATTAACCACAGCACTCCAGGCCGACCTGTCCATCACCAAGTCTCGGAGTTTAACCAAATTCATGTCCATTGAGTCAGTGATGCTATCCAACCATCGCATCCTCTGTCATCACCTTCTCCTCCTTCCCTCAGTCTTTTCCAGCATCAGGGTCTTTTTAAACGAATCAGCTCTTCACATCAGGTGGACAATATATTGGAGTTTCAGCTTCAACGTCAGTCCTTCCAATGAACACCCAGGACTGTTTGGATCTCCTTGCAGTCCAAGGGACTCTCAAGAGTCTTTTCCAACACCACAGGTCAAAAGCATTCATTCTTCTGTGCTCAGCTTTCTTTATAGTCCATCTCTTATATCCTAAAGAAGATCAGTCCTGGGTGTTCATTGGAAGGATTGATGTTGAAGCTGAAACTCCAATAATTTGGCCACCTGATGCAAAGAGCTGACTCATTGGAAAAGACTGTGATGCTGAAAGGAGAAGGGGACAACAGAGGATGAGATGGCTGGATGGCATCACTGACTCAATGGACATGAGTTTGGGCAGACTCCAGGAGTTGGTGATGAACAGGGAGGCCTGGCATGCTACCATTCATGGGGTCACAAAGAGTCGGACATGACTGAGTAGAGTCATACATGACACCTGGACAAACCATAGCCTTGAGTAGGCAGATCTTTTTTGACAAAGTGATGTCTCCACTTTTCAATATGCTGTCTAGGTTGTGCATAACTTTCCTTCCAAGGAGTAAGTGTCTTTTAATTTCATGGCTGTAATCACTATCTGCAGTGATTTTGGAGCCCCCAAAATAAAGTCAGCCACTGTTTCCACTGTTTCCCAATCTATTTGCTGTGAAGTGATGGGACCATATGCCATGATCNTGACTGAGAAGAGTCATACATGACACCTGGACAAACCATAGCCTTGAGTAGGCAGATCTTTTTTGACAAAGTGATGTCTCCACTTTTCAATATGCTGTCTAGGTTGTGCATAACTTTCCTTCCAAGGAGTAAGTGTCTTTTAATTTCATGGCTGTAATCACTATCTGCAGTGATTTTGGAGCCCCCAAAATAAAGTCAGCCACTGTTTCCACTGTTTCCCAATCTATTTGCTGTGAAGTGATGGGACCATATGCCATGATCTTAGTTTTCTCAATGTTGAGCTTTAAGCCAACTTTTTCGCTCTTCTCCTTCACTTTCATCAAGAGGCTCTTTAGTTCTTCTTCACTTTCTGCCATAAGGCTGATGTCGTCTGCATATTTGATGTTATTGATATTTCTCCCGGCAATCTTGATTCCAGCTTGTGTTTCTTCCAGTCCAGTGTTTCTCATGATGTACTCTGCATAGAAGTTAAATAAGCAGGGTGACAATATACAGCCTTGACACACTCCTTTTCCTATTTGGAACCAGTTTGTTGTTCCATGTCCAGTTCTAACTGTTGCTTCCTGACCTGCATACAGATTTCTCAAGAAGCAGGTCAGGTGGTCTGGTATTCCCATCTCTTTCAAAATTTTCCAGTTTATTGTGATCCACACAGTCAAAGGCTTTGGCATAGTCAATAAAGCAGAAATAGATGTTTTTCTGGAAGTCTCTTGCTTTTTCCATGATCCAACGGATGTTGGCAAATTGATCTCTGGTTCCTCTGCCTTTTCTAAAACCAGCTTGAACATCTGGAAATTCATGGTTCACATACTGTGGAAGCCTGGCTTGCAGAATTTTGAGCATCACTTTTTATCCTCAAATGTGTCCTTCTCAGTCTTTTCAGTCAGCCTTCTACAGTCATCATTTGGTATCTGCAGAGGGTTGTTTCCAGGACACCCATGGATAATAACGGAGAAGGCAATGGCACCCCACTCCAGTACTCTTGCCTGGAAAATCCCATGGACGGAGGAGCCTGGTGGGCTGTAGTCCATGGGATCACTACGAGTCGGGCACGACTGAGCGACTTCACTTTCACTTTTCACTTTCATGCATTGGAGAAGGAAATGGCAACACACTCCAGTGTTCTTGCTTGGAGAATCCCAGGGACAGGGGAGCCTGGTGGGCTGCTGTCTATGGGGTCGCACAGAGTCGGACATGACTGAAGCTTCTTAGCAGCAGCATGGCTAATAAATCCTTAAATCCCCAATTCCTTACATAAAATATAATACAGTGGACCCTCTGTAACTCACTGAGGAAGCACCCACCAGAACCAACTGTAATCAATTTTGACTCCAAATTCTGTAACATTCCACTTCTAAATATAACAGAAAAGTGCAAACCTTACTCCATGTTGAATCAATTCCTTGAGCTCCAACCTTTGTGCTCTGTTACCTATGCTTAGCCATGCTAGCTCTGCACCTTTTGTAAATGAACATTGTCTATAAACTGAAGTATACAATGTAGCCCATTTTCAAGGCTCTGACTTTTAAATGTATAACACTTTCATTGGTATTTAGGTAAAAAAGTTGTAGAACATAGAATAATATTTGTCTCCTTAGAGGTTTATAGAAATATTGTAACCATACTCTCCTGGGCAGCTGCAGGAAAAACAGGATTCTGGCACCAAGATGTTTGCAACAACCAGCCACCCACACCCACTTCCCCCTCCCCTTTTAATATAAAAAAAGCCTGGACTCTAACTTGGGTAAAATGGGTGTTTTGGAAACTTGTTCACTATTTTATCAGTCTTCTGCTTTTCTGAACAAAGTCACTATTCATTGCCCCAAGATTTGGTCTCTCAGTTTATTGGTCGTTCATGTGGTAAACAGCATAAGCTTGGACTTGATAACACAAACTGTTAGCAAATTCTATAAATTTACTTTAAAAATTTGTATAGATTTTGATGACTTATCATCAATTTCACTGTTCTCTCTGTGGTCCAAATCACCATCATCTGTATCTGGTTTGTTGTAAACAACTGTTTGCTATTGTCTGACCTTTCCGTTTGTTCTCCTTATTCTATTTTTCAACACAACAACCAGATCTAGCTTGTTAAAATATAAATCAGCTATTTTTCTTCTTTATTCAAAATCTTCAGATATTCTTCCTCCTTCATGGAATAAAAGCCAAAATTCTAACCCAGATCATCAAAGCCTCATAAGACTTCTTTCCCCACTTTTGTATCTCTCTTTTTTCTCCTTAGCCTGTCACTGATGTTTTTGCCTCCTTTTCCATGAGAATAGATTTTTCTACTGTTTTCACTGCCACAGTACACAGCATGATATTTAGTACATAATAGAAACTCAAGAATATTGATTGATTGGTTAAACTAATTGTCTATTATTGTTGTTATTATAAAAGAGTATCTAAGTCATAAGCTTATATCTACCATGATACCAAAATAAATATTGAACAATGGGAAGCATATTAGTCAGCTGTTCAATTAACTAGCTTAACATACTTTTTAATTAGCAAAAGAAATTGATGCAGTCATTTTTTGAGTAAACAACCTTCATTCATTTATTTTAGCACTTTTTAGGAAATGCATTTATGCACCATTTGACATTAATAAATTAAGTGCTATTATCTCTTCATTTATAATCACTATTTACATAAACACTAAGGAATTGGGTATAGCTATTTATTGAATTACAACCTCCATTGACATAAAATACTACACAAAGTAATTAGTCTAAGAAAGTACAGAGAGTAGTTGGGATATTTGCTAATTTTTGAAATTTAGATAAATTTCTTAGAGTTGTAAGTTAAACTGAAATTTCATAATAATTTAATATTTTAACTTCAATATACCATGTAGTTTTATTGAAAATTTATATCATTCAGGTGTTTTTTTTTTTTAAGAACCCTCTAATTATTTAGATCATTATTTTCCTTTAGCCTACAATATATGCTTAGCCAGTTTCCACATTAACTAAGTAGTCATTTTTTCTTCTAGATGATACCAGTTACTATGAAAATTATTTTCTATGGAAAATTATATAATAGAGAGAATGTTTTGGCTGCAAAGTTGGGACTCATGTATTCAAAGTTATGACAAAATAACTTGAATGTGAGCCTAATCTTTAACTTTGATATCAATCAAGTAATAGATTGAGACTTCCTTAAATTGGAAATCAACTTGGAAGTATTTTACCATGAATCTGATTGAAACATTAAGGGAAAATATTTTATTTTCAAATTCTTATTGAAAGTTAATGTAATGTCATGAGAAGTGGTAATTAATAATTATAAGAGAAACTCTGGCAATAGAAATTGTGTAAATAGGAGAGCAACTGGAATTTGTTAGATCTGGTGTGTATAATTTGAGAGTATATAATATTTATTGCATTTTAGTGGTAAACACATTAATAAGCCCTTCTCTTAAGTTGCATGCCTCATTGAGACATCAAGATTTTATAAAAACATACATCACATGTTTATAAAAACTTCCACTGATAAATTGTATATGAAATATTTATTTATAATATTTACAGATATTTAATTTATATTTATATATATTTACAGTATTTATAGATAGGATTACATTAATTAACAATCCTTATTTAGCTATTCTGCTCATTCAAATTTTCCTGAAAGTGCTCTTTAGATCAACTTTGATTCAGAGTTATCTAAATCTCCTAAGGCTTGGAGAGGATTAAACATGAATTTGACCCATTATGAAAGCATGAATAGAGTAGTACATACTCTACATACAGCATTTTTAAAACAGTATAACTTTTATATCATAAAGTATTAATAGAGCAGTGTTAATACATAAATGCATATATAGAATATATTATAAAATAATTTGTTTAAATAGAATCACATTTTTATCTCTCTGTTACTCCATGTTTTAAAACTATTAATTTGAATTTTTCCACACTGAGAGAAATTTAGAGACATATGATTTAAAGTCTAGGCCATATGATAAATTTACAAAATTAACTTCAGGGATTTGTGAGAGGCACCTTAAAAGTCAATTGGACAAAAGCTGAAACTGAGAAACAGTTACCATATTATGAAGCAACAAACACGTTGTGATTAATAAGACATGGTAGGTAGAGAGCACAAAGAGATTTTCCATTGGAGCTCCGAATTTAAAGCCACAAAAATGGATGTAAACGGCAGCCATAATTTGGGAATTCAGCTACCTCTTACTTAAGCAACTATTATTTAGGGTATGTGATTTCTCGGTAACACTGATTTGCCTAAAGAATACTGGGACTCTTGCAATGGATCATACCTTAAAATCAAATAACCACATTAAAATAAAACATATTTTCTACAGTAAAATTTTAAAATTACAGACTGTTGATTTAAAATAAGGAATTATTTTCATCTGCTATAGTTACCAAATCTGTTTTTCTTTGTTATCAATTTTTATGGAATTGAGATATAATGTTTAGTTTTAAAATAACTTGGAATTTGTGTCAATAGGTTTCCCTTATTCCCTTTATTTCTATCTCAGAAATTTCTAAGTTTTGATACTCTTTTGTTATATAATGTGTTCTTTACTCTGTGACAAGAATATTTTTTCCAGCTTATTTGTGCAAGCCTAGAACCCACCTACCAAATTGTTGAGAGTTATCATTATGGAGTCTGAACAATTGCTTTGTTTCACTATATCTTAATAATTTCATTACACTTGTAAAAGTCAAAGAAAATAAGTTCTTAATAAGCACTGGTTATGAATATGCATTAAACAACTGGAAGGGAAAAGTTTAACCTATTGCTCTTTTGATCTTCACATGTTTTTCAAATTTTATATAAAACAGAACCTTAAGTATTTAACCAGTATTAGCTGCATTAACTTTACCTATTGGAAGAGTTTGAATAGCACAGAGAAACATAGTTTTCAGAAAAACAATTCTAGGTTTATTGACTATAGTAAGTTTTCCAAATGTTCTGCTGTTAAAGAGCCAATTCTTGTTTAGATGGAGACTTATTATCTTCTGTAAACCAGTAGAATTCTTTTGACCAGGACAGAGACAAAATTAATAAAGATATGTTGGTTTTAAATGCTTCAGAGCACTAGCATTCAGAGGATTCCACTAAAGGAAATATAGACAATATTCTTTTGGTTTGTCCTATAATCAATATTCTTGCCAAGTAATAGGGCTCATGTCTAAATGGACCTGTCTTATTTGATTAGGCTTTGAACTAAGCCTCCAGTACAGCCTCAGATGTTCACATTTGGGTTTGGAATCATATGGTTGACATTTTAAGTTGTCATCAACCATTTTGTTGTTAAACATGAAAAACAGACCTCTTCTAAGTATTGTTAATTAATGCTTTCTGACAGTGTCTTATCACAGGCTAGTATTGGGTATTTGGAGGGTTTTTCCTTTTAAAATTTTGTGTCACTGGTGTTATAATGTCTGATTCTGCTTCTTAACTTCTCTTTATTAAGTACATGTTGGTTCTGAAGCAAAGTGGAGTTTCAATGTTTCTATAAGTGTCTTCATTATATAGTATATTAATTTGTTAAATTAATTTGTTCTTAAACCCAGGAAGAAGAAATATTGAATTCTTTCTAGGATGTAGCAATATTTGTCTCAGATGATAAAAAACCTGCCTGTAATGTAGAAGGCCCATTTTGATCCCTGGATTCAGGCAATTCCCTGGAGAGGGGAATGGTTAGCCACTCCAGTATTCTTGCCTGGGAAATTCCATGGACAGAGGACCCTCGCAGGCAATAGCCCCTGGGGTCACAAAGAGTCAGACATGACTGAGTGACTGACAATTCCCTTTTTCCCAAATACTTAAATGCTTCCAAATATTTAAAGACATGCAATTTCACTTTTAATAACCTAACAAAAAAAAGCATTAGAATAGAAATAAAGCCACATATATTCTGTCAACTATTCAAGTCACCTCAATTGTAAACCAGAATGATTTAAAAATATAAAAATATGAAGATGCCGCCACTCTTGAACAGATTTTTAAACCATATGGCTCTAGATATGTAGCCTGGATCTGCCTTTTACAAAGTTTGTCAGTAGGGCAGCCTACATAATCTGTCAATTTCATTTAATTTAATTTTAAGATCCATGTTTTTACAAGTACTCAAACCTTAGACATCATCTCCCCCAGAAAATCTTTCTAGTCCCTTGCCAATATAAGTTTGGTGATTTTTATAAATGTACTCCCTTTTGGCAGCTTGTTATTTTGTGTTCCAATTTACTGTTTGCTTATGTGCTTCTGCAACAAGATCAACATCTGCTTAAACTGGAGGCTGAGCCACTTCTCTTTATCTCAGTTTTTAACACTTGTTTAAACTATAATAAAGGCTTCATGTATAATCACAATTCTTTTTTCCTCATATTGCTTAATAAGGTTGAAAATATTATCCATATTTAATCAAAGAAGAGCACATATAGTCAATGAGCCAAGACAAAATCAAGATTACCTGATTATGCTATTATTTTCATTTGAAGTAAAAAATTTAATGAAAAGTCTAAGAGAAAAATTAATATAGAAATATACCCCTGGATGAGAAAATTCAATAACACAGCACTGATGTACATGCACACATGCTCAGCAGTGTCTAACTCTGAGATCCCATGGATTATAGCCCACTATGCTCCTCTGTCCATGGAATGTTCCAGGCAAGAATATTAGAGTGGGTTGCCATTTTCTTCACAGAATCTTCCTGAATCAAGGATCTCTTGTGTCTCTTGCATTGTTAGGCAGATTCTTTACCACTGTGCTGCCTGGTTTCTCTCCACATCACTGAGTCCAACAGCACTATGTTGAAGGAGTTTCCTTGGAAAAAGAAAATGGACCAGAAAATGCACAAGAGGGGAGAATAATATTTAGAAAAGAAGAAAATGAGCATAACTAGTTTGCCAAACCATATGACAAAACCATAATAATTAAGTCAGTGTGAGATTTATGCAAAAATAAACAAAAAAATTTAAAAATAGAATCCATAAATAAGTCCATGATATTACCATAATTTAGTTTGAATTAAGTGTGACATTTCAAATCAGTGGGGAAAAGATAAGGTATTCAATTAAAAATATTTAAACAACTGGTTATTTGAACAAGAAAGTAAAGAGTCAGATACTTATTTTATACATTCTCCTATCTTTCTGCCTCTCTTACATACATACATATGTATAAATACATACACATTTAATCAAGGCATATCAAATATATATTTTTAAAACCTTAAATATTTAATGAAAATATAATATTTTCAACATTGGCAAAAATAAGACCTCTAAAATACAACATAAAATATTAAAGAAAAATGCATAGATTTATCAAGGTTAAAATGTCAAACTTATGGCTAACAAAAAGTAAAATGCTGTAAAAGTTTTAAAAAGATAAAATAATGATAAAAATAATTTCAGCTATTCTTTATAGAGTATACAAGAATGCCTTAACATATATAAGAAAAGAATAAACAAAAGCCTAGCCAAATTGTATAAAGACAATTTACAGAGGAATTTCNCAAAAAGTAAAATGCTGTAAAAGTTTTAAAAAGATAAAATAATGATAAAAATAATTTCAGCTATTCTTTATAGAGTATACAAGAATGCCTTAACATATATAAGAAAAGAATAAACAAAAGCCTAGCCAAATTGTATAAAGACAATTTACAGAGGAATTTCATATAGTTAATAACTCATGAATACATGCTAAGTGTCACTAGTGACCCTATAAAGTGCATTTTAAAATACATTATAACGTGTTTTTACCCTTAAGGCTGAGAATTATTTAACAATAGAATCAAATATTGAAGTATCTTCAGGGAACATATTGATGATAGTTTAATCTATAAAGCAATTTTGTAGGGCAATTTGGCACAATTAGCTAACATTTAATATGTACATGCTGTAGTGTATATGGAAATTGAAATATAAAGTAGTAGGCATGAAACACATAATGTTATAAGCCAATGGCACCACAATAAATTTAAAACTTTTTAATAAAAAATAAAATGCACATAATACCTGGCTCAGTAATTTTAATCATGCATTAATATACACCTAAAAGAACTCTCCCATAGTAAAACTAGAAAGCAACTAAAAAGATATATATTGTAGCATTGTTTATAATAATACAACAGTAGAAAACAATCTACTGTGTGTGTGTGTGCTGTGTGCTAAGTCGATCCAGTAATGTTTGACTCTGCGACGCTGTGGACCATAGCCCACCAGGCTTCTCTATCTATGGGATTCTCCAGGTAAGAATACTGCAGTGGGTTGCCATGCCCTCCTCCAGGGGATCGTCAAGACTCAGGGTTCAGACCAGTGTCTCTTAAGGCAGAAAGTGAGGAGGAACTAAAAAGCCTCTTGATGAAAGTGAAGGAGGAGAGCGAAAAAGTTGGCTTAAAGCTCAACATTCAGAAAACGAAGATNGTTGTTCAAAATATCTTAAAGGAGAAATTAAGCTAATAGCCTTTTTTTTTTAGATGAAACTCCTTCAGTTTCAACACCTATTTCCCATTTCACATGGTTTCCTGACCCTTCATCACTCTCCTCTGATATACTCCAGTTTCTAGATGTTATTCTAAAAATGTGTTGCCAAGAACTGTGTACTGAATTTCTACATCTTTGTTTTTAGCAAGAAGAAAAGTAACAGTCAGAAGGTTATGTGGTTTTCCCCATGTCACACAGGTAGGACTGGCAGAGCTGAATTCTAAATGTAGGTTTTCTGACACCCAATTCAGTGATTTTCCGTTCCACAGAACTATACTAAAATCACTCTCAAGAGTAAAAGATGCCATAAATTCAGTAACCCTACCTTCTAAATCCTTTCTTGCCTTACATTTTCAGACATGAGCTTTACATACTTTTGAGACAGAAATTCCAGTTATTAACCCAAATTCCAAAATTTCCAAGATACCCTACCTTAGTTATCTATTGTATAAAAATGATCTTAAAACTTAACGCTTAAAACAACAATAATAATTTATTATCTTTAATGATTTCTACAGGTCAGGAATTCAGGAGCATCTGGGCTGGGTGGTTTTGTCTCAAGGTCTCTCGTGAGGTTGACATTAAGGTAGTGGCTAAGACTGTAAGCTCAAAGGCTTCTATATTCACAAAGTGAACACTTCAAGAGCTTGGGGTTGGAAACTGGGGTTCCTTGGGCATCTTCCTCTATGTGATCTCTCCACATGATCGTTTCTCTTCAGCATATTGGCCTCAGAATAGCTGGACTTCTTACATGGTAGTTCAGGCCTCCAGAGGTATATGTCCTCAAAAGAGCCAGAATAAAATTATATCACTGTTTCTAACCTAGTTTGCGAAGTCATGCACTATAACTGTCAATGCAATCTATTCAACCGTAAGTTATCATGGCTGATCCACAGTCAAGAGGATGGAAGTTAGAATATGCCTTTTCATAGAATGGACTTATAACATCCTCAAATAGCTGATGTGAGAAATGCATAAAGAAAAAAGCACTTAGGGAAGTATCTACCATCTAAGTACTCAGTAAATGATATCTACTCTTATTATTGAAATGCCCTTTGTCCAATTATCTTTGGTTTTAATTTTTAATTCTGAAAATAGTCATGATAATCCCTGGCACCAGTTTTAGGTTTTTATTTATACTCATTCAACTAAGTGGAATAATAAATACTGAGCTGTTACTCTCTCTTATTTTTTATCTATTCATTACTTTTATTTTGTTAATTTTTATTTTACTTTACAATACTGTATTGGTTTTGCCATACATCAACATGAATCCGCCACAGGTGTACACGTGTTCCCAATCCTGAACCCCCCTCCCACCTCCCTCTCCATACCATCTCTCTGGGTCATCCCAGTGCACCAGCCCCAAGCATCTTGCATTGAACCTAGGCTGGCAATTTATTTCTTATATGATATTATACATGTTTCAGTGCCATTCTCCCAAATCATCCCACCCTCTCCCTCTCCCACAGAGTCCAAAAGACTGTTCTATACATCTGTCTCTTTTGCTGTCTCGCATACAGGGTTATCGTTACCATCTTTCTAAATTCCATATATATGTGTTAGTATACTGTATTGGTGTTTTTCTTTCTTGTTTACTTCACGCTGTATAATAGGCTCCAGTTTC
>SJYX01024524.1:83291-118291 GCA_006410675.1 Oreotragus oreotragus
GGGCCAGGGACAAGTATATAAGGCCTTGATAAAACTAGTCAGGGGGACACTCTCCATCCCCCTTCTGATGTCTATGTCAGAAGCTTTCTCTGTCTTTTTTATAGTTTAATAAAACTCTGCTACTCAAAAGCCCTTGAGCGATCAAGGCCTTATATACTTTTACCAGACCCACTCCCACAACATACATCTTAAATTAACAAGATTAGAACTAACAATAGAAAGGTCTTACCAGACTCACTGCCACAATATACACTTTAGGATAACAAGATTATTTAGAAGGTTCTTGTTAAGGAGAAACGTGTCCTTGACCAAGATTCATTGTTATATTGACTAAGAAAAAGCAATGTAGGGAGGAAGAAATGTCCTTTTCTCCTCCTTGAGAACTTCAGACTCCTATCTCCTCCTCAAGAGCTCCTCTCCTCCTCAGGGACCTTGGAATTCTTATCAACCTGCCTAGGAATTGACTCTATCAAGGTATGGAATTCAAGCTGAAAACATTCTGAATCTTAAAAGATGATGCTGTTAAAGTGATGCACTCAATATGCCAGCAAACTTAGAAAATTTAGCAGCAGCCACAGGATTGGAAAAGGTCAGTTTTCATTCCAAAGAAAGGCAATGGCAAAGAATGTTCAAACTACCATACAATTGTGCTCATTTCACATGCTAGCAATGTAATGCTTAAAATCCTTCACCTTAGGTTTCTGCAGTATCTGAACTGAAAACTTACAGATGTACAAGTTGGGTTTAGAAAAGGCAGAGGAACCAGAGATCAAGTTGCCAACATCCACTGGATCATAGCAATAGCAAGAGAATTTCAAAAAGCCATCTATTTATGCTTCATAGACTACACAAAAGCATTTGACTGTATGGATCACCACAGGGCTTCCCAGATGGCACTACTGATAAAGAAACTGCCTGCCAATGCAGGAGATAAAAGAGACCTGGGTTTGATCCCTCAGTTAAGAAGATCTCTGAAGAAGGGAATGGCTACAACAAGCTGTGGAAATTCTTCAAGATATGAGAATACCAGACTACCTTAACTGCCTCCTGAGAAGCCTGTATTCAGGACAAGATGCAACATTTACAAACGGACATGGAACAATGAACTGTTTCAAAGTTGGGAAAGGAGTAAGGCAAGGTTTTATATTGCCATCCTGATTACTTAACTTCTATGCAGAGCACATCATGTGAAATGCCAAACTGGATGAAGCACAAGCTGGAATCAAGATTGCTGGATGAGATAGCGACAATCTAAGATATGCAGATGATACCACTCTAATGGCAGAAGGTATAAGGAGCTAAAGAGCCTCTTGATGAAGTTGAAAGAAAGAGTGAAAAAACTGACTTAAAAGTCAACATTCAACAAACTAAAATCATGGTGTCTGGTCCCATCATTTCATGGGAAATAGATGAGGAAACTGTGGAAACAGTGACAGACTTTATGTACTTGGGTTTCAAAATCACTGCAGATGGTGGCTGCAGCCATGAAATTAAAAGACATTTGCTCCTTGGAACAAAAGCTATGACAAATCTAGATAACGTATTAAGAAACAGACATAATTTTGCCAAGAAACGTCCATATAATCAAAGTTCTGGTTTGTCCAATAGTCTCATATGGATGTGAGAGTTGGATCATAAAGAAGGCTGAGAGCTAAAGAACTGAAGTTTTCAAATTGTGGTGCTAGAGAAGACTCTTAAGAGTTCCTTGGACAGTAAGGAGATCAAATTAGCCAATCCTAAAAGAAATCAACCCTGAATATTCACTGAAAGGGCTGATGCTGAAGCTCCAATACTTTGGTCACCTGATACAAAGGACTGACTCGTTGGAAAAGACCCTGATGCTGGGTAAGACTGACAGAAAGAGAAGGGAGCAACAAAGAATGAGATGGTTGGATGGCATCGCCAATTCAATGGACATTAGTTTAAGCAAACTCTGGGAGATAGTGAAGAACAGGGAAGCCTGGTGTGCTGCAGTTCATGGCGTCACAAAGAGTTGGACATGACTTAGAAACTGAGAAAAACCAGCAGTAAAAAGTCACAGGTTTAGAAAACCACCTAATGGTTACCAAGGTGGGCAAGCGGGGAAAGGATAAACTGGGAGGTTGAGATTGACATAAACACTATTATATTTAAAATAGATAATTAATAAAAGCCCACTGTATAGAACAGGTAACTCTACTTGATACTCTGTAATAAACTAAATGGGAAAAAAAATCTAAAAAAAAGTAGATAGATAGATAGATAGATATGGATAGATAGATAGATAACTAATTCAGTTTGGTGTACACCTGAAACCAATACAACGTTGTAAATCAACTAACCACACTACAATAAAAATTTTTAAAAATTAAAAAAATTAATAAAAAGTTTTATCTTATTATCTTATCCTGTTCATCTTGCCATGGACAATTGGGTCATGTTCACTTTTGGTTTTATAATTATTCTTGCATATAATTCCCAGTAAAGTTTGGCAAGTCTTGGGTATATGATTAAGAATGGTACTACTAGATCTAATGGTGTGTAGAATTCAGCTTCATGAAATGACATCAAAGTCCCCAGTGAGAATATACCTGATAGCAATTATTAAAGAGTCTATTATGATTTACTTTTTCTCCAACATTTGGGATTTTAAAACTGCTTAATTTTTGCCAGTATTAAGGTTATCAAAAAAAAATCATATGTACATACTAAATAATTATATTTTCTCTTCTATGAAAGTGTTAGTTGCTCAGTCATGTACAAATCTTTGCTACATCATGGATTATAGCCCAACAGGCTCCTCTCTCCATAGGATTATCCAGGCAAGAATACTGGACTGGGTTGCCATTCCCTTCTCCAGGGCATCTTCCCAAACCAGGGATCAAACCCAGTTCCCCTATGTTAGAGGTAGATTATTTACCTGCTGTGCTACCAGGGAAGCCCAATACAATGTTCTTTTCTATATAATGTTCATTCTGTTCTGAGTTGTTTCATGTTATTGATTTTGTGGTTTGTTATACATTCATAATGTTATTTATTGGTTATCTGGGTTTTAAATTTATTCTGGAAATCTATAGCTTATCTTTCCAGTTAGTGATTGGCAATTATATTTTGGAATATTCACATTTATGAACATTTTATAGCTAACCCTTTTTATATTTTACTTAAGAAACTGTTCTCTAGCGAGAAGTTAGAAAAACATTCATCTAGATTTTTGCTTATGAAATCAACCTTCTTAAACCATTAGGGGTTGATGTTTGTGTAATGCATTTACTATTATCATTGTTTTACATAAGGTTACATTTATTGAACTCTGCCTCAGGTTCTTTGTTAGATATATTATATAAATCTACAAACAAATGTATACAGAAACTGGTGGGGTATATAGATGGTGGGGTAGTGTACAGAATAAAAAGAGCAGACAATGTAGGAAATAGACCATTTCATTCTGCCAATGACTGGCCACAAACAATAAAAAGACTGCTGAACAGCAAGTGTAAAGGAACAGCTGTGGAATACAGAATGAGGTCCTAGAAGCTTATCTTGCTCGACATAATGCTAAAGAGTTCAATTAACCTAACTTTATAATTGCTTCCTTTACTATGATGGTTTTCCATTGAATTGAAATGGGCTTCAAGTTCAGATTTTCTTTTTTTTCTTTTCTTCTCTTTTCCCCTTGTGTTGAAATTTAATATTCTCTACCCTGAACCTGAGATGGGTCAGCAATAAACATTTCATAAAATCATTGAATTATAAACAGAGAGATCTAAAGTTCTCAGTTATATAAGTATAGGTGATGATAAGAAACACAGAAAATTTTTAAAGTATAGAATTCAAGACTCTAATATTGAGACTTGCTAATTAAATATTTTTTTTCCTTGGGCCAAGATATAATTCCAAAATATTATACAGGCAATTTTAACAATTAAACAAATTTGAAAAGTGTCAAAAAGTTAACACTTTTCAATTTGCAAGCAAGAAAGTTTTGGGTAAGACTGTTGAAACTGAAACTCCAATACTTTGGCCACCTGATCCGAAGAGCTGACTCATTTGAAAAGACCCTGATGCTGGTGAAAATTGAGGGCAGAGGGAGAAGGGGACTACAGAGGATGAGATGATTGGATGGCGTCACCGACTCAATGGACGTGAGTTTGGGTGAATTCCAGAGTTGGTGATAGACAGGAAGACCTGGCGTGCTGTGGTTCATGGGGTCACAAAAAGTTGGACATGACTGAGTGAATGAACTGAACTGCACCACTTTTAGCAGTGGAATATATAGAAGTTTCAAGACCCTAGGCTCAGTAATACAATAGAAGTGAGATTTCATATTTAACTACAGGTGATATAAACATAAGTAAAATGTATATATATGCATTTATAGACAGAATCTGCATTTGTGAGACAGACATGCACCCTTATACCTTGATTTCTACTTGAGAGAAAGAAGCAGTAGAAATAAAATTCACTTAAAACCTAAAATAAGGAGAGTTTCCGATTTCCAATTCTGCATGTTAAGGACCTTGGAAATTGCCAATCCACCCTAACAACAAGTAAAAAGCCAAACACATTAGATCAAATGGACTTATTATAGGTAGATAGATAATGATAGAGACACAGATAGATAGATAGAGAATATTCCATCCAAAGCAGCAAAATACACATTTTGCTCAAGTACACATGAAACTATTCAGAACATAGCACAGGCTCAGCCAAAATTCAAATTTCAATGTTTAAAATTTAAATCATATTAGGCATCTTTTCCAACCACAATGAAACAAAAATCAGTTACAAGCAGAAAACTAGAAAGTCACCAATATGTGGCGATTAAGCAACCTGCTACTGAGCATCAATGGGTCAATGAATAAATTAAAAACTGAAAATACACTGAAGCTAGTATCAAAAAGTTTTACAACTCTTCTTAGTGCTCATTTCTTTCCAAGAATTATATGAAATTAAGGATTAGCAAAAGTGAAAGAGAAAAGTGAAAAATTTGGCTTAAAACTCAGCATTCAGAAAACTAAGATCATGGCATCTGGTCCCATCACTTCATGGCAAATAAATGGGGAAGCACTGGAAACAGTAGGAGACTTTATACTGGGGGACTTGAAAATCACTGCATGTGGTGACTTCAGCCATGAAATTAAAAGACACTTACTCCTTGGAAGAAAAGTTATGACCAACCTAGACAGCATATTAAAAAGCAGAGACATTACTTTGCCAGCAAAGATCCATCTAGTCGAAGCTATGTTTTTTACAGTAGTCATGTATGGATGTGAGAGTTGAACTATAAAGAAAGCTGAGCACCAAAGAACTGATGTTTTTGAACTGTGGTGTTGAAGAAGACTTGAGAACCTCTTGGACTGCAAGGAGATCCAACCAGTCCATCCTAAAGGAAATAAGTCCTGACTATCCACTGGAAGGACTGATGCTGAAGCTGAAGCTCCAATACTTTGGCCACCTCAGGGGAAGAACTGACTCATTTGAAAAGACCCTGATGCTGGGAAAGGTTGAATGTGGAAGGAGAAGGGGATGACAGGATCAGATGGTAGATGGCATCACCGACTCAATGGACATGAGTTTGAGTAACTCTGGGAGTTGGTGATGGACAGGGAGGCCTGGGGTGCTGCAATCCATGGGGTCACAAAGAGTCAGACATGACTGAGCATCTAAATTGAAGTGAAATGTATTATTTTGGATTGAAGGAAGACAGCACTAAGGATTCATCAGATTGTGACTACTTGCTTTTAAATCTATATCTTAAGGTCACTAATGAAAACTGGTCTAAAATTGGTCATCAAGGCCTCTTGTGATCATTCCAGATCTCTTCTTGATCATTAAGATCACTATGGAATGAAAATTTAATAGTTTTAAAGATGTTCCCTTTCGTTTGTTTCCCTGATCACACTGCTTAGTGCTCATCACTTTTAATCTCTCAAGGGACATTCAATGAATCCTGTGTCGGAAATGAATTTGGAAACTCACAGAGATCTGTAATCATGGTCTATTTCCCTTCCATGCCTAAAGGTTAAAGCAGCCTTTCCTTCTTAACTCTTGAAGTATCAAGCATTTGATGAGATCTACTCGAATATTAGATCATTACTAATTCCATGCTTTAAGGATATCTATTCTCAGTGGCAGAATAAAAATGCTTCACCTGTGGGAGCATAGAAAACTACCTGTCTTATCTCAAATAAGATATAACATATTTCCATAATCTCCTACTTAAGCCATTTTTATTCTGCCTAAATTGTTTATTTTAGCTTTTCTTATAGTGAGGATCTGCTGATGATTAATTTTTAGTTTTGTGTATTTGAAAAAAGTCATTTCTTGTTTTGTTTTTTTTTCTTCTTTTTTTTTTAAATGTGTATTTACTTGGCTGTAGTAGGTCTTAATTGTGGCATGTGAGATCGTCTATCTACTCTGTGGCATGCAGGATCTTTAAGTTGCAACATACAGGATCTAGTTCCTTGACCAGGGATCCAACCAGTAACCCTTGCATTGGCAGTATGGAGTCTTAGCCACTGGACCATTAGGGAAGTTCAAAGTCTTTCCTTCAACTTGCTTTTTGAAACTATATTCACTAAATGTAACACTCTAAATTTATAGTTATTTTGTTGTTGTTTTTCAATTCTTTTAAGAACTAGTCCACTCTTTTTACTTATCTTGTGCTTGAGCTTCATTGAGCTTCTTAGATATGTGTGTTTATAATTTTAATCAATTTGTTCATTTTAGAAGGAAGACAGCACTAAGGATTCATCAGATTGTGACTACTTGCTTTTAAATCTATATCTTAAGGTCACTAATGAAAACTGGTCTAAAATTGGTCATCAAGGCCTCTTGTGATCATTCCAGATCTCTTCTTGATCATTAAGATCACTATGGAATGAAAATTTAATAGTTTTAAAGATGTTCCCTTTCGTTTGTTTCCCTGATCACACTGCTTAGTGCTCATCACTTTTAATCTCTCAAGGGACATTCAATGAATCCTGTGTCGGAAATGAATTTGGAAACTCACAGAGATCTGTAATCATGGTCTATTTCCCTTCCATGCCTAAAGGTTAAAGCAGCCTTTCCTTCTTAACTCTTGAAGTATCAAGCATTTGATGAGATCTACTCGAATATTAGATCATTACTAATTCCATGCTTTAAGGATATCTATTCTCAGTGGCAGAATAAAAATGCTTCACCTGTGGGAGCATAGAAAACTACCTGTCTTATCTCAAATAAGATATAACATATTTCCATAATCTCCTACTTAAGCCATTTTTATTCTGCCTAAATTGTTTATTTTAGCTTTTCTTATAGTGAGGATCTGCTGATGATTAATTTTTAGTTTTGTGTATTTGAAAAAAGTCATTTCTTGTTTTGTTTTTTTTTCTTCTTTTTTTTTTAAATGTGTATTTACTTGGCTGTAGTAGGTCTTAATTGTGGCATGTGAGATCGTCTATCTACTCTGTGGCATGCAGGATCTTTAAGTTGCAACATACAGGATCTAGTTCCTTGACCAGGGATCCAACCAGTAACCCTTGCATTGGCAGTATGGAGTCTTAGCCACTGGACCATTAGGGAAGTTCAAAGTCTTTCCTTCAACTTGCTTTTTGAAACTATATTCACTAAATGTAACACTCTAAATTTATAGTTATTTTGTTGTTGTTTTTCAATTCTTTTAAGAACTAGTCCACTCTTTTTACTTATCTTGTGCTTGAGCTTCATTGAGCTTCTTAGATATGTGTGTTTATAATTTTAATCAATTTGTTCATTTTTTTTCAGCTATTTTTTTTTTTCAATTTGCTTCCACCAGTATTTCAGCGCCATTTCTTCTAGTTAGTAAGTTTTTCCTTTGCACTGGCCTAAAAACTCCCTTTTTAGGCTGAATAAAGCTGTTAGATTCCTGCCTCTGATTATATAAAACTCTGGGCTTCCCTAGTAGCTCAGCTGGTAAAGAATCCTCCTGCAATGCAGGAGACTCCCGTTCAATTTCTGGGTTGGGATGATCCCCTGGAGAAGGGATAGGCTACCCATTCCAGTATTCTTGGACTTCCCTGGTGGCTAAGACAGTAAAGAATCTGCCTTCTATGTAGGAGACCTGGGTTCAGTCCCTGGCTTGGGAAGATGCCCTGGAGGAGAGCTTGACAACCTACTCCAGTATTCTTGCCTGGAGAATCCTCATCAACAGAGGAGCCTGGTGAGCTACAGTCCATGGGGTCGCAAAGAGTAAGACATGACTAAGTACAGCACAGTGAGATTTTAGGCAGGCCATTTTACTGCTAGGGCATTATTTCCATCAACCAGAAAGTGCTGAATTAGATAATATCTAAGGTCCATCTCAGAAAAAACAGTGTACATTTTTTTTCCCCCAAGACTATTTTCTTGTTATAGCACAAAAACTGTTTCAAACCACTCACAAAGAATGACATCTTTGCTTCTGTGAGTACTTGCAAAATAAGCACATGTATTATTTATGATCAAAGGATATCAATTTTCAATGACTCACATCATGAATAAAGAAAGAACTAAACTAGGACATGCACAAAGATGACTGGGTAATGTTGTATGATAACTGTTGTTGACCATAGGGTAAGGCATATGGTATTTTCTTCAGAAATTTTCAGTGATCCAAAATAAAACTAAACAAATATGATTTTAGGAGTGATTCAGCATTTAAAAAAATAGTTATATGGTTATAACCACCAGTTTGTTAATTATTCTGTTAATAAAATTATTTGGATGTTGGATTAACAATGAGATTGAGGCTGATTGGTAAAGTAAATGAGTATAGAACGGTTAAGGTGGCAATTACCTGGTAGCTTAGTTGGTAAATAATCTGCCTGCAGTGCAGGAGACCCACGTTCGATTCCTGGATTGAGAAGATGCCCTAGAGAAGGAAATGGCAACCCACTCCAGTATTCTTGCCTGGAAAATCTTGTGGCCAGAGGAGCCTGGTGGGCTATAGTCTGTGGGGTTGCAAGAGTCAGACACAACTTAGTGACACAGTGGTAAAGAGCCAGCCTGCCAGTGCAAAAGACATAGGAGACACTGGTTCAGTTTCTGGGTTGGGAAAATCCCCTGAAGCAAGATATGGCAATCCACTCCAGTATTCTTGCCTGTAGAATCCAATGGACAAAAGAAACTGGAGGGCTATGGTACATAGGATCACAAAGAGTCAAACAAAACTGAAGTAACTTAGCACAAGCATGCACATACAGACAGGACTATGATCAAAGTTTCCAGATATCAATGCTTCTATGAGAAGTGATCCAGTCATGAAAACCTGAGAGAGATAAATTAATATGTAAAACTCCCAAAATAAATGATACTCACATGTGCTTATTTTACAGGTACTCATAGGAGCAAAGATGTCATTCTTTGTACTTTGTGAGTAGTTTGAAATAGTTTTTGTGCTATAACAAGAAAATAGTTAAGAAAATGATTAAGACAGTATGGTCTAACTTTGAGTGGATAAAATGGCATAGAGATGAAAGTTAGGAGTACATTGCACTAGAATGGATTGGTCACGGGATTTGAGCATTTACAATGTTATATATTTCAGTGGAACATAAAACCATGGTTCCCTAGAGCTCTTATTCAGTTCAGTTCAGTCGCTCAGTCGTGTCCGACTCTTTGCGACCCCATGAATCCACAGTACGCCAAGCCTCCCTGTCCACCACCAACTCCTGGAGTTCACTCAGACTCACGTTCATCGAGTCAGTGATGCAATCCAGCCATCTCATCCTCGGTCGTCCCCTTCTTCTTCTGCCCCCAATCCCTCCCAGCATCAGAGTCTTTTCCAATGAGTCAACTCTTCACATGAGGTGGCCAAAGTACTGGAGTTTCAGCTTTAGCATCATTCCTTCCAAAGAAATCCCAGGGTTAATCTCCTTAAAAATGGACAGTTTGGATCTCCTTGCAGTCCAAGGGACTCTCAAGAGTTCTCCAACACCACAGTTCAAAAGCATCAATTCTTCAGCGCTCAGTTTTCTTCACATTCCAAATCTCACATCCATACATGACTANCCCATCTTTTTCAGAATTGTCCACAGTTGATTGTGATCCACACAGTCAAAGGCTTTGGCATAGTCAATAAAGCAGAAATAGATGTTTTTCTGGAACTCTCTTGCTTTTTCCATGATCCAGCGGATGTTGGCAATTTGATGTCTGGTTCCTCTGCCTTTTCTAAAACCAGTTTGAACATCAGGAAGTTCACGGTTCATGTATTGCTGAAGCCTGGCTTGGAGAATTTTGAGCATTAATTTACTAGTGTGTGAGATGAGTACAATTGTGTGGTAGCTTGAGCATTCTTTGGCATTGCCTTTCTTTGGGATTGAAATGAAAACTGACCTTTTCCAGTCCTGGACCACTGCTGAGTTTTCCAAATTTGCTGGCATATTGAGTGCAGCACTTTCACAGCGTCATCTTTCAGGATTTGAAATAGTTCTACTGGAATTCCATCACCTCCACTAGCTTTGTTCATAGTGTTGCTTTCTAAGGCCCAGTTGACTTCACATTCCAAGATGTCTGGTTCTAAATGAGTGGTCACACCATCGTGATTATCCAGGTCATGAAGATCCTTTTTGTATAGTTCTGTGTATTCTTGCCATCTTCAAGAGAAGCAAAATTTCATAGTTTATGGTTTAAAAAAGAGGCTTTGAAAAAGAAAAGAACAAAATTCTTAGCATGAAAAGTAGAAATTGTGAAAATAGCCTTCAGATCTAAGCCTTGTGGGCTTCCCAGGTGGTTCAGGGATATAAAGAATCCACCTGTCAATGCAGGAGACGTGGGTTTGATCCTTAGGACAGGAAGATTCCCTGGAGCTGGAAGTGGTAACCCACACCAGTATTCCTGCCAGGAAAATCCCATGGACAGAGGAACCTGGTAGGCTATAGTGCATGGAGCAGCAAAGAGTCAGATACATTTAGCAACTGAGCATGCAGGAATAACTAGCTTTTTAGCATAAAAGTCTTAGGAAAGTGCTTACCATTGGAGTAAGCTGCAAGAAATTCAGGTCAGGAGCAGCAAGGATGGGGAAAGAGTATCTGTGCAAAAATTTCAAAGGGTAAGTGTAAGAGTCCACAAGACACATTTCCCACATGAACCACTTCTCTAGGTCTCACTCTTTCCCTATTATTTTTGATAAAGTGAGGAGTTTGGATTTGACAACTACCAGATCTTTTCCTAGTTCTAAGATTTTCTTCAATTTTTTGGTTCTCCAAGGACAGATTTTTTCCCCCTTGAATGTCCTCAAGTGATAAAAGGCACAGTCTGTTAAAGTGGCACTTGAACTCTCATGAACCACAGATGCCCTAGGTAGAAGTTTAGAAGGAGAAAAGGCACAAATATTGTATTTATAAGCAGAAGAACAGAAAAATAATGTAACCAGTTTGCTTAAAAATATACCAATATGATCACACAATAGATTATGGATGAAGAGGCAAGGTGTTGTATTTAATTAAATGCAAAAATTGTACTCCCCAAAGAATATCGCTCACCTAATTTGATCATCTTTTGATTTTCATTACTTGTGATTGTATCATTCAATACATTTTCTTCTTGTAATGAATTCTTAGGAACATGAGCCTTCACTAAAGCCATGTTATATTAAATCTTTCATGGTTAAAAAAAGGAGTTTCAAAATTCTGTATGTATTTTCAAATTTGTGGTTCAAGGCAAAAAGTAGTTTGTGAGGCTGAAATATAATCAAAACTGAAAGCTGAAAGTTAATTTAATTTCAAAGCCTTTCTTGGCTGAATGTGTCAATCAAATTGGTAAATATTTTTGAACATTGACCTGAGCTGTGGCAGGCAGGTATAACACCTGACTTAAAGTTTAGAACTTCACTGTGAGATGGATTGTATAAATCAACCATGCCATTTATACCATGGAATACAATATTACTGATTAAAACAGTGCCAGTTCTACAAGCCCATATAATTATGTAATGACCAACTTACAATGTTCCACCAGACATATTTTGTATAAAAATAAATATAATATGACAAAATTTTGGTAGAAGAAAATAAGTAAACTTAATTATATATATATATATATATACACACACAGATATATACATGTATATATGTAAGTATTTAGTTAAGATACATAACAAAACTAACATGTTCCTTTAGGGAAAAAAATCATAAGGAGTCAAGAATGGCTTAATTTTTTCTTTATTTTTTATTGTTTTGAAACCATTGCGTAGAACTTGGAGTCTTAGTTCCCTGACTAAGGATGGAACCAATGCCCCCTGCATTGTAAGCATGGAATCTTAACCACTGGACCACCAGGGAAGTCTCAAGGGTGGCTTTATTTTTAATCCATTCTGTTTAAAATAGTTTCTACAGTGGTTGTGAAGCAATGTGGTTGTTATGTAATAATTATACAAAAAATTTAAGTTAGATAAATGTACATGTGCTAATATTGAAGGTTTTCTTTTTACATATATATAAATATATATGTGACTATATATATATAGTACAAATATATCGTTTGGGCTTTCCTGGTGGCTCAGATGGTAAAGCATCTGCCTACTATGTGGGCTACCTGGGTTCGATCCCTGGGTCAGGAATTTCCCCTGGAGAAGGAAATGGCAACCCACTCCAGTACTCTTACCTGGAAAATCCCATGGACGGAGGAGCCTGGTAGGCTACAGTCCATGGGGTCGCAAAGAGTCAGACACGACTGAGCGACTTCACTTCACTTCACTTCACTTCACTTCACTTCATACACTATCAAAGAACCTAAGGAGCCGACTTGCACAGTGAATTCTCACATATATGTGTGTGTGTGTGTACACACCCTACAGATGCACAGATATTACTCTACAGTTTAAATTTTCCAACTTATCCTTTCACTGTTTCCCTTGTGAGAGTAATCTCTCACAATGCCCTTAGATAAAGTTCCCTCTTGCCCCATAATATTCAATTTTTCTCCTTCTCAGGTAAATGTTCTCATTCTCATGTTAAAAAAAAAAATTGAGTGTAAATCAAGCATCCTTGCAGAGTCTGGACTTCTGGTATTCCCTTATAGTAAGAATTCTATCTTTGTAAATATCAACAAAATCCAAGGACCATCACCACCCAAGTTTTAGCAATTTTCTGACAATTTTCTCCAGGTTAGCTGTGAGGAGGGAGGACCAGTGAAGAAATAAGTCCTCTTTGAAATGGACTACTTCGTACCCTTAGTAGTCCAGCTCCATGCTCTTTGGATGTGGGACAACTTTAAAAGGGACTTCCCTGTAGGGGTTGTTTTGAAAAGGTTCACAGCCAGGATCCTCTTTTCTGCCTTGATGCATGTATTTCTCTTTTAGTTGGTTATATCTATAGTTTCTTCCGTTGTTAATGGTGCTTAACTTAGAGCTTTCCATTGTTGTCATTCCTCAAATTCTCTGTATTGTCATATTTTTGACAGGACCTGCAAGGACTCATGCCATTCACTTGTATATTTTCTGTGTCTCTGGATTTGATCTCTTTCTCATGTATATTTCTGGTTCCCTGGGAAGATTCCTGAATCTTTAACTCAACAAAAATTCGTAGAATGCAAACAGATTTTCCGGGAGCCAGTACGGGAGATCCCACCCATGACAAGGTCATGCGGAGAGACCTGATGGGCAAGGTGAGTCAGGTCTCAAGGGGTCCTCTGTCTGAGCATATACCCCGAAACCAAAATCTGTCTGTTTACTGTCTGCTATATTATACTCTTCTGACATTACAGGGGGTTTTCCCAACCACCTTTCTCTGGAAAAAGTTAACTTAGAGCTCCAACAGTTCTCCTGCATATGAAAGGACTGTCTCCACTTAAAACCCTCTAATGGCCCTCTAACTTGCCTGACAGTTAGAGACTTTTACAACTTGTGACTGTTTACAGCCCCCCAACCGTAAGAGGCACAAAGCTTAAAACATCTTAAAGATATAGAGCCTTTTAGAGCTAAGGATTAGTTTAGAGCTAAGAAGGGTTCCATTGTTGAGTTAATGTTTGCCACCAGGCCTCCATATCCTTTATCTTTTAGGCACCTGAAAAGATATTAATTAATGTAAATGGGATACAAAAATAAAAATATAGTAGTTTTTGACGTTAGCAATACTAGACTTTTTTTTTACAGTTTTATTTATTTATTTTTTTGTATTTATTTATTTTTTTACACGAACTCCCAAACATGAACCCCCCTCCCACCTCCCACCCCACATCTTCCCTCCAGATCATCCCCATACACCAGCCCCAAGCATCCTGCATCCTGCATTGAACATAGACTGGCAATTCATTTCTTACATGATAGTATACATATTTCAATGCTGTTCTCCCAAATCATCCCTCCCTCTCCCTCTCCCTCTCCTTCTCCCTCAGAGTCCATAAGTCCGCTCTACACATCTGTATCTCTTTTGCTGTCTTGCATACAGGGTCCTCATTACCATCTTTCTAAATTCCATATATATGTGTTAGTATACTGTATTGGTGTTTTTCTTTCTGGCTTACTTCACTCTGTATAATTGGTTCCAGTTTCATCCATCTTATTAGAACTGATTCAAATGTATTCTTTTTAATGGCTGAGTAATACTCCATTGTGTATATATACCACAGCTTTCTTATCCATTCATCCGCTGATGGACATCTAGGTTGTTTCCATGTCCTGGCTATTATAAACAGTGCTGCAATGAACATTGGGGTACATGTGTCTCTTTCTATTCTGGTTTCCTCGGTGTGTATGCCCAGCAGTGGGATTGCTGGGTCATAAGGCAGTTCTATTTGCAATTTCTTAAGGAATCTCCACACTGTTCTCCATAGTGGCTGTACTAGTTTGCATTCCCACCAACAGTGTAAAAGGGTTCCCTTTTCTCCACACCCTCTCCAGCATTTATTGCTTGCAGACTTTTGGATCGCAGCCGTTCTGACTGGTGTGAAGTGGTATCTCATTGTGGTCTTGATTTGCATTTCTCTGATAATGAGTGACGTTGAGCATCTTTTCATGTGTTTGTTAGCCATCCGTATGTCTTCTTTGGAGAAATGTCTATTTAGTTCTTTGGCCCATTTTTTGATTGGGTCGTTTATTTTTCTGGAATTGAGCTGTATAAGTTGCTTGTATATTTTGAGTTAATGAATTTTCTCTTTGTTATAAATCACTGTACTTCTCTTTTTTTGTTATAAATTGTTGTGTCCTTGCTATGTAAGAATGTAACTTTATTTAGTGCTTTTTGAGACTGACACCAGACTTTGGAAAGAACAACACTATTACCCTTATCAAAAAAGGACTGTAAAATGTTAATTGGCCCTCTGGCCAGAAGATGATATAAATCACCTAAGACTTGTGTATACAACTAGATATACAGAGAAAAAGACTGGTCTCAATAAGGGTCAGGACTGCTGATGCTACATAATTTTATATTATCCATTGATCTCTATGTACAATCAAAAGTATAAAAGGCCTTTCCAGACAATAGAGGATGGGCCAGTCACTGAAAAGACTGGTTTCCCCCATGTCAAATCTCTCTCACTCTCTCTTTCTCCCTCTCCCTCCCTCTCCTTTTCAGGCTAAATTCCCATCTGGGGTATAGAGGCTCTCTGAGTTTATTTACTTGCCCTGGCTTCTAAGACCCACGCAAGAGTGAGCCCAAGGTGGGGCACTCTCTGCTATTCAAGTAGGCGTCAATGGCCTAACGTAGGTGGTGCAAGTTCCTTGTCTGAAACCTTAATGGTTTTCCATTTAAACCAAGTTATTTAGCCTCTTTTCTCCACTAATTTTCCTACTATACTATTTCTTCTTAATTTCTTTTTATATTTCTAAATAAATAAGTTTTTCCTTGCCTAATCCATCTCCCCTTCAAATTACCCTGGATCCACCGGGACTAGACCCTGACACAGATTCTAATTCTAGGGTTCATCAGTAAAGCTGAGGGCATTTCTTATTTTCTAGATTTCTCTGGGGAAGAGTTAGGCCCAGGATATAATGTTACAAAAATTCAGAGAAGCACACAACATGTTCTATGAAAGGTCTATTTAAGTTTCAAGTCTCTAAGTCTAAGCTTAGAAGGGAGAATCACCTCTAAAACTCTCCTCTTGAGAGCAAGATAGCAGCTTTTTCAGAAGAAATGTCTTCACATATTTCTTCTACACTGTGAGTATGTTTTATACTCATGATCTAGTTGATGGTGCAAGAGTTGAAGATCTGTTTCTAGGAGATATTTTCTTTGTAGATTCTACATTGGCTGGTTGTATATGAAATTTCATTATCTTTTCATTTTTCTACCTTAACTTAAATTCTCCAGAAAGAGAGGCATAATGCATAGACTTATATATGAATACTATATTGGTTAGTGTTCCAAGGAGTTGGATTTCAGAGACATGAGGGGAAAGGAAAAAGAAGGGTAAACTTAACATAAGGGTTTATGACAGAGTTTGCCACCACCAGGCATTACTAGTTTCATTTCCTTCAGTGCCCAGCTGATCAAAATTGTCCATATGGGGCTTTAACTCAGGAAAACAATTGAGTTTTCCAAACAAGGAATCCCCAGAAAAGGACATAGGGCAGGAAGCAAGAGGGTGCTGTAGTGGCTTAGGAAAGAATCAAAAAGTTTTAATCTATGTCAAGTTGGTTATGCCTACACTGAATAGCTGGGAGAAAAGACAAACGATAACAAGAGAAATCAAATAGAGCATAGGAAGTGCTTCTCCATTCCCTCACAAGAATTTACTGGCACCATTTTTACTCCTGGGCAACATCCCACAGGAGCAGAAGATGGAGTTCCTAGTCAAGCTTCCATGTTAATGCCTTATTACATATATGTACATATGCATAAATCAGAAAGGAAACCCAATCAACTATCAAGATGATTAAATTTGAATTAAGGAATTGTACTCTTGGAGTGGGAGGTTATTTACTTAAACATTTTTACCATTTAAAATTTGAGTCAACTGTTTAGAAAAGAAACAACTAGATGACAGTTGATTGAAGCATCTCATATACACCTCCTGAAGCTCATTCCCCTTGTTATTTCTTCAAAATAGCCCACATATCAAATTGGGTAAATATAATTCCTTCCCATCTAAATAAAAATTTGCTAAGTCTGTTTCTGCCAAACAATATCTTATTTTGAAGAATTTTTTATTTGGCAGAACTAGGTCTTCATTGTAGCATGGGGAAGCTTTAGCTACCCTACGTGGGATCTAGTTACCTGTTGCTGTTCTCCAGTCACTCAGTTGTGTCCGAGTCTTTGTGACCCCATGGACTGGAGCAAGTCAGGCTTCCTTGTCCTTCACCATCTCCAGGAGTTTGCTCAAACTCATGTCCATTGAGTTAGTGATGTCATCCAACCATCTCATCCTCTGCTTTCCCTTTCTCCTCCTGCCCACAATCTTTCTCAGCGTAAAGTTCTTTCTGAATAAGTCAGCTCCTTGCATCAGGTGACCAAAGTACTGGAGCTTCAGCATCAGTCCTTCTGATAAATATCAAAGTTGATTCCTTTTAGGATTCACTGGTTTCATTTTCCTGTTCAAGACCTGTCAAGAATTTTTTCCAGCACCACAATATGAAAGCATAAATTCTTTGGTGCTCAACTTTCTTTATGGTCCAACTCACACATGACCACTAGAAAAACCACAGCTTTGACTATATGGACTTTTTCAGCAAAGTGATGTCTCTGCTTTTTTAATACACAGTTTAGGTTTGTCATTTTTTTTTCCCCCAAGGAGAAAGCATCTTTTAATTTCATGGCTATAGTCACCATCCACTGTGTATTTGGAGCCCAAGAAAATAAAGTCTGTCATTGTTTCCATTTTTCCACATCTATTTGCATAAAGTGATAGGACCAGATGCCATGATTTTAGTGTTTTGAATATTGAGTTTTAAACCAGTTTTTTCACTGTACTCTTTCACCCTCATCAAGAAGCTCTTTAGTTCCTCTTCACTTTCTGCCATTAAGGTGTTGTCATTTGCGTATTTGTGGTTGCTGATATTTCTCCTAGGAATCTTGATGGCAACGTGTGCTTCATCCAGCCTGGCTGTCATACAGGTGTTTCACATGAT
This sequence comes from Oreotragus oreotragus, assembly GCA_006410675.1. NCBI lineage: Eukaryota > Metazoa > Chordata > Mammalia > Artiodactyla > Bovidae > Oreotragus > Oreotragus oreotragus. The sequence goes on from SJYX01024524.1 coordinate 101,281, forward strand.
GCATTCTGCATATAACCTAAATAAGCAGGGTGACAATATACAGCCTTACCATATTCTTTTCCCAATTTTGAACTCATCCATTGTTACCTGACTGAGATCAAACCTGAACCCACTGGCTTCGGAATGCAGAATCTTAGCCATTGGATCAGCAGGGAGGCCCTTGTTTTAGTGTCAAATAAGTGATATCATCTTCTATCGTCAATCTGCTTTCATTTTCTTATAATTATACTGTTAATGATTACATATGTTCAGGGTCTTCCCTGATAACTTAGCAGTAAAGAATCTGCCTGTAATGCAGAAGACACAGGCTTAATTCCTGGGTTGGGAAGATTCCCAAGAGAAAGAAATGGCAACTCACTGTTGTATTCTAGCTGGTAAATCTCATGGAAAGAAGAGCCTCATCAGGCTCTATAGAAACACAATAAGTCAGACACAACTGAGCAACTAAACAACAACAGTAATTAGTGTTGACTCAATGCTCTATTTCATTAACCATGGTTTCCGCATTTGAATACATATCATTCTGTATTTAGTCTTTCCTACATGAGCACTAGTTTTCTCAGCCTTTTTCCATGACACTCAAGTTGAAAAAGACTGGTTTCACCCATGTCAAATCTCTCTCGCTCTCTCTTTCTCCCTCTCCCTCCCTCTCCTTTTCAGGCTAAATTCCCATCTGGGGTATAGAGGCTCTCTGAGTTTATTTACTTGCCCTGGCTTCTAAGACCCACGCAAGAGTGAGCCCAAGGTGGGGCACTCTCTGCTATTCAAGTAGGCGTCAATGGCCTAACGTAGGTGGTGCAAGTTCCTTGTCTGAAACCTTAATGGTTTTCCATGTAAACCAAGTTATTTAGCCTCTTTTCTCCAATAATTTTCCTACTATACTATTTCTTCTTAATTTCTTTTTATATTTCTAAATAAATAAGTTTTTCCTTGCCTAATCCATCTCCCCTTCAAATTACCCTGGATCCACCGGGACTAGACCCTGACACAGATTCTAATTCTAGGGTTCATCAGTAAAGCTGAGGGCATTTCTTATTTTCTAGATTTCTCTGGGGAAGAGTTAGGCCCAGGATATAATGTTACAAAAATTCAGAGAAGCACACAACATGTTCTATGAAAGGTCTATTTAAGTTTCAAGTCTCTAAGTCTAAGCTTAGAAGGGAGAATCACCTCTAAAACTCTCCTCTTGAGAGCAAGATAGCAGCTTTTTCAAAAGAAATGTCTTCACATATTTCTTCTACACTCTGAGTATGTTTTATACTCATGATCTAGTTGATGGTGCAAGAATTGAAGATCTGTTTCTAGGAGATATTTTCTTTGTAGATTCTACATTGGCTGGTTGTATATGAAATTTCATTATCTTTTCATTTTTCTACCTTAACTTAAATTCTCCAGAAAGAGAGGCATAATGCATAGACTTATATATGAATACTATATTGGTTAGTGTTCCAAGGAGTTGGATTTCAGAGACATGAGGGGAAAGGAAAAAGAAGGGTAAACTTAACATAAGGGTTTATGACAGAGTTTGCCACCACCAGGCATTACTAGTTTCATTTCCTTCAGTGCCCAGCTGATCAAAATTGTCCATATGGGGCTTTAACTCAGGAAAACAATTGAGTTTTCCAAACAAGGAATCCCCAGAAAAGGACATAGGGCAGGAAGCAAGAGGGTGCTGTGGTGGCTTAGGAAAGAATCAAAAAGTTTTAATCTATGTCAAGTTGGTTATGCCTACACTGAATAGCTGGGAGAAAAGACAAACGATAACAAGAGAAATCAAATAGAGCATAGGAAGTGCTTCTCCATTCCCTCACAAGAATTTACTGGCACCATTTTTACTCCTGGGCAACATCCCACAGGAGCAGAAGATGGAGTTCCTAGTCAAGCTTCCATGTTAATGCCTTATTACATATATGTACATATGCATAAATCAGAAAGGAAACCCAATCAACTATCAAGATGATTAAATTTGAATTAAGGAATTGTACTCTTGGAGTGGGAGGTTATTTACTTAAACATTTTTACCATTTAAAATTTGAGTCAACTGTTTAGAAAAGAAACAACTAGATGACAGTTGATTGAAGCATCTCATATACACCTCCTGAAGCTCATTCCCCTTGTTATTTCTTCAAAATAGCCCACATATCAAATTGGGTAAATATAATTCCTTCCCATCTAAATAAAAATTTGCTAAGTCTGTTTCTGCCAAACAATATCTTATTTTGAAGAATTTTTTATTTGGCAGAACTAGGTCTTCATTGTAGCATGGGGAAGCTTTAGCTACCCTACGTGGGATCTAGTTACCTGTTGCTGTTCTCCAGTCACTCAGTTGTGTCCGAGTCTTTGTGACCCCATGGACTGGAGCAAGTCAGGCTTCCTTGTCCTTCACCATCTCCAGGAGTTTGCTCAAACTCATGTCCATTGAGTTAGTGATGTCATCCAACCATCTCATCCTCTGCTTTCCCTTTCTCCTCCTGCCCACAATCTTTCTCAGCGTAAAGTTCTTTCTGAATAAGTCAGCTCCTTGCATCAGGTGACCAAAGTACTGGAGCTTCAGCATCAGTCCTTCTGATAAATATCAAAGTTGATTCCTTTTAGGATTCACTGGTTTCATTTTCCTGTTCAAGACCTGTCAAGAATTTTTTCCAGCACCACAATATGAAAGCATAAATTCTTTGGTGCTCAACTTTCTTTATGGTCCAACTCACACATGACCACTAGAAAAACCACAGCTTTGACTATATGGACTTTTTCAGCAAAGTGATGTCTCTGCTTTTTTAATACACAGTTTAGGTTTGTCATTTTTTTTTCCCCCAAGGAGAAAGCATCTTTTAATTTCATGGCTATAGTCACCATCCACTGTGTATTTGGAGCCCAAGAAAATAAAGTCTGTCATTGTTTCCATTTTTCCACATCTATTTGCATAAAGTGATAGGACCAGATGCCATGATTTTAGTGTTTTGAATATTGAGTTTTAAACCAGTTTTTTCACTGTACTCTTTCACCCTCATCAAGAAGCTCTTTAGTTCCTCTTCACTTTCTGCCATTAAGGTGTTGTCATTTGCGTATTTGTGGTTGCTGATATTTCTCCTAGGAATCTTGATGGCAACGTGTGCTTCATCCAGCCTGGCTGTCATACAGGTGTTTCACATGATGCATTCTGCATATAACCTAAATAAGCAGGGTGACAATATACAGCCTTACCATATTCTTTTCCCAATTTTGAACTCATCCATTGTTACCTGACTGAGATCAAACCTGAACCCACTGGCTTCGGAATGCAGAATCTTAGCCATTGGATCAGCAGGGAGGCCCTTGTTTTAGTGTCAAATAAGTGATATCATCTTCTATCGTCAATCTGCTTTCATTTTCTTATAATTATACTGTTAATGATTACATATGTTCAGGGTCTTCCCTGATAACTTAGCAGTAAAGAATCTGCCTGTAATGCAGAAGACACAGGCTTAATTCCTGGGTTGGGAAGATTCCCAAGAGAAAGAAATGGCAACTCACTGTTGTATTCTAGCTGGTAAATCTCATGGAAAGAAGAGCCTCATCAGGCTCTATAGAAACACAATAAGTCAGACACAACTGAGCAACTAAACAACAACAGTAATTAGTGTTGACTCAATGCTCTATTTCATTAACCATGGTTTCCGCATTTGAATACATATCATTCTGTATTTAGTCTTTCCTACATGAGCACTAGTTTTCTCAGCCTTTTTCCATGACACTCAAGTTGTTAGAAATATATATTTTTTTAATATATTTTTCTGGACATGTGGACAGGAAAGTCTCTATGGCTTATTGGAAAGTGAAAAGTGAAAGTGTTAGTCGTTCATTCATGTCTGACTCTTCGCAATCCCATGACATAACCTGCCAGGCTCCTCCATCCATGGAATTCTCCAGCCAAGAATACTGGAGTGTGTTGACATTTCTCTCTCTAGGGGATCTTACTGACCCAGGAATTAAACCTGTGTCTCCTGAACTGGCAAGTGGATTCTTTACTGCTGAGCCACAAGGGAAGCATGTGGTTTATATCTGAAGAAAAAAATTGTCGACTCAAAGTAAATGTATATCGAATTTTACTTTATATTGTCAAATTGCTCTACGAAGTGATCGCATAAATTTATATCCTGACAACAGTGCCTACTCTACTACCTCCTCACTGATGGTGTTGTCAAATTTCTTAAAACTTACCAGTGTAATGGACATGAAATGGCATTTCATTATAGTTTTTATTAGGTATTTATCTGGTTACTGCTGAGGTTGAGCATCCTTTCAAACACTTATTGACTGTCTTGGTTTCCTCCATTCTGAATTTCCTGTTTAAAGTCATTGCAAATTTTTCTATTAGATTACTTGTTTTACCCGATTTTTTGGAGTTATTTATATTTTTAGATACTTAACCTCTAAGACAAATATACATTGCATATATCCTCTCTCAGGCTGGGGCTTGTCATTTAACTTTTTTCTCATAGTGGCTTTTATTGATCCAAAGTTTTAAATTTTAATGTAGTCAAACTGATCATGGTTGTGTGTGTATGTGAGCGCATGCACTTTTTACAGAGATATTCCCTATACCATAGCAAAAACCTGTGATAATACATAGTCTTCAACTATATAAAAGATTTCTTTTGTTCATTTATTTATTTATTCACTTGGAATTGGCACGTGTGTGTGTGTGTTGTGTAGATGCAAAATTTGTGCCATCAAGCAGAATTAGGTTTGAAATATTTGGGACTGAATTTATTTTCCATGTATATTAACTCATGCCTCACCATAATTTGTTAAATTTGTTTCCTCTAATTAATTTTGCCATTTCACTCATATATGCCAATTCTATATTAAAAACTCCTTTTCTGGTTTCTTTTATTCTAATGTTGTTGTTGTTTAGTCACTGTCATATCTGACTCTTTGTGACCCCATGGACTGTAGCATGACAGGCTCCTTTGTCCTCCATTATTCCTTAAGTTTGCTCAAATTCATGTCCATTATGTCAGAGATGCCATCCTAACATCTCACCTTCTGTATTTTCACTCTCCTTTTGCCTTCAATCTTTCCAGCATCAGGGTCTTTTTCAACGAGTTAGCTCTTCAAATCAGGTAGCCAACGAATTAAAGCTCAGGTAGCCAAAGTATTGCAGCTTCATAGTCAGTCCTTCCAATGAATATTCAGGGTTGATTTCCTTTAGGATTAGCTGGTTTGATCCCCTTGCAGTTCAAGGGACTCTCAAGAGTCTTCTCCAGCACCACAGTTCAAAAGCATCAGTTCTTCAGCACTCAGCCTTCTTTATGTTCCAGCTTTCACATTCCCACCTAACTACTGGAAAAATAATAAGCTTTGACTACATGGACATTTGTCACCAAAGTGATGCCTCTGCTTTTTAATATGCTCTCTAGGTTTGTCATAGCTTTCCTTCCAAGGAGTGTCTTTCAATTTCATAGCTTCATTCACCACCCACAGTGATTTTGGAGTCCAAGAAAATAAAATCTGTCATTGCTTCCAGTTTTCCTATTCTATTTGTCATGAAGTGATGGCACTGGATGGCATGATCCAAGATTTTTGAATGGTGAGTTTTAAGTCAACTTTTTCACTCTCCTCTTTCAACCTCATTAAGAAGATTTTTATTTCCTTTTCACTCTGCCATTAGGACAGTATCATCTGCACATCTGAGGTTGTTGGTATTTCTTCCAGCAATCTTGATTTCAGCTTGTGATTCATCCAGCCCCATATGTAGCATGATGTATCTGGTAGTTTAGCTGGTAAAGTATATACCTGCAGTGCCAGAGACCCTGGTTCAATCCCTGGGTTAGAAAGATCCCCTGGAAAAGGAATAGGCTACCCACTCCAGTATTCTTGGACTTCCCTGGTGGCTCAGACAGTAAAGAATCTGTCTTCAATGCAGGAGACCTGGGTTTGACCCCTGGGTTGGAAAGATTCCCCAGAGAGGGAAATGGCTACCCATTCCAGTGTTTTTGCCTAGAAAAAATCCATGGACAGAGGAGCCTGGTGGGCTACAGTCCATGGGATGGCAGAGTCAGATATGAGTGAACGACTTTCACTTTGACTCTGCATATAAGTTAAAGAAGCAAAGTAACAATATACAGCCTTGTTGTACTCCTTTCTCAAATTTGAACCAATTCATTGTTCCATGGCCAGTTCTAACTGTTGCTTATTGACCCACATACAGGTTTCTCAGGCAATAAGTAAGGTGGTCTAACACTCCTATCTCCTTAAGAATTTTCCACTGTTTCCTGTGATCCACAATATCAAAGGCTTAGGTGTCAATGAAGGAGAAGTAGATGTTTTTTCTAGAATTCCCTTGCCTTCTCTATGATTCGAAGAATGCTGGCAATTTGATCGCTGATTCCTTTTCTAAACCCAGCTTGAATATCTAGAAGTTCTCCAGTTGTAATACCATACAGTTTTTAATTCATACAGATTTATAATATGTCATGAAATCTGGTAAGGTAAATTTCAAATTCTTTATATTCACTTTAGTTAAATTGAATTTTTCTGAATTTTAAGATCAAAATGCCAATTTCAAAACCAAAATATGCTTTTAGATTTTCATTAAGAATTCATTAAACGTATTTTCTTGGACTCCAAAATCACTGCAGATGGTGACTGCAGCCATGAAATTAAAAGATACTTGCTCCTTAGAAGAAAAGCTATGATCAACCTAGACAGCACATTAAAAAGCAGAGACATTACTTTGCTAACAAAGATCCATCTAGTCAAAGCTACAGTTTCCCCAGTAGTCATGGATGGATGTGAGATTTGGACTATAAAGAAAGCTGAGCACTTAAAAATGGATCCTTTTGTACTGTTGTGTTGGAGAAGACTCTTGAGAGTCCCTTGGACAGCAAGAAGATCAAACCAGTCAATCCTAAAGAAAATCAGTCCTGAATATTCATTGGAAGGAATGATGCTGAAGCAGAAACTTCAATACTTTGGCTACCTGATGTGAAGAACTGACTCATTGGAAAACATCCTGCTGTTGGGAAAGATTGAAGGCAGGAGGATAAGGGGACGACAGAGAATGAAATGGTTAGATGGCATCACTGACTTGATGGACATGAGTTGGAGCAAATTCTAAGAATTGGTGATGGACAGGGAAGCCTGGTGTGCTGCAGTCCATGGGTCACAAAGAGTCAAACATGACTGAGTAACGGAACTGAACAATACTGAACTGAAGTGGGCTTCTATTTAAATGGCCTCATCTTTGCAATTCAATCCTGGAGTGGCAAGAAAACCAGTGCTAGAGATTGGAAAGGGAGTCTTATGTTATTGAGTTCTAGAAGACTTAGCTTCTGTCAGCAAGTCTGAGAAAGAAAATACATGTCTACCAACTTTATGGATCCAGCAGAAGAGTTTGGAAAACAGACTTTTAGTTGAATACGTACTATGAACTGGTTTCATGCAGTAACATATTAGAANAACCATTAGCTAAATGCATTAAAAAAAAAAAAATGGTTAGGACTCAAAGAGACAAAATTAGAAATAAAAAGGGAGAAATTACAACAGACAGCACAGAAATAAAAGAGATCATAAGAGACTACTATAAGCAACTATATGCCAATAAAATGGACAACTTGGAAGAAATGGATAAATTCTAAGAAAATTATAACCTTCTAGAACTGTACCAGGAAGAAATAGGAAATATAAACAGATCAGTCACAAGCTCAGAAACTGAAACTGTAATTAAAAATCTTCCAACAAACAAAAACCCGGGGCCTGATTGCCTCACAGGTAAATTCTATCAAAAGTTTAGAGAAGAGCTAATAGCCATAATACTCAACCTCTTCCAGAAAACTGCAGAGGAAAGAAAACTCCCAAATACATTCTACAAGGCCACCATCATCTTGATTCCAAAATCAGGCAAAAATGCCACAAATAAAATTATAGGCCAAAGGAATGATGCTAAAGCTGAAACTCCAGCACTTTGGCCACCTAATGCGAAGAGTTAATTCACTGGAAAAGACTTTGATGCTGGTAGGGTTTGGGGGAAGAGAAGAAGGGGACAACAGAGGATGAGATGGCTGGATGGCATCATGAACTCCATGGACGTGAATCTGAGTGAACTCCAGGAATTGGTGATGGACAGGGAGGCCTGGCGTGCTGCGATTCATGGGGTCACAAAGAGTCGGACACGACTGAGTGACTGAACTGAACTGAACTGAACCATTGAATATAGATGCAAAAATCGTCAACAAAATTCTAGCAAACAGAATCCAAGAAGGCATTAAAAAGATCGTATATCATGATCAAATTGAGTTTATTCCAGGAATGCAAGAATTCTTCAATATATGCAAATTAATCAATGTGATATACCATACTAACAAGTTGAAATANTGAATATAGATGCAAAAATCGTCAACAAAATTCTAGCAAACAGAATCCAAGAAGGCATTAAAAAGATCGTATATCATGATCAAATTGAGTTTATTCCAGGAATGCAAGAATTCTTCAATATATGCAAATTAATCAATGTGATATACCATACTAACAAGTTGAAATATAAAACTATATGATACCCTCAAAGCATGCCAAGAAAGCCTGTGACAAAATTCAGCATTCATTTATAATAAAAAGAATTAAGAAAGTTCTCCAGAAAGAAGGTATATAAGGAACAACAGTTCAGTACAGTTTTCAGTCGTGTCCGACTCTTTGCGACCCCATGAATTGCAGCAGGCCAGGCTTCCCTGTCCATCACCAACTCCCAAAGTTCACTCAAACTCACGTCCATCAAGTCAGTGATGCCCTCTAATCATCTCACTGTCGTCCCCTTCTCCTCCTGCCCCCAGTCCCTCCCAGCATCAGAGTCTTTTCCAATGAGTCCACTCTTNAAATCACTGCAGATGGTGACTGCAGCCATGAAATTAAAAGATACTTGCTCCTTAGAAGAAAAGCTATGATCAACCTAGACAGCACATTAAAAAGCAGAGACATTACTTTGCTAACAAAGATCCATCTAGTCAAAGCTACAGTTTCCCCAGTAGTCATGGATGGATGTGAGATTTGGACTATAAAGAAAGCTGAGCACTTAAAAATGGATCCTTTTGTACTGTTGTGTTGGAGAAGACTCTTGAGAGTCCCTTGGACAGCAAGAAGATCAAACCAGTCAATCCTAAAGAAAATCAGTCCTGAATATTCATTGGAAGGAATGATGCTGAAGCAGAAACTTCAATACTTTGGCTACCTGATGTGAAGAACTGACTCATTGGAAAACATCCTGCTGTTGGGAAAGATTGAAGGCAGGAGGATAAGGGGACGACAGAGAATGAAATGGTTAGATGGCATCACTGACTTGATGGACATGAGTTGGAGCAAATTCTAAGAATTGGTGATGGACAGGGAAGCCTGGTGTGCTGCAGTCCATGGGTCACAAAGAGTCAAACATGACTGAGTAACGGAACTGAACAATACTGAACTGAAGTGGGCTTCTATTTAAATGGCCTCATCTTTGCAATTCAATCCTGGAGTGGCAAGAAAACCAGTGCTAGAGATTGGAAAGGGAGTCTTATGTTATTGAGTTCTAGAAGACTTAGCTTCTGTCAGCAAGTCTGAGAAAGAAAATACATGTCTACCAACTTTATGGATCCAGCAGAAGAGTTTGGAAAACAGACTTTTAGTTGAATACGTACTATGAACTGGTTTCATGCAGTAACATATTAGAAATGAGATGAACTTTAAAAACCTGACTGGTTCAAAAGCAGAGAATGAAAAAAATAAAGATAGGTAAATGTAAGGAAAGGAGACTATACAAAGGTAAGTAAAACTAAAAGCTGGTTCTTTGAGAAGACAAAATAGAAAAATTCAGTTCAGTTCAGTCACTCAGTCGTGTCCAACTCTTTGAGACCCCATGAATCGCAGCACGTCAGGCCTCTCTGTCCATCATCAAAACCCGGAGTTAACACAGACTCACGTCCATAGAGTCAGTGATGCCATCCAGCCATCTCATCCTCTGTCATCCCCTTCTCCTCCTGCCCCCAATCCCTCCCAGCATCAGAGTCTTTTCCAATGAGTCAATTCTTCGCATGAGGTGGACAGAGTATTGGAGTTTCAGCTTTAGCATCATTCCTTCCAAAGAAATCCCAGGGCTGATCTCCTTCAGAATGGACTGGTTGGATCTCCTTGCAGTCCAAGGAACTCTCAAGACTCTTCTCCAACACCACAGTTCAAAAGCATCGATTCTTCGGTGCTCAGCCTTCTTCACAGTCCAACTCTCACATCCATACATGACCACAGGAAAAATCATAGCCTTGACTAGACGGACCTTTCTTGGCAAAGTAATGTCTCTGCTTTTCAATATGCTATGTAGGGTGGTCATAACATTCCTTCCAAGGAGTAAGTGTCTTTTAATTTCATGGCTGCAGTCACTATCTGCAGTGATCCTGGAGACAAAAAAAATGAAGTCTGACACCGTGTCTACTGTTTCCCGATCTATGTCCTGTAAAGTGATGGGACCAGATGCCACGATCTTCATCTTCTGAATGTTGAGCTTTAAGCCAACTTTTTCACTCTCCACCTTCATTTTCATCAAGAGGCTTTTTAGCTCCTCTTCACTTTCTGTCATAAGGGTGGTGTCATCTGCATATCTGAGGTTATTGATATTTCTCTCGGCAATCTTGATTCCAGCTTGTGTTTCTTCCAGTCTAGCGTTTCTCATGATGTACTCTGCATACAAGTTAAATAAACAGGGTGACAATATACAGCCTTGACACACTCCTTTTCCNCACAAATGAACTTATTTACAAAACAGAAATAGTTTCACAGACATAGAAAACAAACTTACAGCTGCCAAAGGGGAAACAGGGAAGGGATAAATTAGGAGATTGGGATTAGCATACACATAGTACTATACATAAACTAGATAAACAAGGACCTACTGTATAGCACAGAGAATTATATTCAATATCTTGCAATAACCAATAAGGGAAAATAATCCAAAAAGAATACACACATATATACATATATATATGTGTATATATATACATATGAATCACTTTGCAGTATACCTGAAACTAGAACAACATTGTAAATCAATTCTATACTTTAATAAAAAAGAATGTCCTCCTTTTTATCAGAAAAGTATATTTTATATATAATGTCTGATATTTCCAGTCTTGCTTTTGCTGACTGTATAGAGCTGCAGCCTTTCAGAAAACTAAGATCATGACATCTGGTCCCATCAGTTCATAGCAAATAGATGGGAAAATAGTGGAAATAGTGACAGGCTTTATTTGAGGGGGGGCTCCAAAATCACTGCAGATGGTGACTGCAGCCATGAAATTAAAAGACTCCTTGGAAGAAAAGTTATGACCAACCTAGACAGCATATTAAAAAGCAGAGACATTACTTTGCCAACAAAGGTACGTCTAGTCAAGGCTATGGTTTTTCCAGCAGTCATGTATGGATGTGAGAGTTGGACTGTGAAGAAAGCTGAGCACCGAAGAATTGATGCTTTTGAACTATGGTGTTGGAGAAGACTCTTGAGAGTCCCTTGGACTGCAAGGAGGTCCAACCAGTCCATCCTAAAGGAAATCAGTCCTGAATATTCATTGGAAGGACTGATGTTGTAGAAACTCCAATACTTTGGCCTCCTGATGCGAAGAACTGACCCATTCGAAAAGACCCTGATGCTGGGAAAGATTGAAGTTAGGAGGAGAAGGGGATGACAGAGGATGAGATGGTTGGATGGCATTACTGACTCAATGGACATGAGTCTGAGTAAACTCCGGGAGTTGGTCACGGACAGGGAGGCCTGATGTGCTGCAGTCCATGGGGTCACAAAGAATCGGACATGAATGAGTGACTGAACTGAACTGAATTGAACTGATATTCCACTTTTACCTGATACTTCTGTTCTGAATAATCTCAGGTATAATCCTCTAAATCAAAAATGGATCAGGTAAAGGAGAAGGGGAAGCACAGCAAAGAATGAAAGTGTAATGAATTAGCAACTGTCAACAACATATGATTCCCTGAGCTTGAACCTCAGCATTTAAATTCAGATATTTACAGACCATTTCTTAGAAGGATACTTTCATCCTTTATAAACCTGAAATGGCCACCATTCTTCTGTTTTATTAGTAAAGAGTGGAGAAGGGTGAGATGAAGGTACTGGGTTTATTTCATGGCAAAATTAAAAGCAGAATACAGATAGAAGAAATAGGAGAAAAGGGAAGTCTAAAGTCCAGTTAAAAGTTTTATTATAATTAGAAATAAATTTCATATCATTAAGAGAAATCTGAATGTGAGAAGTAAGATTGTTCTAAAAGAAAAGATCTTTTTCCTTCATCTTGCCAAAAAGCTCTTTTCCCAAAGGGTCTTACTTATAACCTTGACACAATAAAAACTTCTCTGCAAAGAGGGTGGCAGGAAGTGGGAGTGGGTCATGTGATTCAATCAGTATTTTTCAACTTCAGTGATGAGTAATATATTCCTAAAATTATAATCCTACAGAATATTCCTCACAATATAATAATAATAAAAAGTGTCCACAAAAAGAAGACAAATCTGTTGTCAGAGAATGTCTTTTAGACCCATGGAGACAAATGCTTATATAAATGTTACCAAAAGCTTAAGATAAGTGGAAGAAAACAGAATACATTAAAAGATTTCATTTTATTTTTTTAAGTTTATTCTATATGTTCCATGAGCATAGGGGTTATGACTACCTTGTTTATTAACGGATCCCCAGTGCTCAGTATATTGCACAACACATTGCAGATAAACGGTAATATTAGGGAGGAAAGAGTGAGGGGAAATTAAGGATGGAGAGATGAGAAAATAGTTGTTGTTTTTTTTTTAATTAAGGTACCTCTATAATCACAGAAAATGCCACTCACATGTTAATGCTGCCAACCCATATATTATTCTTTCTCTATATCCTTTTTGTCAAACATCTCATTCCTTGATATCTAAATTATTATTTTTATATCTATATTCCCAATAATGAATTCTCTCTCATCTCCCTGAAATACAGCAATCCTCAAATGACTGCTAGAAAAGTATATCAAGATTATGCCAAGATGTACTTGCTATGTCATATTCAACAAAACTTAAAATTAGATTCATAGGGGATTTCCCTGGTGATCAATGGTTAAGAATCTGCCTGCCAAATGCAGGGACATGGGTTCGATCCCAGGTTCAGGAAAACTCCACATGCTGCAAGGCAACTGAGCCCGTGGACTACAGCTACTGAAACCTGCTCACCCTAGAGTCTGTGCTCTGCAACAAGAGAAGCCACCAACCACAATGAGAAGCCTGTGCATCACAGCTAGAGAGTAGCCCGCCTCGGTCTGACACAGAGAATATTCTTGTGCAGCAACAATGACCCAGTACAGTCAAAATAACAAATAAGTAATTTTTTAAAAATTAGATTCATTCTTTTCCTCAACACCCTCTCTCCCTCATTCATTCACACCCAGGAAAGCATCATGCTCAGAATCGTCCAAGTTCAAAACATGAACACCAAATCTATCTCCTTTTTTCTATCCTTGCTCGTCATTGCCAGCCTGTCATTAAGCTCCATCAACTCTTCTTAATAATGTTTTTCACGCTCATACCTTCTTACTATACTCATGATCACCTTTGTACAGGGCTTTATTACACTTCATACCTTGACTCTTACAACAGACTGCAAACTGATATCCTTAATTTCAGTATCTCCACCTCCAAATCAGTCTTACTGCCACCCCCAGTATTAAGCCATTCTCTTGATCAAGAAAAATCAGTGGCTCTCCTCTGATGATAGAAAAAGTCCAAACTCCTGACTCTGGCATTCAAGGCCCTCCATCCAGATCCAATCAATCTTTCTAAGCTTATCTTCTAGTAGTCTACACTTTAACCTTCTACTCTTGTATGCTGATACACTCAGACTTCACTTAATTGCTACCTCCCAGCCTTTGCTTTGCCTGTCTTTCCCTATTTCCTTAGCCTTCCTTTCTTATCACTAGGAAACTAATTGAGCCTATTTCAGATAACTAGATCCACCCATCTTCTAATCACTTCTAATAAATACCCTGAAATGTTATTTTTTATAACCCATTCAACACAATACATACTATCTTAATAAATCTTTTTAAAATATATACTATAATTATATTTTTATGCATTAGTTGCTCAGTCATGTCCGATTCTTTGCAATCCATGGACTGCAGCTCACCAGGCTCCTCTATCCATGGAATTCTCTAGGCACAAATATTGGAGTGGGTAGCCCTTCCCTTCTCCAGGAGACCTTTCTGACCCAGGGATTGAACCCAGGTCTCCTGCATTATAGGTAGATTGTTTACCACCTGAGCCAGTAATCCCAATCAGATTACAAACTTTTCCAAGGAAAGAACAAAATACTAGACTTCTCTGTATTTCCACAGCACCTAGTACATATTTTACACAAAGAAAACACTCCATAAATATTTGCCTAATTATATAAATTTTATTAAATGAACTGGTGGAAATAAATTTAGGGTATTCATTTAGCTGGAGGATTTAAAGTAAAACTTCCAGATCTCTGCACATAACTTGGTTCTTCAGGGCTCTCTCCTCTTCCCTCACCCCCTGGTCAATTAAATTCATTTTATACTTCAAAAGTTCTACATATTCTGTGGGAAAACAAATCATGAATCTATTGTTAAAAACATTCAAAAAGATGGATAGATGGACAGACAGATGAACAGCTATGGATGGATGGGTAGATGTTGAAGAGATGATTGAAGAGACACACAAATAGTATTTGCTAGATGTTTAGAAAGTATCAGTTCCTTTTGCTGAGCACTGTTGCATATCTTATCTCACTTAGCCCTCAAAACAATTACAATTAGGTAACGCACATTATCCCTGTTCTACAGAAAAGGAAACCTGGGCATGAAAATGTTTATTTTAAAAATATTAAAACTTGCCTAAGGTCACACCTAGTAAATACAGAAGGCAGAATTTAAACTCAAGTGATCTAAATCCAGGGAATATGCTATTAGAATTAAAGGTAACTGATAATAAATCTTGGAGAAGGAAACGGCAATCCACTCCAGTACTTCTGCCTGGAAAATCCCATGGACAGAGGAGCCTGGTAGGCTACAGTCCATGGGGCCGCAAAGAGTCGGACACGACTGAGCGACGTTCCTGTTCCTGTTCCTGATAATAAATCTAACTTAAATGAATTAACTATTTTCAATTATCTGAATTTTTACTAGTTCATATACTTCTTATAGAACTTTATTTTTAATATTCAAATTAGATATTCTAGNCCCATGGACAGAGGAGCCTGGTAGGCTACAGTCCATGGGGCCGCAAAGAGTCGGACACGACTGAGCGACGTTCCTGTTCCTGTTCCTGATAATAAATCTAACTTAAATGAATTAACTATTTTCAATTATCTGAATTTTTACTAGTTCATATACTTCTTATAGAACTTTATTTTTAATATTCAAATTAGATATTCTAGATATTCATTTAGTCCAAGCATAGTCACAGAATTTTCTGTCTTTCCTTTTCCCCTTTTTCCTTCCTTTCTACTTCTAGGGTTCAAGGTACTCAATTACTGATTGACAACTGTAAAAGGAGAGAGGGGAGCAGAAAGGAGAGCAGGTAACCTTCTAACCAATCCAACTGACTCTTTGACAATGAAATTGGTTACAGAAGTAGTCAAAGCTATTGGAATACAAATTTAAAGATTTACTGTCATTTTCATACAGTAAGTAAGTAAAGTCACTCAGTCGTGTCCGACTCTTTGTGACCCCATGGACTGCAGCCCACCAGGCTNAACCAATCCAACTGACTCTTTGACAATGAAATTGGTTACAGAAGTAGTCAAAGCTATTGGAATACAAATTTAAAGATTTACTGTCATTTTCATACAGTAAGTAAGTAAAGTCACTCAGTCGTGTCCGACTCTTTGTGACCCCATGGACTGCAGCCCACCAGGCTCCTCAGTCCATGGGATTCTCCAGGCAAGAATACCAGAGTGGGTTGCCATTTCCTTCTCCAGGGGATTTTCCTAACCCAGGGATCAAACCCAGGCCTCCCACATTGGAGGCAGACGTTTTAACCTCTGAGCCACCAGGGAAGCCCTAAAATCTTATAATAAATATTTGTTGGTTATTAATGATCTATGCTTCCCCTGAAAGATCATGGTCCTGACAACTGTGGTGTTGAAGAAGACTCTTGAGAGTCCTTTGGACTGTAACGAGATCAAACCAGTCAATCATGAGGGAAATCAATCCAGAATATTCACTGGAAGGACAGATGCTGAAGCTGAAGCTCCAATATTTTGGCCACCTGATGTGAAGAGCTGACTCATTAGAAAAGACTCTGATGCTGGGAAAGATTGAAGGCAGGAGGAGAAGGAGATGACACAGGATGAGATGGTTGGATGGCGTCACCGACTCAATGGACGTGAGTCTGAGCAAGCTCCAGGAGATGATGAAGGACAGGGAAGCCAGACGTGCTACAGTCCATGGGTTTGCAAAGAGTCGGACACAACTGAGTGACTGAACGACAAAATGCTTGCCCTGGCATGCTTTTTCTGATTAACCTAGATGAACAGCATTTAACTATATTCTAATACAGACAATTGTGAGATAAAATAAGGATGTCAATTCCCATTCATTTCAAAGGTCCAGATAAGTATGAGACTCAATTTCTACCTTACAGCTCTTACCAGAAAAACCATACCAGAAGCATCGTACACAACTGGAGCTGTTTCACTGCAAAAGTAGGTGATAGCCTCGAGGGAAAATCAGAAGAAGTACTTAAGCGGTATACATTTTAATACATCACCCATCTAGAATTCATTGTAGGAATGCAGAGTTAATTTAGATATTCTCTTAAAATCTGACAACCATATAACATTACATACACCCTAACTTCTGGCAGGGCAGGCCAGAAGAATTACATACACAAGGGCATTCATTTTTATAAATTATAACTGTGAAAGTTGAAGAAAGGTTTTCACTGATAACCCAAATTTCCACATTTTTAATATACACCTACAAGTCTGGTTTCACAC
>SJYX01024524.1:123291-150953 GCA_006410675.1 Oreotragus oreotragus
TATCCAGCATCTGAACAGGATATAATACATATATGCACATCAATTCAAGCGGCTGAGCGTCAGCTTATACCCAAATTACTGATCTAGAAAGAATACCTAAATACACATTTATGCAAATGAGTCTAGAAGACAGGCCATACAAGGGAAGGAAACTAACACTATTTTTAAAACCAATTTCAAGTAATATTCTGCCACTGTGTATTGAAAGGAATTCACAGTTTGACCTGAAGGACAAAGGAAGAAAATCTCCTCTCTCTGGTCTCAATTCTTTATCTATAAAATGAGGTATATCTCCAACACTGAAATTCAGAGTCTATGACTCCGAGGCAATCTTAATAGAAGAAATCCCCAAAATTGGCTAGCGAACCAGAAAAGTTGCCATTCGTGAGCCTACCACCCTGTTCAGACTTCAAATGTTTACCACCTGCTCTTGTCAAGTACTGACTTGAGGCATATATACAGAGACATATAAAAAGAGAGTACCATCTAATAGTTAACAGTCTAGACAGCATGGAATATAAATCACTTCAAGGTGCTATGATAAGGAACCAGTTGCTAGAGCGCTATAAATAATATTGTGGAAACCCAAAGGAAGGAACAAATATGCAGTTCATTTTGGGTGGATACAAGGCATTAAAGAAGTCCCATTTAACTAGGTCCTGACAGATGATTAGAAGTTTGTCTAGTAGAAATAAGAGAGATGTCCATTATCCCAGGATGTACAAAGCCAAGAAGCTACAAAAGCTTATGGCTATATTCAAAGAAGAGGAAGAACTTTAAAGTGGCTAGAATATGGGATGTGTAGTGGGAAGTAAGAGGGAAAGAATCTGGCAGGATGGGCTGACAACAGATTGGAAAGGATTTTAAGTGCAATTCAAAGTAGTTTGGATTTTATTCTCAGGGAAATAGGAAATTATTGAAGGAATTTAATCAAAGGAGTTATGTGATCTGAATTTCCCTTAAGAAAAAAATTCCTAGTGGCCTCAAGAAGGAGAAGTCATCCAGAAGATTGTATATATGTTTATGTTCCTGTCATTTGTATTTATGTGTGCTTAGTTTCTCTCTTCTTATCTTGTCCTTGGTGCTCTGCTGGACATGTGGTACTGACTGGTGCTAACCAGTTACTTTCTACCTCCACATTCCTTTAAGTCTCTGTTTTCAGTCTCTATAACTGCTACTGATAAATGTTGTTGAAAGGAAGTAAATGAAGAGATAGGGGAGGAAAGGATGAAAGAATATGAATAATCACAAAAGGAATACCTGGAAGGAAGAAGAGAGATAGTATACCAATAAAAATAACACAATGGCTAATGTATATTGAGTACATACTATGTGCTCTGTTGGTTACTTGTGCTTCTCAGTACCTCACTAAATTTCAAACAATTCAACAATAAAGCTACTAATGTATCCCCATTTTCAAATGAGGTAAGTGAAGCTTAGAGTAACTGGGTTTTGGTTATAATGCTAGTAAATGGTAGAGAATATTCAAACCTGTTCTGCCTGACTTTAAAACCCAGGCTTTTAATTTTTACACTCTATTATTTCCAGTCATATCATTTACTGAATACTGTGAGCCAAGAACTATGCTAGCTGCTTTACACGAGTTAGCTCTAAGACTCACATTAACAAAGAGTCAGACATGACTTAGCAACTGAACAACAAAACTTAAAAAACTAACATTACCCCCATTTTACAGTATAGAAAACTGAGACTCTGGGAGATTAAGTTACTTAACTAAGGTCACAAAGACAGTAAGAGGCAGCACCAGAGCTTTAACCCTGGTCTGTCTTCAGTTCAGTTGCTCAGTTGTGTCCGACTGTGCAATCCCATGGACTGCAGCATTCCAGGCTTCCCTGTCCATCACCAACTCCCAGAGTTTACTCAAACTCATGTCCATCCAGTCGGTGATGCCATCAGCCACCTCATCCTCTGTCATCCCCTTCTCTTCCTGCCTTCAATCTTACCCAGCATCAGGGTCTTTTCAAATGAGTCAGTTCTTCAGATCAGGTGGCCAAAGTATTTTATTTTCAGCTTCAACATCAGTCCTTCCAATGAATATTCAGGACTGATTTCCTTTAGGATGGACTGGTTGGATCTCCTTGCAGTCCAAGGAACTCTCAAGAGTCTTCTCCAACGCCACAGTTCAAAAGCATCAATTCTTTGGTGCTCAGCTTTCTTTATAGTCCAACTCTCATATCCATACATGACCACTGGAAAAACCATAGCTTTGACTAGATGGACCTTTGCTGGCAAAGTAATATCTCTGCTTTTTAATCTGGTGCATTATAATGTTCCTATTCCCATTCCCTACTCCTCCCAAAAATGAGACCCTTCCTCATCTCCACATTTCCATATTCTACACTCTGCACTCAGCTAATATCTTACCTCCTCCAAAAGCCTTTCAAGAGCATATCAGACCACTATTGCATTCCTACTATAATTATTTCTGTAATATTCACTTACCTTGATCAATACCCTTGTATTTGTCAGCTCCCTCTTCTGTTTATGTTCTGTGTCCCCAGTCAAGCCATATAAGAGCCCTGCAGCAAATCTTCAGGCAACTTGTACTACCCAAATATGCCTTACATTACCCTCAACCAAGTCACTAGAGAGAGATAAGAACTGTGACATACAATTTGAATTCCCAAGATAACTAGCAGAATCCTAAGCACATATTAGGGCTTCATAATGTATTGATTGTCTCAAATATACATTAATAGCAGTAAGTTTTTGGTAATAATAACAATAACAGCTAAATGTGTGTGTGTGTGTGCTTATGTGCTACATGCCTTCAGTCATGTCTGACTCTTTGAAACCCCATGGACCTGTTGCCCACCAGGCTCCTGTCCATGGGATTCTCCAGGCAAAAATACTGGAGTGGGTAGCTATTCCCTTCTCCAGGGGATCTTTCCAATGCAGGGACTGAACCCGTGTTTACTTGACTACATATTTATATATAAATAATATATATGTTATATAAACATATGTGTGCTGCTGGAAAAGACTCCTGACAGTCCCTTGGACAACAAGGAGATCAAACCATTCATTCCTAAAGAAGATCAACCCTGAATATTCATTGGAAGGACTGGTGCTGAAGCTGTAGCTTTAATAATTTGGCCACGTGATGCAAAGAGCGACTCACTGGAAAATACTTGGATGCTGGAAAAGATTGAGGGCAGAAGAAGTGGGCAGCAGAGGATGAGATGGTTGGATGGCATCACCAACTCACTGGACACGAGTTTGAGCAAACTCCAGGAGTTAGTGAAGGACATGAAAGCCTGTCATGCTCCAGTCCATGAGGTCGCAAGGAGCTGGACACGACTGAGACAGAACAGAAACAACAAACATATAGAGACAGATAGATAGATAGACGGGGAAGGCACTGGCACCCCACCCCAGTGCTCTTGCCTGGAAAATCCAATGGACGAGGAGCCTGGTGGGCTGCAGTCCATGGGGTCACTAACAGTCGGACAGACTGAGTGATTTCACTTTCACTTTTCTCTTTCATGCGCTGGAGAAGGAAATGGCAACCCACTCCAGTATTCTTGCCTGGAGAATCCCAGGGATGAGGGACCCTGGTGGGCTGCCGTCTATGGGTCACACAGAGTCAGACATGACTGAAGTGACTTAGCAGCAGCAGCAGCAGATAGATAGATTCTTTACCACTGAGCCACCAGATAAGGCTGGCTTGTAAGGAGCAATGCAGGAGATGCAGTTTCAATCCCTGTGTTGGAAAGATGCCCTAGAGAAGGGAATGGCTGCCCACTCCAGTATTCTTGCCTGGAGAATCCCATGGACAGAGGAACCTGGTGGTTACAGTCTCTGGAGTTGCAAAGAGTCAGACATGACCTAGCAACTAAACCACCACTATATATAAAAATATATATAAATTCAGTCCTCATAACTGCCAATGATGTAGGTACTACTGTTACACCCATTTTACAGAAGAAAGTAAGAAACAAAAAATTTAAGTGACTTGTCATAAGGTCACACAGCTAATAAGCAGTAGCTCAGTCAGTATCCAAATACATGCAGTGTCAATCCAGAGTCAGGATTCCTTCGACTACTTTAAAAATACTGTGTGCTTCAGTTGTGTCCGACTCTTTGAGACCCCACAGACATGGGGCCTACCGTGCCCCTCTGTCCATGGGATTTTCTGGGCAAGAATACTGGAGTGAGTTGCCATGTCCTCCTCCTTCACTCAATAGATGTTGCTCTAAGATTAAACAACTCTTAACACTTAAAAAAATTATAAAACACATATTACTTCTGCTGTAAACATGGACTAGAGGAAATATGGAAAGAAGAGCTTTGATAAAGTAGGGGAGAAAAAAAAACTGAGCAGAAGATACAGAGCTCCCAGGAAAAAAATGAGAAGGAAAAAAAATTTTTGAGAAGCATTTCTCTTTAGGAAAAAAAAATAGAGTTGTGCCATTTTCTCAAAGTCTCTGTCACTTATAAAGCATCATCCTGACTTCCTCTCATTAATATACCAAATTATATAGCATATCTCAGAGCAAGCAACCATGATTAGCAAAAACTCCACAACTCTACACCAGAATCACATAATCTTGAACCAGTGAAATGCAACCACCTTTGGACTGACACACACAACAGCTGTTTAGGGTGCCAGAGAAATGGCCTGATGAAGATTCCTAGGAAAAACTGGAAAAGAGAATGTTTATTTCCAAATCTTTCAAATTTGATGAGGCTGTTGAAAGTCAGGGAGAAAAATACAAGATATATTTCTACTTTAAAAGGCAACAAGAGATTCTTGATAATTGAGAGACAATGGAAAGTGGAGGCAAGAGATGTAGGTTTGTATATAACTCATAATATATAATTTATGAAGCCTTTTTATATACATTATTTATTTTAATTCATACGATAACCTGGTGCAATCAGGTAGTGTTATCATGTTATCATCTCTACAAAATTAGCCTCTGCAAATAGTGCTCAGAGATGATAACTTTTTAGACTTTTTTTGGCTAGGAAGTGAAGAAGCCAGGACTAAAGACCAGGTCCTCTAAAACAAAGGTCCTTTCCAAATAGCATGTGGTTTTCTCTTAAAAAACAAACAAAAAGAGCCTCTTGTGTTACAGAGGGGGAAAAAAAGTATGATTGCTAAACAGATAATGATTGAAGCACGATTATTACAAGTCTAATTTCTCTGCTCTTTTGAGGAAACCACATTTTCTTCTTGAAAGTGAAATAATAAGTAATGAAAAAAAGCCCTCTTGGTTGCTTTCCATATCAGTGTTCCCTAACTCCACTTCTCCCTTCCTGAGTCTGGACAGTGTAACAGTCTCTGTAACACAGACTCCATCCCACCCACGAAAAACAAGCCTCATGACTCCATTCAGGGAAATGCCAAAGGAAACCCAGAGAAAATCTAGAACCCTGAAAATAAAGCAATTTCTCCATAGAGCACAGCATAATTCCCCTAAAGAAAGTTAAATAAAGGGTGATTATGTAGAAGCACTGTGTGGTATGCCATATGTATTGTGGGGAGGACGTGGGGGTACAGGGAACTAGGGTCTGAAAATGGAAGAAAAATTTTAAAAGCAAGTAAATTCTATCTAGAGTTTGTTATGGCTGAAGAACTCTATGCCACAAAGTAAAGGAAACTGCTTCTTCAGAGCTCTACAATTTCCTGAGGAACAGAGATCAACAAACAAATCCACCCTTTCTCAGAACTAATACATGAAACTCTTTCAACATTCCTATGCAAGGGATGACAAGTCAGACATTTCACTGAAGAAGCAGTCAGTATGATTATGCCCACAGAGGCTATCCCTGTTTACCCCTTCTGTCACAGAGATGCCCATAAGCCTTGGCATGTTGCCAGTCTAACACATAAGCAACGTGGTTCCAGGTAAAGAAGGCTCTATATAAGTCAAATATTCTTTTTCTCACTTTTATTTTTCTCTTTATTCTATTTTTCTCTTCTTTTATTAATTCATTCAGTATGCATAGACATATGCTTGACATAACTGTAGATTCTTGGGATAAAATAGTGAACAAAATAAAGTTTCTGCCCTCATAAGCTCACACTCTAAATCCAAATTGAACTACCTCAAGATTTCTTCCACCTCTAAGATTCTATGGTTCCATTACTAGAGAAAAGGCTTCAATTGCAAACCCCCTAGCAGAGAGACACTTTGAACACCTAAAGGAAAAAGTTCACCTTATAGCCTCAGCATCTAGCATAACGCTTACTGGTCAGTAAAAGTTTTTTCACAGAAAGGAGGTAATTGCTATAGTAAAGATATGGAAACTAAAATTCAGGATAGTAAAATAAATTACCTACTGTTACACAAATGGTGAGTGGTAGAGCTAAGAACTCTATCCTGACCTAGAATATTCTAGATGTGCCTCATAATTTTGATGTAACTGATTAGGGCTTTATTTTTAAGGACTATTCAGTTATTAAAGTCAGCTCCCCAGAAGTGAGAGTCTCTGCATCTTTGCTTACCTCTGAATTTACTAGTACCAGACAATTCAACACAATTTTTCTGTAATGGGGTCAAGAGATAAGAGTTGAAAGAGTTTAGGGATGAAAGTACCTTTAAAAGTTATCTAGTTATTTCTCCTTACTTCTCAGATGAGGGAACTGATAGGGAAGGGTAGAAATTTGCCCAAAACCACAGACAGTCAAGGGAGATCTAGCAACAAAATCAACTCTTTTGATAATCAAGCCGAGTGTTCATTTTTATCATAACACTGTCTGCCCTAGATTCCTTGAAGGAAAGAATTATTAAATGTTTTTGTATTTCTACCAGTACTCAGAAAGTACACCTACCATATGGTGCTACTGACATACTATGTTACCCAACAAATTAACTATTAAGAAAATTTTGTTTTCAAACCTAACTTTTCCTCCTCCCTNCATTTTTATCATAACACTGTCTGTCCTAGATTCCTTGAAGGAAAGAATTATTAAATGTTTTTGTATTTCTACCAGTACTCAGAAAGTACACTTACCATATGGTGCTACTGACATACTACGTCACCCAACAAATTAACTATTAAGAAAATTTTGTTTTCAAACCTAACTTTTCCTCCTCCCTGAAATTTCTCTATTCCAATCAAGCCAGAGATTTTTCAACAGCTTCTAGACCAATACCCTGAGCTAAAAGACTCCAGTAGGTACTGTAGAAGATAATACAACATGGTAATATAACTATACGCCAATAAAAATAAATTTAAAGAATAAAATTAGAAAAAATCTTTATCCTCTTTCAGATTATCTGATTCATCTGTAAAACAGGGATAATAATACTTACTCTGATTATCCCAAAATGGTAGTCAGGTAGAATATATGAGAAAATGGCCATAATCAATTTAAAAAGAATAAAGCACCATGCAAATAAAAGGAACTACTTAATTACTAGTATTATTACTCAGAAATACTGCATATTTTAGAGGCCAGAAGCTATCTTATAAAATCAGTTTATAAAGAGGCAAAAGCAATGTGACATAGCTGGAAGATCACAAGGACAGAGTTGGCCCTATGTATGAATCTAGACCCTGTGACCTTGAAAAGTTGTTTAAACAGCCTCCTCATCTGAAAATGGGGGCTATTACTACTCTGAAGAATAAGTAACAAATATTTACAAATATACATCTAAAAGCATCTTGTTTGTATGGTATAAAATAGTGTCATTATAAAGTTCCTTTTCCAGAGAGCTTAGAACTTCACGTTTTTATCTAGCATTCACACTGCGGGAACAGCTGAAACATCTGTAATGTCAAGTAGCTGAAGCTGATTTTAAAAGAAAAACTAAAGAAAAGAAAAAGAAAAAATCATTACCAACAACAATAACAACAGTATCCCTGATCAACATATTAAAGCAAAATTTTAGATGCTAATTAACCTAGCATATTAGCAATTGGGCCAGAATTTAGGAGCCAGTTCTATCAATGGGCATTTTCTCAGTCATTCAGACAAACTGTTGTGCTTATTTCAAATCCACTGTACTAAGGCTCTCTTTGTTGACTGGATTGTTGGATTATTGCCTGCATTCTGTCTTCTGTGAAAATGCCAAATGTATAGAAATTTCAGTCACCAGATTAAACGTTCGTCTTGACAATATATTATGCTGTTTGGTGTCATGTTGACATCCTACTGATGATGTTCACGGCTCTATGCTTTTATTTTGTTCTTTGGTTTCAGTAAGAAGAAAAGTTAAAAGCCCTTAGACTAATGAATTCAGATTCTTTTCAGATACAGTGCCGCTTCTCTTCCACGAGATCAGGAAAAGGATATATTTCTGGCTGCAGACATATGTGGTACAGACATGAGATCACAGCTTTAAGCTTAATAGAACATAACAATCTACTCACTGTTTACACTTTAGCCCAACGGGCAGCTGGAAATCACAACTAACCATATGCAGTGCTGAATAAGTGGTCATGACTTTATTAATAAAGCCAAGCATTAACAAATAAGATTCTGGGAATGGTACAGTGAGGGGCAGGAGTTTCGTACCACAGGCCCCTCTAAGTACTAGGCATAGGGCCCAGACTATTGTTGAAAATGTCCTTTGGGATTAGACTATTCTTTCTGCCAGGATTTCATTTGCCATCTTTCATATTTCCCAGTTCTCTTTACAGTGTTTAATCAGCTGCTAGGGACTGGTTAGAAAGGACTCTGATTATTCTTGCATCCTAAAATCCTGAAAAGGAGTGCATTATAAAATTATCTACATACAATTAAATCAAATCACATAGATAAATACTTTTCATACTACAGAAAACTATTTTAACTAGAAAAAGAGATGCAAATAATACCTCATTAATCCTTCCAAAGTGTATGACAATTCTAGTAATAGTATCTCTGATTTATTGATGAAAAACTGACGAGAAAGGCTTAAGGATACTACAGGTAAATTACAAAGCAAAGATTTAGATAGATGTCCAAATCCCATGCTTTCACTGGTCAATGACTGCCATAGAGAGTAAATTAACTGATAAGGCTGGCATATCATAATTCCTTTCTGCACTGAGATGTACACAAGTGTACTAGGTATCTAGAGTACTCAAGATGAATCACTATTTAACATAGAAGTATTTCTTATACATATCAGTGTCACAATTTATAAATTTCTATCTAGTTCTTTCATTTCTTTACCATGCCTAACAGAGAGCATCAAATCCCAAATTTGTAACCCAAGTACAAAAATCACAGGACAGGTGTAAGAGTGTAAAATCATCAATATACATACCAAGCTTTCATGAAATTGACTTGACCCTACTGGGTTACCAAAAATTAAATAATCAGCAAGTCCTATAAAGTATGGTGCAGAAATTAGAAGTTTGCTAGAGTAACTAGCTCATCCAAGTGAATTTTATTCGAGTGTAATAAGTAGAAAAGGTAAATCTGGGTCTGCAGTCTAACTCCTCAGACTAGATTTAAGGTATCGGATAGATTTTGATAAAGCACCTTTTGCATCTATGTGTAATCTGATTTTAGTTTTGTGTTTGAAACAGTAGCAAAGTTCCTTATTTGAAATACATTGTATTGTCTTTTTTTGGAATTGTTACCATCAGGATAAATATACCTTGCATTTTCCATTGGGCTCAACATAAGAAATATATTCAGGAAACAAGAGCAGTGCAAAGAACAATGTTCCAAATGTACCTTCTCTCATAGCATGCCAGATTCATGATAGACTAAGAGAGACAGCATGCTCTCCACTGAGAGCTCTAATGATGCCACGAGAGTCCAAGCCTGAAGAGATAGGGGAGGAAAGGATGAAAGAATATGAATAATCACAAAAGGAATACCTGGAAGGAAGAAGAGAGATAGTATACCAATAAAAATAACACAATGGCTAATGTATATTGAGTACATACTATGTGCTCTGTTGGTTACTTGTGCTTCTCAGTACCTCACTAAATTTCAAACAATTCAACAATAAAGCTACTAATGTATCCCCATTTTCAAATGAGGTAAGTGAAGCTTAGAGTAACTGGGTTTTGGTTATAATGCTAGTAAATGGTAGAGAATATTCAAACCTGTTCTGCCTGACTTTAAAACCCAGGCTTTTAATTTTTACACTCTATTATTTCCAGTCATATCATTTACTGAATACTGTGAGCCAAGAACTATGCTAGCTGCTTTACACGAGTTAGCTCTAAGACTCACATTAACAAAGAGTCAGACATGACTTAGCAACTGAACAACAAAACTTAAAAAACTAACATTACCCCCATTTTACAGTATAGAAAACTGAGACTCTGGGAGATTAAGTTACTTAACTAAGGTCACAAAGACAGTAAGAGGCAGCACCAGAGCTTTAACCCTGGTCTGTCTTCAGTTCAGTTGCTCAGTTGTGTCCGACTGTGCAATCCCATGGACTGCAGCATTCCAGGCTTCCCTGTCCATCACCAACTCCCAGAGTTTACTCAAACTCATGTCCATCCAGTCGGTGATGCCATCAACCACCTCATCCTCTGTCATCCCCTTCTCTTCCTGCCTTCAATCTTACCCAGCATCAGGGTCTTTTCAAATGAGTCAGTTCTTCAGATCAGGTGGCCAAAGTATTTTATTTTCAGCTTCAACATCAGTCCTTCCAATGAATATTCAGGACTGATTTCCTTTAGGATGGACTGGTTGGATCTCCTTGCAGTCCAAGGAACTCTCAAGAGTCTTCTCCAACGCCACAGTTCAAAAGCATCAATTCTTTGGTGCTCAGCTTTCTTTATAGTCCAACTCTCATATCCATACATGACCACTGGAAAAACCATAGCTTTGACTAGATGGACCTTTGCTGGCAAAGTAATATCTCTGCTTTTTAATCTGGTGCATTATAATGTTCCTATTCCCATTCCCTACTCCTCCCAAAAATGAGACCCTTCCTCATCTCCACATTTCCATATTCTACACTCTGCACTCAGCTAATATCTTACCTCCTCCAAAAGCCTTTCAAGAGCATATCAGACCACTATTGCATTCCTACTATAATTATTTCTGTAATATTCACTTACCTTGATCAATACCCTTGTATTTGTCAGCTCCCTCTTCTGTTTATGTTCTGTGTCCCCAGTCAAGCCATATAAGAGCCCTGCAGCAAATCTTCAGGCAACTTGTACTACCCAAATATGCCTTACATTACCCTCAACCAAGTCACTAGAGAGAGATAAGAACTGTGACATACAATTTGAATTCCCAAGATAACTAGCAGAATCCTAAGCACATATTAGGGCTTCATAATGTATTGATTGTCTCAAATATACATTAATAGCAGTAAGTTTTTGGTAATAATAACAATAACAGCTAAATGTGTGTGTGTGTGTGCTTATGTGCTACATGCCTTCAGTCATGTCTGACTCTTTGAAACCCCATGGACCTGTTGCCCACCAGGCTCCTGTCCATGGGATTCTCCAGGCAAAAATACTGGAGTGGGTAGCTATTCCCTTCTCCAGGGGATCTTTCCAATGCAGGGACTGAACCCGTGTTTACTTGACTACATATTTATATATAAATAATATATATGTTATATAAACATATGTGTGCTGCTGGAAAAGACTCCTGACAGTCCCTTGGACAACAAGGAGATCAAACCATTCATTCCTAAAGAAGATCAACCCTGAATATTCATTGGAAGGACTGGTGCTGAAGCTGTAGCTTTAATAATTTGGCCACGTGATGCAAAGAGCGACTCACTGGAAAATACTTGGATGCTGGAAAAGATTGAGGGCAGAAGAAGTGGGCAGCAGAGGATGAGATGGTTGGATGGCATCACCAACTCACTGGACACGAGTTTGAGCAAACTCCAGGAGTTAGTGAAGGACATGAAAGCCTGTCATGCTCCAGTCCATGAGGTCGCAAGGAGCTGGGCACGACTGAGACAGAACAGAAACAACAAACATATAGAGACAGATAGATAGATAGACGGGGAAGGCACTGGCACCCCACCCCAGTGCTCTTGCCTGGAAAATCCAATGGACGAGGAGCCTGGTGGGCTGCAGTCCATGGGGTCACTAACAGTCGGACAGACTGAGTGATTTCACTTTCACTTTTCTCTTTCATGCGCTGGAGAAGGAAATGGCAACCCACTCCAGTATTCTTGCCTGGAGAATCCCAGGGATGAGGGACCCTGGTGGGCTGCCGTCTATGGGTCACACAGAGTCAGACATGACTGAAGTGACTTAGCAGCAGCAGCAGCAGATAGATAGATTCTTTACCACTGAGCCACCAGATAAGGCTGGCTTGTAAGGAGCAATGCAGGAGATGCAGTTTCAATCCCTGTGTTGGAAAGATGCCCTAGAGAAGGGAATGGCTGCCCACTCCAGTATTCTTGCCTGGAGAATCCCATGGACAGAGGAACCTGGTGGTTACAGTCTCTGGAGTTGCAAAGAGTCAGACATGACCTAGCAACTAAACCACCACTATATATAAAAATATATATAAATTCAGTCCTCATAACTGCCAATGATGTAGGTACTACTGTTACACCCATTTTACAGAAGAAAGTAAGAAACAAAAAATTTAAGTGACTTGTCATAAGGTCACACAGCTAATAAGCAGTAGCTCAGTCAGTATCCAAATACATGCAGTGTCAATCCAGAGTCAGGATTCCCTTGACTACTTTAAAAATACTGTGTGCTTCAGTTGTGTCCGACTCTTTGTGACCCCACAGACATGGGGCCCACCGTGCCCCTCTGTCCATGGGATTTTCTGGGCAAGAATACTGGAGTGAGTTGCCATGTCCTCCTCCTTCACTCAATAGATGTTGTTCTAAGATTAAACAACTCTTAACACTTAAAAAAATTATAAAACACATATTACTTCTGCTGTAAACATGGACTAGAGGAAATATGGAAAGAAGAGCTTTGATAAAGTAGGGGAGAAAAAAAAACTGAGCAGAAGATACAGAGCTCCCAGGAAAAAAATGAGAAGGAAAAAAAATTTTTGAGAAGCATTTCTCTTTAGGAAAAAAAAATAGAGTTGTGCCATTTTCTCAAAGTCTCTGTCACTTATAAAGCATCATCCTGACTTCCTCTCATTAATATACCAAATTATATAGCATATCTCAGAGCAAGCAACCATGATTAGCAAAAACTCCACAACTCTACACCAGAATCATATAATCTTGAGCCAGTGAAATGGGGATGATCTGGAGGGAAGATGTGGGGTGGGAGGTGGGAGGGGGGTTCATGTTTGGGAGTTCGTGTAAAAAAATAAATAAATACCAAAAAATAAAAAAATAAAAATAAAAANCACAGACTCGATGGACGTGAGTCTGAGTGAACTCCGGGAGATGGTGATGGATAGGGAGGCCTGGCGTGCTGCGATTCATGGAGTCGCAAAGAGTCGGACACGACTGAGCGACTGAACTGACTGAACTGAATCACTGATAACAGTGTACAGAAAAATTGGTCTAGTGCTAGATAACATATATACACAAATATAAAACCTATGAAATTTCCTGGGGAGCAGGAATATTATAAAAGTACGTTTCAAAAGTAACTTTCCTAGAAAACATTACACCTAATATAGTATTCTTTAAACTGTATATTCATTATGAAATAATTATTCAGTTGACTAGCATTTATATTATGTTTTGAAATGATAGCAGGCAACAGAGGCAGAGAAAAAATAATGTAAAAAACACTAGACAAGTAAAAAAACAATAATTTCTAATCTCTTTTAACCCAATATAAAAATTTATAAAAAGTTCAGATAAAAAAAAATCTTTTCAACAACTGAATAAAACAATAGAGTTAAAACCTTACCTTACACTATATACAAAAATTAATTCAAAATGGATCAAAGACCTGAACTTAAAAGCTAAAATATCAAAACCCTTAGATGACTTAGGGGAAGTCTTCATGACATTGCATTGCAATAATTTCTTGGATATGACACAAAAGCACAAGCAGCAAAAGAAAAATAGATAAACTGGATTCCATCAATTTAAATGACTTATATGTATCAAAGGACACTATCAGGAGAGTGAAACAACAACACACAGAAAAGGAAAGGTTTTCAAATCATATATCTGATAAGTTATTAATATCCAAAACACATAAAGAACTGCTACAATTCAATAACAACAATTTCAAGCACAATTCAAAAATGAGCAAAGGATTCAAACAGGCATTTCTCCAAAGATCTACAAATGGACAATAAATATAGCAAAGATGTTCAACATGATCTGTCATTCAGTCAGTTCAGTTCAGTCGATCAGTCGTGTCAGACTATTTGCAACCCCGTGGACTGAAGCACACCAGGCCTCCCTGTCCATCACCAACTCCTGGAGGTTACTCAAACTCATGTCCATTGAGTCAGTGATGCCATCCAACCATTTCTGCATTCAAATGAGTATATCTTTCCTTTTCTCCTTTGCTTTTCACTTCTCTTCTTTTCACAGCTATCTGTAAGGCCTCCTCAGACAGCCATTTTGCTTTTTTGCATTTCTTTTCCTTTGGAATGGTCTTGATCCCTGTCTCCTGTGCAAAGTTACAAACCTTCGTCCATAATTCATCAGGCACTCTGTCTATCAGATCTAGTCCCTTAAATCTATTTCTCACTTCCACTGTATAATCATAAGGGGTTTGATTTAGGTCATAGCTGAATGGTCTAGTGGTTTTCCCCACTTTCTTCAATTTAAGTCTGAATTTGGCAATAGGGAGTTCATGATCTGAGCCACAGTCAGCTCCTGGTCTAGTTTTTGCTGACTGTATAGAGTTTCTCCATCTTTGGCTGCAAAGAATATAATCAATCTGATTTTTGTGTTGGCCATCTAGTGATGTCCATGTGTAGAGTCTTCTCTTGTGTTGTTGGAAGAGGGTGTTTGCTATGACCAGTGTATTCTCTTGGCAAAACTCTATTAGCCTTTGCCCTGCTTCATTCTGTACTCCAAAGCCAAATTTGCCTGTTACTCCAGGTGTTTCTTGACTTCCTATTTTTGCATTCTAGTCCCCTATAATGAAAAGGACATCTTTTTGGGGTGTTAGTTCTAAAAGGTCTTGTAGGTCTTCATAGAACCGTTCAACTTCAGCTTCTTCAGCATTACTGATTGGGGCATAGACTTGGATTACTGTGATACTGAATAGTTTGCCTTGGAAACAACAGAGATCATTCTGACGTTTTTGAGATTCCATCCAAGTACTGCATTTCAGACCCTTTTGTTGACTATGACGGCTACTCCATTTCTTCTAAGGGATTCCTGCCCACAGTAGTAGATATAATGGACATCTGAATTAAATTCCCCCATTCCAGTCCATTTTAGTTCACTGATTCCTAGAATGTTGATGTTCACTCCTGCCATCTCCTGTTTGACCACTTCTAATTTGTCTTGATTCATGAACCTAACATTCCAGGTTCCTATGTAATATTGCACTTTATAGCATTGGACCTTGCTTCTATCACCAGTCACATCCACAACTGTGTACCATTTTTGCTTTGGCTCCGTCCCTTCATTCTTTCTGGAGTTATTTCTCCACTGATCTCCAGTAGCATATTGGGCACCTACCGACCTAGGGAGTTCACCTTTCAGTGTCCTATCTTCTTGCCTTTTCATCCATCATTAGGCAAATGCAAATCAAAACCACAATGAATCACATTATCACATCCACTAGGCAGGCTATCATTAAAAAAAATGGAAAATAACAATTTCCTCTCCTATGGCTTACACTCTTACCTTCTTCAAGTCTTTGCTCAAATGTCATGTTCTTAATGACTCCTACTCTATTCATTCTATTTAATGAAACTGTTTCCTTGCATTATCGATGCACCTTATCCTACTCTAAATTTCTTTTTCTATAGACCTTATACAATTCTAATATACTATATAACTTACTTATCATGCTTGTCGTTATCTCTCTGTCCCATCAGTAATATAAACTCTGTGAGAATTAAAATTATTTGTTGTATTCACTAACATATTTTAAGTGTAAGAATAGTACATATCGCTGGATGAGTGAACTGATTAATTTCTTGCCTGGAGACAGAAAGTAGCTTAAAATTTTGAAAACCAAGTCACTCTTAGAATTTAATCAGTTATTATCCTCTTTAACACCAAGTATTATTTTCTACTTATTATCAACAAATAGCCAAAGTACTGTGGCTTAAAATGTAAAGTGTCCCACTTTGCTGAACATTTCAATGGAACGAGGTCTTAAAATTTTACTCATGTGTTAACATTCACAGTATATGTGCCAGTTATTTACTTACTGTCTCTCTCACATCACCTTCAATACTTTGCTCTGTGACTCCGAGGCACTATATTTCCCATGCTCCCTTGCCAGCTGCCTTCTTATTAGGCTCAACCAATGAGAGGGACTAGTGGGAAATTAGAAGGTGGGAGGCGGAGAAAAGAAACTTCCTTTTTCTAGCTTGTGAGAGCATCCCTCAAGCAGCAAAATACGCTTATGGCTGCACCATTTTACATTCCCATCAGCTTAGCTTCTTTTGGCACTCCCAATACCAGCTGACTAACCTCCTCAAAGATACCAACACCAGCTGACAACTCTCCTCTCAGTGATTAGAGCAGAAGCCATGTCATGTTTCCCTCAGTAGGCTGAGCAAGTCACACAGCACACCCTCTCCCCAGAAATCTAACCCAGTCATAATTTTTTTCCAAGTTCCTAAACTCAAACAAGCCACGTTCTTTCCACACAAATGGAAGCTGGCATCACTGGCAGCTGCTCCCTACAGTTATATCTGGAAACATATAGATATAGAAACTATTGACTTCCCTTTTTGTTTTTTCAACCTTCCAATACCTGTATAGCAAGTATCCTCAATTAAGTCCCATCCACTTAAACTGTTTATCATGGTTTTGTTTTCTGACTAGATGTGACTATGCTTGACTATACAGGCAGACCAGAAGATTGACAATGGAATAAATTTACATTTGAACCAGAATTTACATTAAGAACTAAACATAAAAAAAAAGAACTAAACATAATACAGATTTTTTCCATATTATCTTAACCAAAGAATGAGAAACAAGTCTTTCAAACAGAACAAATAACAGATTGAGATCTAGACGTACTATACTCATATCTGTATAAGCTTACTGCTGCTGCTAAGTCATTTCAGTCGTGTCTGACTCTGTGCGACCCCATAGATGGCAGCCCACCAGGCTCCCCAGTCCCTGGGATTCTCCAGGCAAGAACACTGGAGTGGGTTGCCATTTCCTTCTCCAATGCATGAAAGTGAAAAGTGAAAGTGAAGTCGCTCAGTCGTTTCTGACTCTTAGCGACCCCATGGACTGCAGCCTACCAGGCTCCTCCGTCCATGGGATTTTCCAGGCAAGAGTACTGGAGCAGGTCGCCATGTATAAGCTTATAGAATCATAAATTTTTATCTCCAGGCCACTCCTGTCTCTTGCCTACTCCCTACCTCCTTTGGATAGTTAACATACATCTCAAATTTAACACATCCAAAACTGAGTTTCTGATATTTCCTAAAACTTGTCCCTCTCAAAGCCTTTCCCACTGGACTTAATGGCAACTCTATCCTATACCTTCTCAGGCCAGAATTCTGGAGTCATCCTTGATTCCTTTCTTTCTCTCACCCTCCATATCCAATCTACTAGAAAGTCCTGTTAGTTCTTCATTAAAACTATATTCAGAATATAACCACTTCTTACCACCTCCACTGCTACTCTAAGCCACCAGTAACTTTCACCTGGATTACTGTAGTTGCCTTTAAGTGGTTATTCTGCTTCTGCCCTTTTGCATCCCTAAAATTTATTCCTAGCAACAATCTAAATGATCCTTTCAAAACACAAGAATATCATATTCTCCTTTGCTCAAAATGGTCCAATGGCATCCCATCTCACACAGAATAAAAGCGAAAATCCTCACAATGACATACAAGTTCTTAGTAATCTGGTTCCTATTATTTCTCTGACTTCTTCTATTATTTTCCTTTTATTTACTCATCTCCAGCCATTCTGCTCTTTTTCCAGTTGTGTGAACATCAATCACATTTCAGCATTAAAGTTTCTACTCTAGTCATGCCCTCTGCCTGAAACACTCTTCTCTAGATATATGCATGGTTCCTTTGCTGTTATTTTAAGTCTATGAGGAAAGATCTTCTCGATGAAAAATTCCATGACCATCCTACTTAAAAGTGGACATATTTACACCCTTGGCACTCCCTATTCACCTTACCTATTTAATTTTTCTCCATAGCATTTATCTTCAGAGTTACTATATAATAACTTATTTTCCATATTGCCTTTCTCCTTCCAATATTATATAAGCTCTTTGGGGGAAGGAATTTCTGTTTAGTTCATTGATATATCTTCAATGACCATATGGTGTGGTGCCTGGTACATAACAATGAAGAGGAACTAAAGAACCTCTTGGTGAAAGGGAAGAGTGAAAAAGCTGTCTTGAAACTCAACATTCAAAAAACTAAGGTCATGGTATCTAGTCCCATCACTTCATGGCAAATAAATGTATAAAAAGTGGATATAGTGACAGATTTTATTTTCTTGGGTTCCAAAATCACTGCAGATGGCCAATGCAGCCATGAAACTAAAAGATGCTTGCTCCTTGGAAGGAAAGCTATTGCAAACTCAGACAGCATATTTAAAATCAGAGATATCACTTTGTCAACAAGGATCTGTATAGTCAAACCTATGATTTTTCCAGTAGTCATGAACAGATATAAAAGTTGGACTATAAAGAAAACTGAGCGCCAAAGAATTGATGCTTTCAAACTGTAGTGCTGAAGAAGACTCTTGAGAGTTTCTTGGACTACAAGGAGATCAAACT
Organism: Oreotragus oreotragus; assembly: GCA_006410675.1. Classification (NCBI taxonomy): domain Eukaryota; kingdom Metazoa; phylum Chordata; class Mammalia; order Artiodactyla; family Bovidae; genus Oreotragus; species Oreotragus oreotragus. The sequence goes on from SJYX01024524.1 coordinate 142,036, forward strand.
AAAGGAAATCAACCCTGAATATCACTGGAAAAACTGTTGCTGAAGCTGAAACTCTAATACTTTGGCCACCTGACTGGAAGAGCTGACTCTTTGGAAAAGACCCTGATATTAGGAAAGACTGATGGCAAAAGAAGGGGATGGCATGGGACTCAATGGTTAGACAGCATCACCAACTCAATGGATATGAATCTAAGCAAACTCTGGGAGATAGTGAAGGACAGGGAAGCCTGGCGTGCTGTTGTCTATGAGGTTGCAAAGATTTGGCCATGACTTAGTGACTGAATAGCAACAAACAACAACACATAGTAAGTACTCAATAAACATCTGTCAAATGAAACTTTGAACCCCAAAGCAACAGGAATGAATAAATATAAAACACACATAGAAATACAGTGTGACAAATATATGTATAAATGATCAATATTTACCATATTCTGAAGAACAAAACTGTATTAAATAATTTTATATTTTATTAAACAGTTTTTACTGTATTAAACCGTTTAATAATAAAACCTAGCTCATAGAAATTATGTAATGGGTTAAATTATATAATATACTTAAAGCAATTAGCAATATGCCTGGCCCATTGATGATAACTCAGTACATGTTAATAATTATTATTATATAAGGCACCTAATACTTGTTGAAAAACAAGTAAATTCTCTCAAATTCAGCATTATATACTGCCTGAATTTGTTTATACTGCAGGCTCACTGAAAGCAAGAATCATTTTAAACTTCTTTTATGTCTAGCACAGTACTTAACACATTAATTAAATAAATAATTGGCTGATTTATTGATTACTTAGTGAAACATATATTATTAGACCTATAAAAATATAGGTTACAAAACCCAGGTTAGTCTAAATTACCAAAATAAGTAACAACAGAGAAGAAAATTTCATCATTCTGACTCCTCATCTTATCACATTATGTGTGTTATTAAAATACATTAGAGTTGTGCTATAGAGAAACACAGATTTTTCTAGAAGAAATAATGATATGTTAACTACACTTATTGTGGTAATCGTTTCACACTAAACATAAGACAAATCATTATGCTGTACACCTTAAACTTATACAGTGCTATATATCAATTATATCTCAAAAAGAATGACAAATTAACAGCATAGAAAGAAGACTCAAAAAGAAAGGGAAAGTAGAGACAGATGGCAAGCTGAGTTGAGGAGCCAACCAATCAAGACTACATGAATCATAAGGGAGAAGAGAGCACTAACAAAGACTCAGGTTGATAGCTCAGAGTAAGGCTTCGTTGGAAAGGCTACTTCTTCAAAAGGTCACACCAAGATAAGCCCAGTTGAGTNCGCAAAAAGAAAGGGAAAGTAGAGACAGATGGCAAGCTGAGTTGAGGAGCCAACCAATCAAGACTACGTGAATCATAAGGGAGAAGAGAGCACTAACAAAGACTCAGGTTGACAGCTCAGAGTAAGGCTTCGTTGGAAAGGCTACTTCTTCAAAAGGTCACACCAAGATAAGCCCAGTTGAGTGAGGGCAATAATTGATTCCAAAAGAAGTACACAGTTAACCTCTTGTCACAAGAAGCTGAACATCTTTCACAGAAGGAGAACTGAACAAAAATTAAAATAAAAGCAAGGCGATAGAAGAATGAAATCATTAACCACCTTCGAAGCAATGGATGGAAACAGGATAGATGAGTAACTTTCTCATCACTGGCAGAACACCTGGTTGGAATAACTGGAACTCAGACATCCTTAATTAAAACTTTAAGCTCTGATATATAAGTTTTCTTTCATTTTCTATGAACTCCTATTCATTATTTTGACAACATTTCATTATTTTTTCTGATGCTATAAAATTCCACAGTAGTTAAAGTGAACTATGTTCAGAACTTGTGATGCTCATAAGATACAGCAACTTTTTAACTCTTGTGACAAATGTAATATCATAGTGTGTAAATTTATTTATCAGGAACAATGGGAGAAGAAAATGACATTGTGCAGAAAATTACTTACAGTATATCTATGAACACCAGTGCACAAAAGAAATATAATTTCACTATTAAACTATAGTTGTGACACATAATTTCACTATTAAACTGTAGTTGTGACACAAACTATATGAGTTTTAAGTCCCTAACATGCTTTCAGAGATAGAATGACAACCCCAAAGGACAGTTCACAATGCACAATTCTGCACTTTTACAAAATGTAGAGAAAGACATTCTCAACATTTGTCTAAAACAGAAACATGTCAGTAGTCAATCCAAGCAAATGGGCTCTTCTTCAATTCCTGTACCACTGTTTGAAGTCTCCTCCTTTAACACACTCCTCCTTTCATATTTTGTTCTTTTCCCTTAGGTCCAACTTCCTTCTTTGAGCCATTCTTTCACTGTCAATTAAGGGCTTCCAGGTGGTGCCAGAACACATCTGCCAATGCAGGAGATGTAAGCGACATGGGTTCAATCCCTGGATTGGGAAGATTCCCTGGAGGAGGGCATGGCAACCCACTGTGGTATTCCTGCTTGGGAAATTCCAAGGACAGAGGGGCCTGGCAGGCTACACTCCATAGGGTTGCACAAAGTCAGATACAACTGAAATAAACTTAGCATGCATGCATGTCTATTCTATTAGATAGTCCCTGTTGTTTATAGCATCTTCCCTCATTGCTCTGGAAACAGTGAATCTTGCAAGCAAACAGTGTGGTATCACAACTGAGAATTTAATTGTCATACCTAGGTATTACCCAAATTTTATTGCAAGAGTTTTTGGTTTTATGGTTTATATGTGCTGAACTCTGTAATCTTTAAGAACTGAAAGTATATAACAACTATGTTGAAAAAACATATATATATAGATATCTATATCATATATCCTGAGAATTATTAAATAATACCATAGAAAGAAAGAAAGACTAACTTATCATTACTAATACAGCCTCTAAGCCCTTGTATATTTAATAAATAATGAAGACTACACAAACTCAGTACAATTACTACTGTTTCTATGCAGATATCATCTCACAACATTACACTGCATCATACTTACCAAAAGCATAAAGCCAAATCTTTCTCTGAGTTTCCTTTACCTGCTATGGTTTGAATACTGTATCTCCTCCAGCATTCATGTGTTGAAATCATAACCCCTAAAGGTAAAGGTATCAGTAGATGGGGCCACTGGGAAGTGAGATTAGGTCATGAGGATAGAGCTGTCATGAATAGGATTAGTGCTTTTATAAAAGAGATCTTATAAGAGGTCTTCCCTGTAGCTCAAAAGGTAAAGAATCTACCTGCAACACAGGAGACCTGGGTTTGATCCCTGAGTCGGGAAGATCCTCTGGAGAAGGGAATGGCAATCTACTCCAGTATTCTTGCCTGGAGAATCCCATGGACAGAGAAGCCTGGTGGGCTACAGTCCGTGGGATCACAAAGAGTCGGACATGATTGAGCGACTAACACTACTAAAAGAGATCCCAAAGAGCTTCCTAGTCCCTTCCACCATATAACAATAGGTCTGTGAGCCAGAAAATAGCCCTCACTCGACAAGCAGTACCCTGATGTCAGATTACAGAACTGTAATAAATACATTTCTATTGTTTATAAACTTTACAACACATTGGACTGTAGCCCATCAGGCTCCTCTGTCCATGGGATTTTTCAGGCAAGACCAGACAGTGGTTCTCCTGGGGACCTTCCCAACCTAGGTGCTGAACCCATGTTTCCTGTGTCTCCTGCACTGCAGGCGAGATTCTTTACCTGTTGAGCCACAGGGGAAGCCCTGTTTATAAATTACCTACGGTTATTTTTACAGTAGCCCAACGGACTAAGAAAATGCCTCTTTATCATTCACAACATCCTGAACTGTATATCCACAGATCTGGGAACTACCTCTTATAAAACACGTAAAGTGCTATAGAAAAGTCTACTCCCCAAATCAGAAAATCTGCAAACCCTATTTAGAATGTTTTCATTGTCAGGAACTCCAATTTTTTAAGTTCATAAGAATATCCACCAATCATATTATATAGGAACTTTGAAGTATGCTGTCACTAATTCACAGGATTGTAGCCTTTGTTTCCAACCCTTCTGCCTTGTTAGTGCTTAGTCAGCTAAAATAATAACAATGCATTTCAAACTCACTCTAAAAATTAGCTCTTCCATACAAACAGTATTTCAAATATCACATGTGGAATGCATTTTAAAAGAGAAAAAAATGATAGCAGTATTAATACCATTTTCTCCTTTTTTTTTTTTTTAATTATGTTATAGTTGATTCACAATATTGTTAGTCAGGTGTACAGCAAAGTGATCAGTTAAACCTGTATGTACATTCTTTTTGAGAATCTTTACACATGTAGATTAAAGACTATTGAGTAGAGTTCCCTGTGCTATAAAGCAGGTTCTTGTTAGTTTTCTTTTATATATAGTAAGTATGTGTACGTTAATCCCAACCTCCTAAATTACCCCTTTCACCACATTGACCCTTTGGTATCTGTAGGTTTGTTTTTGAAATCTATGAGTCTGTTTCTGTTTTGTAAATAAGTTCGCTTGTATCATTTTTTAAATTTGATTCCACATATGAGTGACATCATATGATATATATCTCTCTATGTCTGACTTACTTCACTTAGATGATAATCTCTAAAGCCATCCATGTTACTGCAAATGGCATTATGTTATGGCTGAGTAATATTCCATTGTATATATGTACTACATGTTCTTCATCCATTCCTCTGTCAATGGACATTTCGATTGCTTTTTACCATTTTCTCCTATCTAGTTGCTTGGAGAATCCCAGGGACGGGGGAGCCTGGTGGGCTGCCGTCTACGGGGTTGCACAAGAGTCGGGCACGACTGAAGTGACTTAGCAGCAGCAGCAGTTCTAGACTTAAGTACCAGTGTTTGCTTTAACATGTGCCATAATATCACTCAAATATTTTAAATAATTAAAATTGAAAAATAAGAGATGCTTTATCCACTGCAAAATCCAAGAAATAGTAACAAAAATTGCTGTTGAAGGACAGAATACTTAGAAAGTAATGACCAAATTCACTGTTATTCCTTTCGTGTTCATTTCTCCCCACTTCCTTCCTTTCTCTCTCATTTTCTATACTTTCATCCCTTCTCTTTATTTCTGTAATTATTGAAGTTGTGTCATATTGTATTATTGTTCTAAGAAAAGAAAACAGCCAAGGTCATAAATCAGAGTGAAAGTATAAGACTCAAACTTAATACTAACATTATACCTATTAGAAACTTATTAAATAGAACTTAGAGGGTTATCTAATAGAAGACAAAGGACATGGATCTAGTCCTAAAGAACTCATTAAAACTCTACAGTTGCATACCTCTCTGATGAATGATACATGATTATAGTAATGCACACAATTGCAGATCTAATACAAACAGGATATTCAGCAAACAATTTGGTTAATCTCAAGCCATTTCTGTATAGTTCTGGAATACATTACGTGATTTTTTTTTTACCTCTTAGATGTATACCTTCTGACTTGATTAAAGGCCAATATTAAACTAGAAATCCCCCCCCAAAATGGGCAAGGGGTGAGAGTAGAAACAAGAGTTCAAACAGAGAAAGGGAAACATGCTGGCTGTCAAGAGAAAGCCATCCCAAGATTAGAAAATTGTACTTAATACTCAAGACATAATCCATGCATGTTTGCTCGAGTTAGCTGTAAGTGGAATCCTTCACCCACTTCCTTTACCCTCCTGCCTTTAAATGGCTAAAACCTCATTTCAAAAGATAAGCTCTGGGAATAAGGGAAAAGTTGAGGAAACTGGATTTTAAAATTATACACTCTTGCTATAGGTAAGAATTTCATATGATCTCTATGAGGTTAAAGTGAAGAAAATAAGGAAAGAATTCTTTGTGATCATCATTAAGTCCCCGACTACCTTCTATAGACCAAGCATGCTGCTGCTGCTGCTAAGTCGCTTCAGTCGTGTTCAACTCTGTGTGACCCCAGAGACGGCAGCCCATCAGGCTCCCCCGTCCCTGGGAATCTCCAGGCAAGAACATTGGAGTGGGTTGCCATTTCCTTTTCCAATGCATGAAAGTGAAAGTGAAAGTGAAGTCGTGTCTGACTCTTAGCGACCTCATGGACTGCAGCCTACCAGGCTCCTCTGTCCATGGGATTTTCCAGGCAAGAGCATAGGGCCACTTAAATCTCCCCAGGCAACTGTTGAACACTACTGCACTACTGATGAAATATTTCAGACTCCAGAGCTGACTGTTGAATCTCTTTAGTACTAAATTTAACTCTAACAAAAAGAAAGGAAAGGAAGGGAAGGGGGAAACAGAGGGGCCAGAGTGGATGGGAGAGATGCAGAGAAGGTAGGAAAGAAGAAAGAAGAGAAAAAGAAAAAGTATTAAGGACTATTACTCTTCAGAAAACTAGAGGCTCAACTGATAAAGACACTTTATAAAAACAAAAAGTTGTGGTTACAGAGATATTAGAGTTATTGGTATTTGTTCCCAAGCAAGGAGGACTTCAACTTTTAAAATACAGTAGTAATAACTATACCATCACAACTGATTGAGCTTTACCTGCTTAAAGAGGAAAAATGAAAAGTAAATAAATAGATCAGTAAAATACTAAAGGAACCGAAGTACTTAAAGCCCTTTGTTTATAAGTTTCTTTCCATCTAACTATTCAAAACCATAATCTTAGTTTACTTTCTTGTTTAAATCTCAGTTCTCAGGAATGCAAGGACAAAACAAAATAAATACAATTTTTTTCCCTCTAACAAAAATTGTAACATAAAGCCAGTTGGTCATAGAAGGAGTGAGATTGTCCATGCAAGGTAACGGTGAGAATACTCTGTCCCTATTAAAAGAATTAAAACTGGATGAACACAAAAACTAAGTAAGCTGAATTTTTTTAATCAGAAGAGAGGGAGAAGTGATTTCACAGTACAAAGAAAGGAGAAATATAATTTAGAATAGCAGGAAAAGTCACTTAAAGATATAATCTTAAAATAATATTTACTGTATTGTCATCATCATCATCATCATCTGGTTCCTTGCACATGTGACTCTTCCCAAGCATGTGGATTTATATCTACATTGGTTGGTTTATTATCCTATAGCAGAGGAAACACGTATTTTACTGTAAATTCTGCAGGTTTAATGTGCCTCTCCTTTATATTCAGAAAATATAAACAACCACTTAAAAAGTAAAAATGTTTCTTTCACCATGAAATATTAATTTTAATCTTATTAGAAATTGGTATTTCATCTTACAATGGGGATACAAACACAGAGCTGATCACGACAGTATGATTTCAAACTGTTGATGGGAGTATGAACCAGTGTATCCTTTCTAGAAAATTATTTGGCAGTATATCAAAATCATTAAAAATACTCTTTGAACTGTATTTTAGATGTCTAGGAATTTATTCCACAGGAGCAATCATGATGGTGTTCAAAGATTTATATGTTTGTTCATTGAAGTATTATTTATGACAGAGAAAAATTAAAACCACCTAAATTTTCAGCAGTTACTATTAACATATTTAACATTTGTTCAACAACTTCTGCTGTGTCTGCCTGTTGTGTACTAAGCACAGTGGATTTAACTTAAAATGTATCCTTAAAGTAAAATATAACAATTCAGTTTAAAAATCATATGATACCTAACTGTTTTATAAATTTACTATACTTCTATAAAAATCAGAGAGTTTTTTTGGTGAGCAGGGGAAGAAATGATAAAATTATTCTAAAGTTCATCTGAAAAAACAAATGCTTGCAATAATCAAAATAATTTGAAAAACATAATTCAGTTAAAAAATATAAAATGTCACTAGTTAAAAGTATGCCAAGTAGATGATCTAATCGATTATTAATAAAAGAAGTTAAAAATGGACTCAAATATCTCTAAGAATTTAGCCCATGATAATTGTAGTGTTTAAAAGATGGATTATATGACTAATACTGTTGAGAAAATTGGTTCTTTTTATCCTAATAGTATATCACCCAACAAAATTAATTTCAGATGGATTAAAAATTAAATGTAAAAAACATGATAATGCTATCAATATAATAAAATATATGCAAATATTATATAACATTGGGTGGAAAAGACATTCCTAAAAGTGACACCAAAGTCAGAAAACAAAGGAAAAAAATAAAAGTTTAGATTTAATGAGAGAGAATTGATTTTCTAAACACTTTAAGTGAAAGACAAAATGACAAGGTTGGGAAAAAAATCTGCATCATATATGATAAAGGATTAATTTTTAGCATATAAAGGCTTCTTACAAATTAGTAAGAACTGCTCATTATAATCGTGTGCATTAATTTGTGCTGGACTATTTTAAATATTTCATATATGTTCATTCATTTGACCCTTTCAACAAGTCTATGAAACATAAGAAACTTGACAAACCATTAGCCAGACTCATCAAGAAACAAAGGGAGAAAAATCATATCAATAAAATTAGAAACAAAAATGGAGAGATCACACAGACAACACAGAAATACAAAGGATCATAAAAGACTACTATCAGCAATTATATACCAATAAAATGGACAAAGTGGAAGAAATGGACAAATTCTTAGAAAAGTACAACTTTCCAAAACTGAACCAGGAAGAAATAGAAAATCTTAACAGACCCATCACAAGCACGGAAATTGAAACTGTAATCAGAAAATTTCCAGCAAACAACAGCCCAGGTCCAGATGGCTTCACAGCTGATTTCTACCAAAAATTTAGAGAAGAGCTAACACCTATCCTAGTCAAACTCTTCCAGAAAATTGCAGAGGAAGGTAAACTTCCAAACTCATTCTATGAGGCCACCATCACCCTAATACCAAAACCTGACAAAGATGCCACAAAAAAAGAAAACTACAGGCCAATATCACTGATGAACATAGATGCAAAAATCCTCAACAAAATTCTAGCAATCAGAATCCAACAACACAT
>SJYX01024524.1:155907-276435 GCA_006410675.1 Oreotragus oreotragus
GGGAGAGGGCTAGGGTGGGATGATTTGGGAGAATGGCATTGAAACATGTATACTATCATGTAAGAAATGAATTGCCAATCTAAGTTCGATACAGGATACAAGATGCTTGGGGCTGGTGCACGGGGATGATCCAAAGAGATGATATGGGGTGGGAGGGGAGTGGGGGGTTCACGATTGGGAACTCATGTACACCCATGGCTGATTCATGTCAATGTATGGCAAAACCACTACAGTATTGTAAAGCAAAATAAAGTAAAAATAAAAATTAAAAAAAGAAACTTTTGTAGATAAGGAAACTGAAGTATCAAGAGATTAAATAAATACCCAAGGTAGAGTTAATAAGTAGCGGTAGTAGAGCCAAGATACAAATTCTGTCACCAACAGTCTGACTCCAAAATTGAAACTACTTCTCAAGGATATAAGAAATTTATTTTTTTAAAAGAAAAGAAATGCAAATTAGCAATAAACAAATCAAGAAATATTTCATTTCACAACTAATCAAAGAAACATAATCATACTAAAAATAATCTGCCATTTTCTACCTGTCATATTGGCAATGGTTGAAAATAATGACAGTAGTGTGTGTAAGCATGGATGTGGCAAGGTGAGTACTCTCACGCACTGCTGATAAAAATAAACCAGTTCAACTTTTCTGGAGGGCATTTTGGCAATATGCATCAAACATCTTTAAAAAGTGACTAACCAACAAGTCATTTCTAAAAATTTAAACTAAAGAAATCATCACAGATGTGTCCAAAGATTGAGTTACAAAAGACTTTATTGCAATAGTTAATAATAGTAGAAAAATTTTAAATACCTTAACTACAGATGATCAATTAAACTATGAGAGGCCCACAAATGGAATAGCATGCAACCATTAAAAATAATGATGTAAACTAACAGTGACATCACAGGAAAACCTAAATGATATGAAATACTGGTAAATAAAAGAGTGGAATATAAAGCATCTGTTACCATAGAACTCCATTTTTGTATAAAAAGGAGATATAGATATAAACACTAGAGAGGGAGAAATAAAATTTTAACTGGACGTATATAACCTTGATATTATAATAATTATATCTGGACTGAGAATGAAGTTTTTTTCTTCTTTTTATTTTTATGTGTGTTTCCTAAATTTCTTATATGCGATATCTGTTACTTTTGTAGCAAATTCAGTTCATCTTTAAAAAGAATAGTTATGCAAAAGAATATTTAAGGACATGGGGAAAATCATCATGATACGTTAACTTTTAAAAAGTAGCTTGTAAAACAGCATCTACAATAAGATATTTTTCTTTTAAAAATATATGCATCTAAGTAGGAACTGAACTGAACTGAACTGAAGTCACTCAGTCGTGTCCAACTCTTTGCGACCCCATGGACTTGTAGCCTACTACGCTCCTCCGTCCATGGGATTTTCCAGGCAAGAGTACTGGAGTGGGTTGCCATTTCCTTCTCCACAGGATCTTCCTGACCCACGGATCGAACCCAGGTCTCCCACACTGTAGGCAGACGCTTTACCCTCTGAGCCACCAGGTAAGTCCTTGAAGCATATAATCAATATAAGCATTTTTGAGGTATCTCCAGATGTCATAGAGGTTTTTTTTCTTTTCTTTTCTATATTTTCCAAATTCTCCCCAATAACTACAGTTTGTTTTGTAATAACAAAAAAAAAAAGCAGTGAAAAAGACTATATTTTACCCTTTTGTCCAAATCCATTCTACTTGTTAAATGTGTATAATTTATGAAAAAGCAAAAAATAACATATGCCTTATTATCACAACAGACATAAAAACATATGATATTTTTCTCCAAAAGCAAATCATAGATGTATTAGTATGTTCTATCCAATTAGAAATTTTATTTAAAATGATGAAACCCTTAAAAAGTACTATTTCAAGCTGCAAATGAGCCCTACAAAGCAATGAGGTAAATCTCCTTGAAACATGTCCATCTATTAATAGACAGATAGATACAGTAAATTAAAATAACTCCACATGGTTAAACATTTGATTAAAACAAATATCTTGACACTAGTCATCGAGATGGAAAAACAAAGAAAAACTGAATAGGGACCAATTATTTGGCAGTGTAGCATTACCAAATATCCTGATCCAGGTCCTAAATATGTGATCTTGAGCAAATCAACTAATCTCATCAAGTTTTAGATTCCTCAATTTTAAACAGAGTGAAAAATTAGACTCCTTGGCTTTTAAATTACAGTAAAAAATGATAGAAATGTAAAGAATTTTCATATAACTAACTTAAAACTGGAGTATCTCTAAAATTAGTATCTACTTAACTATAGATGGAGGTAGTAACAACATGAGAGAAAAAGAGAATTTCCCAAAAAAGAAAGAAGATGAATAAAGAGGAAAATCACAGACATGCTTGATAATGAAGAATTTGTTTCACAAGGAATCAAGACTCAGGAAAACTTACTAGCTTTTTCCCATTTTGAGAAGGCCAGAAGATCTGGGGACACAATTTCTGAATTTTGGCCATAAGCCCCAAGACTAACTAATCACAAAGTAGCACTCCTCCACATGGAGAAGCTGATATACCATCAACAAATTCTTTATCAAAATCAACACTTTGTAACATTGAGAAAATTTAAAGTGCTGTAATCTATAAATGGCCCAGCCTATACTGTTGAAAGTTTATCCCAACTGGACACTATATTTAAACGTATGTTCAAAAAAAAATTCTCTTTACCTCTGCTACAATTTTATTAAATCATACACATTAACTTCTTAGAAAGTTTTGGCTTGTTCTTATAATTTTGCACATGATATTTATATACATTCTTCATGGAATTATGCATAATATACTTTAATTTTTCTTGTTAAGGGAGAAAAGATGCTTGAAGTCCTTTATTTTTCATTACAAACTTACTTAACTATAGATGGAGGTAGTAACAACATGAGAGAAAAAGAGAATTTCCCAAAAAAGAAAGAAGATGAATAAAGAGGAAAATCACAGACATGCTTGATAATGAAGAATTTGTTTCACAAGGAATCAAGACTCAGGAAAACTTACTAGCTTTTTCCCATTTTGAGAAGGCCAGAAGATCTGGGGACACAATTTCTGAATTTTGGCCATACGCCCCAAGACTAACTAATCACAAAGTAGCACTCCTCCACATGGAGAAGCTGATATACCATCAACAAATTCTTTATCAAAATCAACACTTTGTAACATTGAGAAAATTTAAAGTGCTGTAATCTATAAATGGCCCAGCCTATACTGTTGAAAGTTTATCCCAACTGGACACTATATTTAAACGTATGTTCAAAAAAAATTTCTCTTTACCTCTGCTACAATTTTATTAAATCATACACATTAACTTCTTAGAAAGTTTTGGCTTGTTCTTATAATTTTGCACATGATATTTATATACATTCTTCATGGAATTATGCATAATATACTTTAATTTTTCTTGTTAAGGGAGAAAAGATGCTTGAAGTCCTTTATTTTTCATTACAAACCTCTATTCCCTTACATCAACTTTCACTGACTTAAAATATAACATTCTTTCCCTATTTCCTCCTCCAATACAAATACACACACACACACACAAACATAAACACACACACACAAGCACAATACCAGACTTTAAAAAAATAAACACAAAGTCACCTGAGGCTGACAAAGTTGTAAGCTGTCTCTACAAAAGGAAGTTCATTAAAATAATACAAGAAACCATTAGACATTCTAATCAAAATCTGGTAGTTTTTCCTCTAAGTAAATGTTATTATCCAAAATAGTAAACCACCATTAATAATAAGCCAATTCTCCCAGTTAATCATTGCAAAAGCCTTAAAAAGCCAAAGTCTTTACCTATCAAAATATTTTTTACTTATTACAGGTTTTCTGAATATCTCAGTATTGCTTCTCTCCCAATCATCAAACTATCCAACAAACATTGCCAAATACACCTCTCTTCAGTTCATAAATAACAACATACTTGGCACTTGTACACATAAAGAACCACCTAAATGTTTAATCAAATACCTCAACTTCAGAAATTAGCTTCTCTCCTTTGTCCTTTGGTGGCCACTGTATCTTCATCGGAAGCCTCTATTGCTGTCATTATTTCTAATTTGAAATCATCCTCTACCTCCACACCCTTCCACGAAGGAAACATAGTTTTTATCTTTGTCTTGCACATGTACACCATGGGGGGGGGGTGGCAGAGTAAATTGCCATTTACAACTTTCTTTCAAAAATAAACTAGCAAATAAGCAAGAAGTCCTCTCTATTATAGGATATCAATGCACATTCAACATTCAAGTCAGTTGTTGGACTCCACTTTTGACCTAATTGCCTAATGCATCATATTTTCAAATGACAGGGGGAAAAAATCTCACAACATAAGAGGAAATTATCTGACGGTAAAAAGATGCTATATTTGATACCTCACATGAAGTTTTTGTCCATTCTGAATAAAATAGTGCAACTTTGGATTTTTCTATGCTTAGGTCTAAAAAATGACCTAAAATGAAGTTACAGAGTTCATTGTGAGGTCACTGTCAACTTCAGGGTAGGTCTTAAGAAAGAGGGAATAATGGAAGACAGGTGAGGTTATTTGTGAAGTGAAAAATATACTGTTTTGATAGGCAAAGACTTAAAATTGTTAGCAGTTTTTACAGAACTCAGAGATTTGAAATAGTTCAAATTAAAGTAATAGTAACACTTGTAACACTTATTGTACAGTAAGGATTATAACAGTTATTTTACATATATTAACTTTAGTTCACAAAACAAACAACTCATATGGGAGTATGTATTAATTTGTAGATATTATTATCACTATCCCCATTTTATATATGAGAAAGTAGGCACATAGAAATTAACTTATCCAATTTTATGTTAGTAATGGTCAAGTTAGGATTTGAATCTAGGCAGAAAACTTTAAAGACCAGGTTCTTCACCATCACTTAACCTCTGAACTATTACATGCACTTAATCATTCAGTCATGTCTGAGTTTTTGCAACCCCATGGACTACAGTCCACCAGACTCCTCTGTCCATGGAATTCTCCAGGCAAGAATATTGGAGTTGGTAGCCATTCCCTTCTCCAGGGGATCTTCCTGACCCAAGGATCAAACCTGGGTCTCCTGCACTGCAGGTAGATTCTTTACCATCTGAGCCACCAAGGAGGCCCTCTGAACTACCCTGAAAGAAACTAATGAGGCTATTTCCTTAAAATTACTCTTTTATTTCATGTATAATTAGAAATATACATAGAGATGAAAACCTGTTTCCCCAAGAATTATAGCTATGGACAATCAATACAATGGTATTTTGGTTAATTACTATATTATTGCTATTTAGTCGCTCAGTCATGTCTGACTCTTTGCAACCCCATGGACTGCAGCATTCCAGACTTCCCTGTCCTTCACCATCTCCTAGAGTCTGATCAAACTTATGTCCATAGAGTCAGTGACGCTATCTAACCATCTCATCCGCTGCTTTGTGGTTCTCCTTTTTCCTTCAGTCTTTCCCAGCATCATGGTTTTTTCCATTGAGTCATCTCTTCATATCAGGTGGCCAAAGTATTGGAGCTTCAGCTTCAGCATCAGTCCTTCCAATGAATATTCAGGATTGACTTCCTCTAGGATTCACTGGTTGGATCTCCTTGCTGTCCGAGGGAATGTCAAGAGTCTTCTCCATCACCACAGTTCAAAAACATGGCTTTGGCTTTCAGCCTTCATTATGGTCCAACCCTCACACCCATCCATGACTACTGGAAAAATCATAGCTTTTACTAGATGAACGTTTGTTGGTAAAGTAATGTCTCTGCTTTTTAGTATGCTGTCTAGGTTTGTCATAGCTTTCTTTTGAATAACTCAGTAACTTCTGATATAGGAAATTTTGCAGGGAATACATTCATGATTCTATGAATTATGAAAGATGGACTTATTTAACAAGAATTATTCCTTCCTTGATAAATTTTTTAACCTCATTCTTTTAGGATTAATTTGTCCTGAATATTGAGTTCCTCAGACACCCACATTTCTCCATAGATCCCTTATTCAGCATCATCCTTATAATAGAGCAATGAAGGGAATTAGAAAGGAACAAACCCAAAACAGATGTCAAAGTGGTATAGTAAAGCTCCTTTACTTTTCTTAAAGAATTATTCCTGAGGTCAGAAACTATTTACTTTCACTTCAGATAAAATTATAGTGCTTTTAATAATTTGAGGGGCCCACCTGAGTTCAAATCCTGATTCTACTACTTAATAGTATTATGATCTTGGGCAAGTTACAAGAAGTACCTAGGTGTTTCTATCTGTAAAACAGTCCACCTCACTGGGGTATTACAGAAATAAACCCAATTAACACAATACATGTAAAGTTCTTAGCACAGTTCTTAGCCTCATATATAGTAAATGCTCAGTAAATGGTTCTCTGTTATCTAAGAAAATTGAACTAACAATATTCAAGAACATAGCATGAAAATTAAATAGCATCATTTATGTGAAAGCACCTGTATTAGTGCTGTACAACATACAGGAACTTTATAAAAATGCTGGCTTTCCCTCTCTTATCTATTTAACACTGAGCCAAATAGAAATTGCAGTCCACAGGAGTACTGAAGGAGGATTAATATTAGTAGGTAAAAACACTAATTATCAAGAAATGACAGTTTATAGTCTGGAAACAAAGTCAAAGACAGAAAATTCAAAATGCAGACACAGGAACTCAAAAAGCACAGCCGTTTGGGGGCCCACTCAGCACAGAGATAACTAGCCTTAGTAGACAACTCAAGGAGCAGTTCAGGAATCAAATGTTCATCATGACGACTCTGAGTCATCAAGGCAAGATTCTAGATAATTAAATTTTAAAATTATAATTTAAAACTGAATAGGATATAACCTTAATTGTAGTATATATTACCTCCTAATTTTAATATGGATTATCACTGGTAATGGAATTATGGATGATTTTAAATATCATATTCTTCGGTTTTGTTTATATTTTCTAAAGAAAAAATTATTTAGGAAATCAGAATGTATAGGAAGATCATAAAAGCTAAAAGGCAGTCTTTAGAAATTTAAGAAATACATTCTCAATTCAGTTTCTTATTCAAATAGCCAGATTAATCCTTGAACAATAAAGGTATAAAAATGTAACTATTATGAAAAAATTGATTACATGCTGCACATTAAAGTCACTTGAAAGAGAAAAAATGCTAAAAGTAGATTCATCTTAGAGGTCTTATTTTAAATAGCAGTCAGTATCAACACAAAGCTTATAACAGGAACCATATATGATTACCTCTATCTTTGCTTGCAACAATTCTGACACACCCTTATTTTTAGGGTTAAAAAAAAAGTTTAAACAACTCTAGGGAAACAGCAAAATAAACTGATAAAATACTGAAATTTCAAGAAGCCAAGTCATAAGTGAAATGCACTTTTTTACCTTCTAAAATTAAAAAAAAAAGAAATAGAATGCTTTAGGCAGTTTAGCTATTATTGAGCAATCACTGACTACATGGCTGAAAAAGAAAGAAAAGGTGGCAGCATAAAAATAAAATTAACATATCAGAAATGAACCAAGGGCAATTTTTTTTTCTTTCTGATCTAGAAATGTGTGTCTCTCTTTGAAACTGTCCCACTGAATGCCATATACAATTTGCAAACATTCCAGAGAGCAATATATATGGCAGATCTTAGAGGATTTTTTCACTAGGAAAAGTGCTTCTTCCTAGAAACATAAACCATTTTCCTGTTTCTTCACTAACTAGGGCTTTAATTTTAAAAGAAAGAAAGGTAGAAACCCAAACAGGCACAAAGTACTGGAACACTGAAAACGTTCAATTATTTTCAGTACTGGTTATTATTACGAGTAGCACTAACAGTACAGTGCTAGTACAGATTTGAGATGGACTAAATGAAACCCAGTCACAGAGTTAATCTGTGGCATAATCAAAACTGAATTTAGATTATGTGCTTTCCAATTACAATTAATATTCAATTCCTCCTGTACATAATTTCCTGTACCTAAAACCTGCTATCTTCAGATCTAATTGGCTCTTTAGCTGATAGAGCTATGACTATTCTGTTTCTTTTCTTAGACTCAAATTGTCAATGGCCTAAAGTCAATGGACACCATTTACATCAGAGGCATTTACATTTTGTAATACGGGGGGAAGGTAAGTCTAAATCATTTCGTAAATTGTTTGGTTAAGGGTATTTTACCTTTGGGAAACAAACAAAAACATCCTTTAGGTGTGTTTTCACTCAGTCGTGTCATAGCTTTCACGTGTTCTTTCTACCACTTAAATGTACAAATAAATATTAACTACTTCCATCACTATTTACTTTCAATAAACAGATAAGGAAAGAAAAAAACCTTTATTAATATGTTTAGGAGCATATTTTAATCCATTTTTAAATTGGATGCAGCCAAGTCTTAGAAATGCAAACTCCTGTTATCACAAGAGATGCTGAAGTTTTCATGGTGCTTAAAGGAAAGACGGGCATAATACATAGGTTTCTGGTTCTGATTCAATTTCTGCTCTTTTGAATTAATTAATGTGTGGAAATCCTAAGCAACTGATATATCATCTGTGACTGAATTGAGGCCAAAGGAAAAATTATTTAATTAATATTTTCATTTTCATTTTTTCTCTCCCATTTCCTAACCTACTAGCTAATAGTCATTCAAACTAAAAGAACAGTTTAATGTTTGTTGCAATCAAATTAATTGCCTCAGACCACTTTAGTACTTCAAAGATCTATGGTTGCTGAAGCCATAATGTTCTCTGGGGTCAATCCCTTGAGCATGGCTTTCAAGCTCCGGGACTTATTTCAAAACTGTCTTTAGCAAACTCAAAAAACTCATAGGACAATTCTACTTGTATTGGTATACATATGGTTCTTGAGAAATGCTAGTGGAATTTTTTTTTCCTCTTACATGTGGTTTTACATTTAGTTTGGGGAATGGGGTAGTAATGAGAGTTGGAGGAGAAATCCATTCTACCTTAATAACAGAATTACAATATATGAAGATCTCCAGGAGAAGGGAATGGATACCCTCTCCAGTATTCTTGCCTGGAGAATTCCATGGATAGAGGAGCTCGGCAGGCTACAATCCATGGGGTGGCAAAGAGTTGGACATCACTGAGTGACTAACACATACACACACACACACACACACACACACACACACACACACACACACAGGAGAAACAAAACAAAGAAAAGTTTACTTTTCTAAGTTGCGGACACCACATGGGGAAATCTTGCTTTATTGTTGTTACCTGAATTGTGGTGCTGAAACATAAAATCTGATCACGTCCAATATCCTGCTTAAAAACCCTTCATTATTTCCTCATAACCTACAGAATTAACTCCAAATTACTTGGTAGAGATACAAGCCTATTAATATCAGATTCCAAGCTATCTTTCTAGTTTTATCTTCACACATACACACACCCACACACACAGAGCAACTTAGAGCTTCTCTCTTGTCTGTTGATTGTTCTTAGTCACCTTTACCTGATTTCTGTTTCTAG
Source organism: Oreotragus oreotragus (assembly GCA_006410675.1). Classification (NCBI taxonomy): domain Eukaryota; kingdom Metazoa; phylum Chordata; class Mammalia; order Artiodactyla; family Bovidae; genus Oreotragus; species Oreotragus oreotragus. Next base: position 165,442 of record SJYX01024524.1, read on the forward strand.
AGCTTGCAAGCCTCTTCCCAATTTATGGCCTTTCAAAAACTCTGTTCCCTCTTACATCTCCTCTTCACCAAATTATCTCTTACTCATCTTTTAGGCCTTAACTTTAATATCACTAATGCAGAGTCACCATACTTGATTCTTAAGCCCATGATAGATCTCTCTTTCACTTCATAATATTTATTGTCTTATAATTAAATATTTATTTAATGACTTTGTCTTTTTTAGATTGTAAACTCTTCAAAAAAAGGGACACCATACATTTTCCTTCACTGCTGTATTCCTAGGTCATACATACTTGGCATTCATTGAATATAGAAGATACTCTCATCACTCAAAATTTATAGTCTCCAAAACCAAATAGGAAGTGAAAGTGATCAAAATATAAAAACATTCACTAAGGAAATTAACATTTATAAAATTAGTCTTCATTCAAATATCTCTCACTGATTAATTAACTGTATCTCACCAAGCTAGATAAGTTTCTTTGTATCTTTGATAATCACTGTTCAGTGGCTTCAAACTTATGTGCACACTGGAGTGACATGGAATCTTCAAATAATGTTGATGCCTGGATCCCATTCCCAAAGACTCATTTAGCTGATTAAAATGCAAGCAAAGAATAAGAATACACTTAAAAATTGTCAAATAATTATTTTTAAGTCAAGATTGATAATCAAGCTAACCTGATTGATGGATATCGTATTGCTGTTGTTTAGTCACGCAGTCGTGTCTGACTCTTTGCAACACCATGGACCGTAGTTCAGCAGGCTTCCTTGTCTTTCGCTGTCTCCTGGAGTTTACTCAGATTCATGTCCATTGAGCCGGTGATGCTGTCCAGCCATATCATCCTTCGTTTCCCCCTTCTCCTCCTGGCCTCAATCTTTCCCAGCATCAGTGTCTTTCCCAACGAGTCGGCCCTTCACATCAAATAGCCAAAATATTGGAGCTGCAGCATCAGTCCTTCCAATGAATATTCAAGGTTGATTTCCTTTAGGATTGACTGGTTTGATATCCTTGCTGTCCAAGGGACTCTCAACAGTCTTCTCCAGCACCAGATTTTAAAAACATCAGTTCTTTGGTACTCAGTCTTCTTTATGGTCCAACTCTCATCATCCATGCATGACTACTGGAAAACCTAGACGAACCATTGTCGGTAAAGAAATGTCTCTGCTTTTTAATATGCTGTCTAGGTTTGTCATAGCTTTTCTTCCAAGGAACAAGTGTCTTTTAATTTCATGGCTGCAGTGACAAACTTTATTTTCTTGGGCTCCAAAATCACTGTGGATGGTAATTGCAGCCATGAAATTGCATTGTGGAATATTATAAATAATATTCAAAATAAAAATGTGAAATGAATTCAAAGTGAAATTGCTAATCTTATTTAAAAAAGCAAGAACTTGTGAGAAATACAGTGTTGAAGACCAGCTTAAATTATTGACAAATCAAGAATCTGCAGTTCACCAAGATAAACTGAAGAACCAAAAACTGCCAAGAATGAGAGTTAACATGGTATATTTTCAAAAGAGAATGATTTGAATATAAAAAGGTTAAACAAAGACCTTAGAAAACGTTCTCTGCAAAAATGATACCATGTCAAGTGATCATAATATTTGACCTGAAAAACTATTCTTAAAAATCATGCAGTTAATTCATTCTTCTAAGAATGCACAAATACAAATGAAATGCTGCCAATTATATAAAGCGATTTTTCAATTTTAGTTTTAATTTTTAAGATTGAGTCAAAATAATATCCCCATTGTTTTCTATGAAATTTTTATCCCCATCCATTAGCATATAAAAGACCTTGTATTCATGTAACCTTGCCAAAGATGCAGAGACAGTTCTACTTTTTCCTTTTGTATTCTCATACTGTTTCCTTTTCTTGCCTCCTTACAATGGTTAGGGCCTCCAATACAATGTCAAATGGGATGAAAGAACATAGACATTATTTTGTTCTCCACTGTGAAAAAAATCCATTCAATATTTCACCATTAAACATGATGCTAGTTGTAAATTTTTCACATATGTCCTTTTCAGATTAGGGATATTATTTTTTATTCCTAGTTTGCTGAGAGTTTTTAATTATTAATTATTGTTGTTAAATTTTTTTGTATATATGAAAATGATTATATGATATTTTTCACTTATTCCATTAAAATGGTGAGATCTTCCAAATGCTAAATCAACCTTGCATTCCTGGCCTAAACTCTATTTGATCATGATATATTATTCTCTTTTTGTATTTTTTTATTAATATAAACTTATTTATTTTAATTGGAGGCCAATTACTTTTCAATATTGTAGCGGTTTTTGCCATACATTGACATGAAACCGCCATGGGTGTACATGTGCTCCCCATCCTGAACCCCCCTCCCTCTTCCCTACCCATCCCATCCCTCTGGATCATCCCAGTGTACCAGTCCTGAGCACCCTGTCTCATGCATCAAACCTAGACTGGCGATCTGTTTCACATATGATAATATACAAGTTTCAATGCTATTCTCCCAAATCATCCCACCCTAGCCCTCTCTCACGGCATCCAAAAGACTGTTCTATACATCTGTGTCTCTTTTGCTGTCTCACATATAGGGTTATCATTACCATCTTTCTAAATTCCATATATATGCATTAGTATACTGTATTGGTGTTTTTCTTTCTGGCTTACTTCACTCTGTATAATAGGCTCCAGTTTCATCCACCTCACTAGGACCTATTCAAATGTATTCTTTTTAATGGCTGAGTAATACTCCATTGTGTATATGTACCACAGCTTTCTTATCCATTCATCTGCTGATGGACATCTAGGTTGCTTCCATGTCCTGGCTATTATAAACAGTGCTGCGATGAACATTGGGGTACANATTAGAACTGATTCAAATGTATTCTTTTTAATGGCTGAGTAATACTCCATTGTGTATATGTACCACAGCTTTCTTATCCATTCATCTGCCGATGGACATCTAGGTTGCTTCCATGTCCTGGCTATTATAAACAGTGCTGCGATGAACATTGGGACACACGTGTCTCTTTCAATTCTGGTTTCCTCAGTGTGTATGCCCAGCAGTGGGATTGCTGGGTGATATGGCAGCTCTATTTCCACTCTTTTTGTATTGTTGGACTTAATTTGCTGATGTTAAGGATTTTTGCATCTATGATCATAAAGAATATAGGTCTAAAATTTGCCTTTTGTAATGTTTTCTCAGGTTTGGTATTATGGTAATACTAGACTTGAGAGGTAGAAATTATTCCTCCTTCCTCTATATTTTGAAAGAGTTTAGGTAAGATTGATGCTATTTCTTAAATATTTGATAGAATTCATCAGTGAAACCATTTTGGATCCAAAGTTTTCTTAATAAAAAGTTTTATTTTTAATTTAAAATGCAATGTCTTCTATAAACAAAGTGCTATTTAGGTTTTTTGTCTCATCTTGTGTCAGTTTTAGCAAGTTCTGGTTTGGGGGATTTTTTTTTTTTTTTTGAGTGAGCAATTTATTCATTTCTTCTAAGTAGTAAAAGTATACTTTTTATTGCACGTTGCTTTATTACATTTAGTAAATATTGTGGTTTTTACAAACTGATGTTTTGAGGCAACTTTGATTGTCAGATGATGATTAGCATGTTTTAGCAATAAAGTATTTTTAATGCTACTGCACACTTAATAGTCTACAATATAGTATAAACATAACTTTCATATGCACTGAAAAACCAAAAAAATTATGTGACTTTTGTGATGTTACCTTTATTGCAGAGGTCTGGAAATAAATCTATAATATCTCCAAGGTACACCTATACATTTTTTTATATAAGATATTCATAACACCTCCTATTGTCTGTTTAATCTCTAAATTCTTCTCTGACAATTCCTCTTTCATTCCCAATGTTGGTAAGTTATATTCTCTGTTTTCTGTCATTACCAGAAAACAAAAGACTTTACTTCTACACTTTTCTTTGCTTTACACAGTTTATTTCAACGTGTCTAGTGTGTTTTTCTTTGCATTTACGCTACTTGAAGTTCACTGAACTTCTTAAATATGTAAATTTATATCTTTCACCAAATTTGGGGAATTTGGATCCACTATTTCTTCAAGCATTTTTTTCTATCCTAATATTACTCTCCTTTTTTCCTAGGATTTATATATGTTAGAAATTTTAATAATGTTTTATGTATCCCTAGTGCTATATTCATTTTTAAATTTTTTTCTATGTGTTTTTTATATCAGATAATTTCTATTGATCTATTTCAATTTCACTAGCTTTTTCCAGTCATTTTTATTCTACTGATTTGCCCATCAATTTAGTCTCATTTCAGATACCATATCTTTCAGTTTTTTTCAGTTTTAAGTTCCCATCTAGATCTTTTGAAATTTTTCTCTCTCTGCTGAAATGCCCTATTATTGAACACTTCCCCCCTTCTTTGTTGAGTAATTTGGGATTATTCTTAGATATCATGGCTTCCCTCATAGCTCAGTTGGTAAAGAATCTGCCTGCAATGCAGGAGACCCTTGTTCAATTCCTGGGTTGGAAAGAGCCACTGTAGAAGGGAGAGGCTACCCACTCCAATATTCTGGCTTCCCTGGTGGTTCAGCTGGTAAAGAATCCACCTGCAATGCAGGAGACCTGGGTTGATCCCTGGGTTGGGAAGATCCCCTGGAGAAGGAAAAGGCTACCCACTCCAGTACTCCATGGACTACAGTCCATGGGGTGGCAAAGAGTCAGACATGACTGAGCGACTTCCACCTTCACCTTAGATATCATGACCATTACGTCATGGAGACTCTGGATTCTTTTATAGTGCTCTAAAGAGTATCACTTTTTGTTTGTTTAGCAAAAAGGTTATTTGCTTAGACTCAAACTGCACATTCTGTCTCACCTGCAATGGGCAGCAGCTTAAATATCTATTTAGTTCTTTAAGGCTTATGTGAGCTCTTAACACCTGTCCTGAGCATGTATGGCTTGCAGATCAGTCAGAGGCTGGGGCAAAATTTATACACAGAATTTAGGAGTCACTTTCGGTGACTTTTTCTTTCCCAGGATTACATCCTCACTTCCCAGTAGTTGCAGTTGCTCCAAAGTCTGTTCTACTAGTTCCTCAGACCAGAAAGACTGCTAGTTTTTCTACTGGAGTTTTATAAACTGAGCCTACCTTCATACTGAAACCCTGAAAATGACAGACTTACCCAAATAGCCCTTCTTCCAAATGTCATCTCTGAAGATTTAGCCTGCTTTGGATTGTTCTCCAGTATCTTCAAATAGTTGTTTTTCATTTGTCCAGAGTTTATAGTTGTTATCCCCACTTGATTTAAAATGGATGAAATTAGTGGCCTTTTCTCACTACCAATTATCCTCTGATAATAAAGACTTCTTCTGTTTCATTAATGAATGAGTAAATAATATAGTTTTTCACTCTTCTATGCCTAGGAGACCTGTGTTTGATCCTGGGTAAGGAAGATCCCCTGGAGAGGGGAATGGCAACCCACTCCAGTATTCTTGCCTGGGAAATCCCATGGAGAGGAGTCTGGTGGGCTACAGTCCATGGGGTCACAAAGAGTTGGACACAACTGAGCAACTAACAAACAACTAACACATGCCTTTACACATTCTAATCTTTTCCCTTCAGTGTCCTTAATTCTCATAATCCCAATCAGGTAGATACTTCCCATGCCCATTTTATGTATGTTTAAAAAACAGAGTCATATTTTGCCATTTCCTAAGTTTTAAATATCTAACATTTCAACTAAGAATACTTAAATTATAAATAACCCAGATATCTATCATATAATAATGGTATATATGTAGTATAAAATATTACATAGAGGAAAATAAAGTTAAAATATAAGCTGACAGAGGTCTAAGTCAGAATTTTCATGGAAAAAAAAGGATATGTAAAGTATAAAGTGATTATCTGTAAAAGGGGAGAATGTCACCCTCACACAAAATAAAATTGCACATTTCTAAATAATTGTGCATATATGTATATCATTATATAGAAAGGGGGCTGGAAAGATATAAACCAGATTGAAAACAGTAAATATGTTTGGGGAAGAGAAATAGAATCCCAGGTGGGAAGAGATATTAAGGAAANACAAAATAAAATTGCACATTTCTAAATAATTGTGCATATATGTATATCATTATATAGAAAGGGGGCTGGAAAGATATAAACCAGATTGAAAACAGTAAATATGTTTGGGGAAGAGAAATAGAATCCCAGGTGGGAAGAGATATTAAGGAAAATTTCCTTCACTTTTTTCAAGAATTATTCATTCAAGTAACATTTCATGATTTCCTACTATATGCAAGGTACTCTAGAACAAGAATATATTTGTGTATTAGTTTTTAATTTTTAAATATGTTTAATTGTTCATATGAAAGCACTACCTCAATATGGAGAAACTTAACAGAAAATCTCCAAGGTGCTTAAAAACATCATTCTTTATCTTATTAATGTACCAAAGTTCAGGAGCCTTTAAAGGTAATTTAGTGAATTTAGTGATGTTTTTTAATTTGTTCTCCCTAAATCATATTATTAATAAATTCTTCTTCTCTATATCTGGACCCAATGGAGAAGCCAACAGATTTCTCTTTTTCTCTCTTATAATACAATTTCATTCCCTTGTGCCAGTTCTTCTGAGATTTGAGAATAGCTGTGAAGTTTAAAGGTCTTAGCTGGGGCAATTTTAGGAATCAAATGGCTGAAAATTGGTGAATTTTTTAACTGACATACTAAACAGAGCTGAGCAACCCAGAAAGTAAACCTGGCCTTCACGACATTCATTCTTGGCTTCACATAAGAATACATCCTTGCTATGTTGACTCACATCCTTTTTTTAGCCAGTTAACATATAGAGGACATCTTCTTAGAAACATCAATACTGAAACAATTGGCTATAATCCAACACGTTAATCTTTCTTCCCAATTCCTCCCAGTAGCAAGGCCTTCACTATATCAACAAAGAAGTTCATCCCATTTTTAGACAACTGTAGCTGTTACAAAGCATTTCTTCTGCTGTTCCTGTGACTCTGGCTCCCTGTGACTTTCACCTGATAACTTGGGTTTGGCACTCCACAGTACACACTATTCCCCTACAGCAGCAATTTATCCATCTTAGGACAGATATTAGATTCTCTTGAGACTTCTGTACTTCAGAGCAAACATGTCTGGTTCCTTTAACCTAAGGGAGACTTCTGCCTGCTGGCCCAGAAAGAGTGAGAATTTTAATTTCTCTGCAACCAGGCTCTTTGTCCAATTGAAAAATACAAGGTTTGGCTTTTACTTTAAATGCAGCAAACAGCTTTCTTGGCTAATCATTACAAATACCTGCTGGCATTTCTTTGTTCTCAAAGAAATACCCCTCCACCTGCATGCACACATGCATAAATGCAATATACACATTGCCTTCCACTTGTTCTTTAAAAAAAATATTTTCAACAAGTGCCAAAAAATGTCCATCTTCAGTTCAAAAGACGGGTTCCCATTCAAGGGGCTTGTACCCACTGCTTCATCACATGCTTTTATTTAAGCTACAATTTATTTACGTCAAATGTCACGGCATTTCATTCTTATAAATTCCATGTCTGCTTATTCTTGGAACCCCAAGATATCAGGAGAGGACTGGGCTCCTGATATCACAAGATATCAGGAAAGGATTACTTCACCCAGTTGCTGCTAAGTCGCTTCAGTAGTGTCTGACTCTGTGCGACCCCGTAGACGGCAGCCCACCAGGCTCTGCTGTCCCTAGGATTCTCCAGGCAAGAACATTGGAGTGGGTTGCCATTTCCTTCTCCTAGCCTTAGATATACTACTTATACATTAAAAAAAAACAGATGGAGAGTCAAGCAAAACTTACAGATTTGGTAATTTCCTACTCTCCAGATATTTTGAACACATCTAAGAAATTTAAACAGATAAGATAGAATATGATCTTAAAGAAGGGAACTCAATATTAGGGAATAGTGAAACTGAGTTATTAAAACCAAGGCAATTGTTTTCTTGATGTTTTCAGTCTCTGGACTAAGACCTAAATAGTTTAATTCTTTCAGCTAAATTTAACCCAAGTTGACTTTTTGTCTTAGCAGTGTATCTATTAACTATATGAATTTAACCATCTCAGTTCTATTTGCTGGAGATGGTTAACTACTTGACAACTTGAAAAAAATAAAATATTTAAGTCTAGGAAACCTATAGAGCAGGGGTCTCCAACCTCCAAGATCTAATTCTTGATGATCTGAGGTAGAGCTGATGTAATAATAACAAAAAGAAAGTGCATAATAAATGTAAATGCACTTCAAACATCCTGAAACCATGCCCCATCTCCGCCTCCCCAGTCTGTGGAAAACTGTCTTCCAAGAAACTGGTCCCTGGTGCCAAAAATGTTGGGGACCACTGCTATAGAGGACATCCACCCCAATGATCTTGGTCTCTAAAAGAACCTAATTATACCCTCCAATCCTTTATGGAAGGCTATAAGTAGAGTGAATATTAGTCTTGCCTAATCCTCAGAAGTGTTTTTTAAGTCTTAGTCTTGGCTTCTCTCTGATTTCTGTTTGTTCCTAGTTTTCCTCCTTATAAACTGAAGATAATAAGACCCCCACTTTAACTATCTCATGGGGTTAATAGAAGAACTGTATAAGATAATATATGAAAATGTTCATTTAAAAGTGTAAGGAGTAATAAAAATTAAAATGTAAGGTACACTATTATTATCAATAATGGCACCTTCTATGACCACAAATGAGACACTCTACAAATCCCCTCCTTTTAACACTAAGACATTTTAATTAAATTCTCTTTTTTATCCCTTTTTTTGTCTCCTTTTCCCATATCAACAATCAAAAAAAAAAAATTTCAGCACCATCTTTTGGCCTTGGATTCTAATTACAAATGCCAGCAAAGATTTACTTACAACATAAGTATATTCTGGTATTTTGAAAACTTTAGTCCTCCTTTCAGACCGATTTCATTTTCTTTACTCCTTTTTTATAATCTCCTTAAAAAACCAGACTGCCTACCATTATAACAGCAAGTGTAACTGCTATGAATATTTTAGTTATAGTCATGCATCTGAAAAGTCTTATAAGTGGCCTCATCACTTTCTTATGCAAAAGTACATATGTGAATTTCCTCATCTGTGTGTCAGAAAATTTTCCAGATTTTTAGAGCCCACTATAGCATCTCCACACTAATATTATAAATGCTGGGGCTGCTCTATAAGTTTGCAACTTGAAAGCTCAGTTTAGGAATGCAGAATCCCAAAAATGAGAACACAAAAGTCAAAGATCGCACTGAAAAATAAAAAGCAAAAGTGGATAATAGATACATACTGCAACTAGATTTAAGAAACAAACAAGGTCCCTACCACATCTCTCACCCTAATGTTAAACTAGATTCAAGTTGCATAATTTAACCTTAACAGTATATATCAACTAACCCACAGACTCCATTTATATGTAGTTTTCTTTCTCAATCTCCCTTTCTTATTCTTCATTCACTACATTCCTCTCCTTGAAAACAACAAATATCTATGATATGCCTGAAGTGAAGTGAAGTGAAGTGAAGTCGCTCAGTCGTGTCCGACTCTTTGCGACCCCATGGACTGTAGCCTACTAGGCTCTTCTGTCCATGGGATTTTCCAGGCAGTAGTCCTGGAGTGGGTTGCCAATGATATGCCTATAATGTACAAAACCATGTTGATAAATATAAGGGGAAACATGAGAATAAAATAATTGAATCCAGGGTGAAGGAAAAACATTAAGCAAAAATCACACAAATAAATGCATAATTTAAAATTACAATATCTGCTGTTATTAAAGGGTTTGCAGTGAGATCTTTGCAGGCAAACAAGATTTGAATTGGAAGGATGAGGGAAGTTTCTCTGAGGAAATGACATTTAAACAGAGAGCTGAAAAATGAGTAGGAATCATTCTGAAGAATAGTGGGAAGAAGTATATTCCAGTTGAGAAGATAGCGTAACATGAAGACCTTAGAGCAGGAAAAAACTTGGAGAGTGTAGATCAGGATACCAGCTGAATCAAAGAGAGTCACTAGGAAAAAGGCAAGAGTTAAGACTGGTAATGCAAGGGTCACATTATATGGGGCCAGAGCTTTCCATATTGTGTTAAGGATTTTGGTTTTAATTAAAGTGTAACAGGAAGCCAAGAAAAGGTCTATCCTAAATCTCAAAAATGATTAAGTGGAGTTTTTCCTCCGTATATATAGTGAATATGAAATTTAAGTATAAATAAGCATGAGAATGACAAATACCAACTTCAAAAAATGGTTACCTCTAACATAAAGAAAGGAAGACAAAAATTTGGGAAAGAATTCACAGAAGATTTGGACTGTATTAGTAATGCTTCATTTCTTATACAGTATTTTAACTTATTTATACATTTTTTAACTAAAATTTTCATAATAAAAGGTTGTTTAATGAATTAATGATTGCTAAGAATCACTGACTAGTCTCCTTCTATTTTTCTTTCCCAAGCTCATATTAAATCTTCTCAATATTGAGAAAGACAAGCACACAGAATTTAAGGATCTCCTCTCTTATACAATTTGTTTCGTCGGCCTTTATTTTCTAGACATTTAGCATAAGATGTAAAAGGCTCTGCAATTACCTTACTTTTTGTTGTAGCATACACTACAATCCTCGTAGACTTCCAACAACCACAGAAATAATATGCAGATTAAATGAGATAAGACATTTAACACAGCATTTAGCGCAAAAGAGCTCAATAAATTTTAACTATTGTCCTTATTATTTCACTTACTATAGTTGATATTCCCAGTTTTAAATATGAGTCACATTAGAACATTAAAAAAAAAAAAAAGCTGAGTGTATATGTCCAAATGGTGCCCTGGTATTTTGAATGCATATATACTTGATGTATTCACAAACACATGTACATATATAACACATACTTTTAATACTTACAGCTTTTTAAAAACATTTTTTCTGTGCTTATGTGAACGTTAAATAATGAAATGTCAAGGCCTTTTTACTGCCACTAAAAAAATACTTTTAAAGGAAAGGTTAAAATTATTCGTTTGCTGGTGCACAATTTTAACAAGTTTACTAACTTCTAAGTACAATACTACATTGGAATGATTTAATACTGCACAAAGCGGCAGTAATATTTGGTATGGTCCATACTATGTTTAAAAGGTTCATTTTTGTAATATCAAGTAATTTATGAGAAAATTCAATCTTATAGAATTGAATGTTGACATCAAAATTTCTTCTACAACAGGAGGAGCAGTCTTTGAAGGAAGAACATTATTAAAATCATATCTTTTCACTTAATTTTCTTTGTACAAATAGCACAGATCCTCTCATTTCCCTTCCCTTCCAATTCACAAATACAATAAAAGCTGTCTTTAGAAAGGTCCTTAAATTAAACATCAGGGTGAAATGAGTAGTAGGACCCAGAAAATAAGAGAATTTATGACAATTTTTGTCACCTATAAGTCTGAAAAATATCTCACTGGATCTTTATGCAAATATTATATTTTAAATTATATTTTCATTTTCATATCTAAGAATCCAGAACTTGATCTTGTGAGAAAACAACAACAGTTGTCACTCAATATTCTTCAGTATGAGGTGTGGACTTATATTGTTATAGCAGTCCTTCCTCCATGCCCACTTCCTTGTTCTTAATCACAAATCTAATCACATATTTTTATAAATATTCAAAATTAAATATATTTATCTACTTATGTAAATACTTTTCAGTTAACTTATGCCGATAGTCTATGTGGGGATCTCATTAACAAACACATTTGGAAGTTTTTAGATTTGTTCCAGCAGCTTATAAATTCATATTAGATTTAACTATTTAAATATATCAACATTCTAGGAATTTTTAAAAACTGATATAAAAAATTAATCCCAAGTTTTGTTTTACTTACCAAGCTCTGCCATTCCACCTCACTGCCTGAACAATATTATCAGCTCTTCAGATACTCATTCTTGCTAAGTAAAAGGATATTTCTTCTCTAGCTGGATTAATAATCAACTTTCTAGATAGTTCATTTGTAATTCTCTTCTGGTTAACCCTTAGCATTACAGCAGTCTGCCCAACTCATGCTAATCAATTTATGACTCGGGAAAGAAAAGAGGAAATTCAATTATGCAGATAACAAATTGAAAGTAAAAATGAGAGACAGTTTAGATTAGGTACAAAAGAACAGGCAGCCTTATTTTTTTTACACTAAAGGGTACAAATCTTTATGTTGGATATTACAAAAGCACTCAGGTCATAAACAAGTAACATACACAATATACATAAGGAGAAAAACATAACAGGCTTACAATACATACGTATCAGTCGAGTACATATCAGCCCAAGTTTTCTGCCTTCTTACATGCAGACAAATACAAATTAGCTCTGAGAAAAACAGATACATTTTTCTCTTAGCAGAAAGGTCTGACTTTCAACATCTAAATGCTTCCTCTCTCAAGATTTGTGATTACTGGGTCCCTTAACCTACTGTAAGTACCATCTCAGGCTTTATGCCAATTTTCTACAAATGTGATCAGTAGATAATTGCAACAGAAAAAAAATCTGGGGCTCTTGTTAAAGATACATACACCTGGGCCCTGCTTCAGAAGTCCAAAGCACCCCAGATGACTCTTACATATATTAAAAATTTGAGAGCCACTGCTCTAGGACCATTTCTGACTTCATTCCAAAGTGACTCCAACCCAATCTCTTGGAATTCAGAGTGAAATTAATCACTTGCTGCTAGTTCGACCTAATTTTTTGCTTTCATTCCAATACTAGATTCTACTTGTTTTGCTATACCTGAGTGCACTAGTCCATCTAAGACCATGACCCTGCTGTGAACTTGGTAACCCTCTACTTGCAGACTACTCAGAAACTGGAATCTGTCCTTTAACTCCACTTGATGTCCTTTAACTCCACTTGATGTCTATAGCCTAGCTGCCTAAGTCTCTTACCAATTTGCCTCAGATTTTTCTTGCTTTGTCTGTTTCATGAAACACTTTAATCTTGTGTTTCGTACCTCTCTTTTACATACCTGAACTCCACTTGATAGTGTTCATCGTCCAATCTTTTACCTAATGCACTGTTTACTATACTAACTTTCTCCCAAGGCTGTTTGCATCTCAGTGGAGCCCTATGAGTTTGCCTGATACCTATTATGATCAACAGAACATGCTTAGTCTTATCTAGAGATGTGAAATGAACAATTCGCTAAAGGGCAAAAAGACACACATGGAAGTCAATGGCTTTACAATTGCTACAAAAGCCCATGTTAATAGTCAGAATAATGGAAAATATAATGACTACGGAAAAAAAGAAAACCATAGAAAACTAAAGAAAAGTCCTTGAGAATCGGAATAGTAAACAAGGTAAAATAAAGTGGAAAAAAGTGTAATTCTAATAATCTGTTTTTATTTTCATGGGATTATTAAGAAACATCAATAAAAAGATGATTATTTAACCTGGAGAGAAGGTAAAATGACTAAAAGAGAAATAGTACTGGATTAGTAGAACTCAGACGGAGAAGGCGAGGGCACCCCACGCCAGGACTCTTGCCTGGAAAATCCCATCGGCGGAGGAGCCTGGTGGGCTGCAGTCCATGGGGTCGCGAAGAGCCGGACACGACGGAGCAACTTCACTTTTACTTCTCACTTTCATGCACTGGAGAAGGAAATGGCAACCCACTCTAGTGTTCTTGCCTGGAGAACCTCAGGGATGGGGGAGCCTGGTGGGCTGCCATCTATGGGTCGCACAGAGTCGGACACGACTGAAGCGACTTAGCAGCAGTAGCAGCTGCAGCGGANTCACTTTCATGCACTGGAGAAGGAAATGGCAACCCACTCTAGTGTTCTTGCCTGGAGAACCTCAGGGATGGGGGAGCCTGGTGGGCTGCCATCTATGGGTCGCACAGAGTCGGACACGACTGAAGCGACTTAGCAGCAGTAGCAGCTGCAGCGGAACTCAGAAGACTTGGATTCTAGTGGTCTCTCTATCACTTCCTAAACCTATGTTTTAGATTAAGTATCCAAACTTTTCTGTGCAATGGTCCCTAAATGGGTACAATAAACGTGCCCTGTGCATCTAAGATTATTTATATAATTAAGACCATATTTACTAAACAGTTTTAAAACTATAAACACTAAAGGTAAGGGATTATTATTATAGCTATATAAATTGCTAGTATATAAAGATTATAATTAACACTTTTCCACAAAGGACATTAATGATGATTTTTGTTTGTTTTACACTATTTTTAAATAAAAATACCTTCTCTGGTAGCTCAGTTGGTAAAGAGTATGACTGCAATGCAGGAGACCTGGTTCAATCCCTGGGTGAGGAAGATCCCCTGGAGGAAGGCATGGCAACCCACTCCAGTATTCTTGCCTGGAGAATCCCATGGACAGANTTTTAAATAAAAATACCTTCTCTGGTAGCTCAGTTGGTAAAGAGTATGACTGCAATGCAGGAGACCTGGTTCAATCCCTGGGTGAGGAAGATCCCCTGGAGGAAGGCATGGCAACCCACTCCAGTATTCTTGCCTGGAGAATCCCATGGACAGAGGAGCCTGGCAGGCTACAATCTATGGGGTCGCAAGAGTCAGACATTACTGAGCGACTCAGTACACACAGCACACATAAACCGTATAGACCAAAAGAAGTAAACAGGAGTTTGCAAAATGTCTTCCCTAAGGAATTTCAAGAAAAGGACCAATATCAGAAGCAGAATAAGGTAAAATCATCCCAAAATAAAAGTAATCAGGTTAACCAGAGTTTACACAGATCAGACCCAAACTTTAGAAGTCTTACCAAAAGGACTTCTAGACAAGGAAAAGGCTCATTTGGAGTGACACTGGTGATATTTCTCATCCAGAACTATCTCCCTAAAGCTGGAGTTCAGAGTGACTTCAAGTGGCAAGAGCTGGAAATATTTGTTGCAAAACATTTAGACTGTATCCAGTACAGCCTACCCAAGATTCAGTGAAGTGCTATGATTTAATGTAACTGGAAAATGTGTACAGTTGAACATCGAGAAAACAGAATTCCTTGGCTGGTAGTGCACAGATTAGTTGATGAGAGTTGCCCATGTGAAAAAAACAGAGATTGATTCTTTACTTAAAAAATAGATGTTTCCATCTTTTTAAGCTTCAATAAATGCATTCAACAAATATTGTTGAGCATCAACTATGCTCTGGATACTGTTCAAGACACTGGGGAATATAACTGACAGAAATAGCAAAAAATTCTCCACTACCTAGAGCTTACATTCTAGGAAATATAAGGGGGAAATGGCAAATTCAACAGACATACAAATTATATAGTATGTTAAAAGTTGATAAAGGCTATTTAAAACAATAGACATGCTTAGGGAGCTAAGAAATGTTTGTAGGGCTACAATTTTAAACCTGGGTGGTTAAGGTTGACCTGGAAAGAGAAGATAACATCTAAGCTAAGATTTGAAAGAAGTGATGGGGTTTGGTGGAGCTCTAAGGGTTTTTATCAATTTAAAATGTTTACCACTTTAATAATAAATGAAAGACATCCTTATAAATTAACTTTCACATTATAATAGTGAAAAGTTAGAAATAAATAATTTAATGGGAAAACAAACTGTGGTACAACCATGGCATACGACATGGTCATGAAAAAAATCACATTTTTGAAAACATGGCAAAATCCAATAAAAGCATTTTTTAATTACAAAAATGTATATACAGTATGATGCTATTTTGCTTTTTTTTTTTTTAACTTCCCCAACAACTATTTTTCAAATACCTACTCTGAGCCGCATACTGTTCTGGGCATTGAAGAGAGGGCAGTAAACAACTACATATGTCCTTTCTTCTCATACACACATAGATAAAAGACGGAAATGAAACATACCAAAATGTTACTAGGGAGTATATTTTTAATTATGAAATAAAAAGATGAAATAACAAGTTATTTTATTTTATCCTTTATGTTTTATAGTCCAGCTTTTCTGAATATATTCTAATCTGTTCCAAAAATAAAATACAACATAAACACTGATCTAAATATTATGGTTTATATTTGCCTCAGGATATCTGTTCAGAAAAAGCACAAATTTTCACTCATATAATTTCAAATGTATACTGCATTTTTCAATCATTTACTGACTTACGTCTCACAACATCTAATACAGGTGAATAACATCAGGTTCTTTCTATAGCTGCAAAAACTAAAAAACAGAACAGTTAACTAACTTGCCACTCTGGAAAGAAAAAGTGTTTAAATTCTAAATTATAATAATGTGTATGAAAGTATTTCACACAGTGCTTAGATCAAGAAAGCTTACAGTTTCTGAAAGCTATGCTAGAGCTTTAGGGTACATCTCTCCCCGGTTATACTGGGGTTTTCTTTGGGGGTGGGGTGGTGGCTGTCAGGAAAAAAAAGTTTCATTTATTTACAATGGAGCTTTAAAAGTTACAAAAGAAAAATTTGATCTGAATTGTAACCTCACCACCACCACCCCCTGATGTTAGCCTTATTTCAATTTCCCTCAACCACTAAAAGACAAGGAAAGTTCATTACGTTCCTATAATGTTTCTCCATTCTTCCTTTCATTTCAAGTTTTTGTATTTAAATAGTATAGCAAATGGCATCTATTTGTCTACCTCAACTAGTTGAGTTACCTTGGGCAAGTCATTTCAACATTGTGCTCTCACTTTTCTTATTTTGCAAATACAAGAATTGAACTAGACGATCTCAAAAGCCCTTAAATGTCACAATTTCATGATGCTATTATTTCAAGTCTATGAAGTATTTACAATAAATTAAATGAATGCAGCTTCTCAGAAAAAGAAAAGCTACAGCAATAAGGACAGTTGGCTAGAAAAAGTAAAAAAAAAAAAAAAACAAAGACTTGGGATTCAAAGAATCTGAAAATCTCCCTAGCCCCTGGACCAAGTCCAGCTTCAATTACACAAGGGTTGTTTGGGGACAATAGAGAGGGAGAAATATGAAGGTTCCTTTGATCATCAAAAGATGATCTTTCTGCTTAAAAACTTATTATTCCTATACTCTTTCTGATTCTAAACACACACACAAATGCACACATATATACAAACAGGAGCTCCCACATAAGCACACATATCAAATGTTTTAATACTGATATGAAAGTGAAACAGAAGGCACTTATTTTGCTGTAATAAAGGCATTTTAAATCCAGAGAGAGTGATTTGGTTTTCAGGCTTTTAAAGCAATAGCACCATATTCAATCCTTATCACCTCCTCTTAATACAAAACCTCCAATAGCTCTTAAAATTGTGGCATTTTCCTAGGAACAGAGAGAAAAAATTGTGCTGCTATTGCAGCAACATCTAAACCGTTTCCTGTAAACTTTCTGTGATGAAAGTCATAGAATTTATGATAAAACCCTGTAGAGTGGTGAAACAAATTATTTCATATTTATCATTCATTTTATTCAGTGTGCATTTTGAAGGAAAACCTTTTAAGAACACCAATAATGTGGGAAAGCTACAACAACTAAATTTATTGTTAAGTATCGCATCACTAGTCCTCCTGGGAGTTCAGGAAGAAAGCTTAAATCACATTTTCTAACACATTGGAGAGCTTCCCAGAGATGTGATGGCCCACAGAGGCAAATCATCCAAGGCACACTGGAATCTCAGAGATAGTGACAGAGAAATATCACTTCGTTTAATAAAAGCAAATTGAAGTTACCCCTCCCCTCTTTTTAAAAACAAAGTACAAACTCTTTCTTACCCCATTTTTCTCCTCTCCTTCCCCCTCCCTTTCCTGTTTCACCTGACTAAACTGTAGGTATTTGTTCCATCACCTGACTTAGGGGCTGGCTAGAAATATTAGGGGAAAAAAAAAAAAAANAAAACAAAGTACAAACTCTTTCTTACCCCATTTTTCTCCTCTCCTTCCCCCTCCCTTTCCTGTTTCACCTGACTAAACTGTAGGTATTTGTTCCATCACCTGACTTAGGGGCTGGCTAGAAATATTAGGGAAAAAAAAAAAAAACAATCTACCATTGTTACATGAGACAACAACCTTTCATGTCCTTGAAGCTCACCATGACCTTTCATCTTTCCTATCCCCAATGGTCTCTCCTAACAACTAAAACTATACTCAGTTGGGCTGAATTCCAGATTGTCATAAAAAGAACCCTGTCCTTTCAAAACAAAACCAATTTTTACACCAAGGTGGGGGAGAAACACAAGTCCATTGTTCCCTCACAGATGGAAGTTGGAGTTACTAAGGCAACTGCTCTAATCCTCCTTTTTACCACCTTTTTCACATCACTGGCCTATCAAGTACGCTACCTTTTAACTCATAAGCTCAAAAGCTGGTAGTCTAACTGGCTGCCCTAATTAGCTACGATTTTCACACTACAGACAACATGATGAGCTAATCGAAATTTGCAAAATAATGACGTACCTCCAGCAAATATTCCTCCTCCTGAGGCCCAGTCTTAGAATAACAATAATGAGACCATTATTAGAGAAGGGCATTAAAATGCTGCACTGCTGCTAAACAGAGAACTTAATTGTTCTGGTCTTGTCCATTGAATCAACAACCTATTGTTGTGGACTTGAAAAATAAAGGACTGGAGAATGGGTGCCATGATGATTGGTCTGTGCGGCCATACCGGCACTCTGTAGAATTGTTTTCTTTTGAAACTCTTGATGGACTAGTAGTTTTGTTTAAAAGTAACATAAAAGGCGATTGTCTGGATAAAAAGTCCTATTTATTGAAATCCTTAGAAGCAGTTGCATGGATTTGTTCGTGACCCCTGAGATAAAAACATAGTGACCATAATAACACCATTTGTAGAGAGCCCTGTTACCACTGCCTACAGTAACATAAGATAAGAGACGGTCTTTTCTAGCTAATGTAGGAAGGAAGGAAGTACTTCTGAGTAGAAAGCAAGAATGATAAAAGGTCAAATACTGGGTAAAGCTCATTAATCTCTGAAGAAAGACTTAAAAATAATGCTAATTTAGGAATTCAGCACAATCGCTACAGATTCAAGCACACGTAAAAAGGCTCACAACTCCATTTTCCCCCTCACTTTTGGTCTTCTTTCCTTTGGTAAAAAGGATTAAAATAAAATGATTATTAAGTAACCGTGCCAAGGTGTCTCAGGATAGATAACATGAAGAAAAAATCCGGAGGTTTCTGGATAATTCTTATGGTCATCCCAGTTCTATAGCAAGAGAAATAAAATACTGACGTTAAAGGTTAACTAGTGCAAAATTCATAGCAGTAGAAAAGCACTGTTTACACACTGTAAAAGTGTCTTCGAAATGGGAGTCACAGTACATGTTTTCTATAAAGTCAGGTCAGGATTTTAGGGTTGAATTGTGGTGGGAGGGAGTATACTTTTTTGTGAGTCGGGATTTGAGATGGGATCTGTTTGTTTTTTAACAGGTGAGATCTGCATTATATAAAAATGTATTAAATTGTAAATAAGACCTCTTGCTTCATTCAATCTGTTCTTTGCTTCATTTATCTTCATCTTGTTAGGCTAAATTAATTAACAATCTCACTGTTGCACACTTTCTCTTTTCATTACATCAAATAATGGCCCGTATATGAAGAAAGCCCTCACCACGGGAATTCTGCAACTCTACTGCTAAGGAGAGTTTCTGCATTTCAGGGTAGCAATAATAACTAGATACATGCATTTTGTGAGTGTTTATTAAACTTACTTTTCTTTGTTAACAGCCAATTAAGTACCCAAATTCCTAACATATTATCAACAGAAAACCTTTTTTTTTTTTTTTAAGGCATAGGTTAGAAGTTGCAAGATACCATAAATAGAGGGAAAATCACATTGTATATATCTACAATCAGATTTCACCATCAATGTCACCCAAAATAAGAAGAAACACATGCAAATTGGGCAGGTATGTTTTCACAGATACAATACAACATTGCATAAAAGGTTTAAAAGACACACCCCAAGCTGTTCTGCTCCTTGCTTTGGAATGTCTAACATGTGATAAATTGGATGATTAGAATTTCATTGGTAAATCCCATTATTTTAAATCTATAAGAGTGAAATGTGTTAAACTCTTTTGTAAGTTTTCTTTCAACCTGAAACACTGTGGCATCTGGAGCTATGCAAATGGACAAAACAGTAAAGCCCTTTTTAATCTTTCCCTGATCAACCAGCGCTGCTTTCTCCAATCACAGCTTTGTGCGTGATATCTTTCTGCTAGCATTTCTTATTTAATTAAAACAGACACTGACAGAAGGACATGGATTAGTACTGTAATGATGCATTTACTTAGATTAATCGGAGGCTCCTTTTAGAGTAATGGCTTAAACAAAGAACAAAAGGAAATTGTTATGAAACAGCCTTTTATCCCAGGCAAAGGTCGCATTATGAGGTTTTTAATTTTGTCAGCTTCTGTTATACTCTGCCTTGCTAGTGGAACAGGAGAAGTGCTTTTACCCCCAATAAAGCCAGTTATTATAAAAACAGCCATTAAAGCTGCAAATTAAAATGTCTGATTTTAAAACAGGTTACTTAGCTTTCAGAATCCTCTAATTAGCATGTTGTACATTGTTGTGCAGAAAAGAAGACTAAAATGCTAATGACCTACCGCCAGGTGACCACACTGCTGTGCAAAATAATAGGACCTTTCCAAGTAATATGATGAATTAACCAAGTACAGATCCCCCATGCAGCAGCACCCCTTCTCTGAGTACAGGTCCAGATGAATGCAGGGCCATAGCTGTTAAGACATGTGCAGTAAGGCCCTGCTTTGGTCCAGGTGCCTCTGATTCTGAGTCAGCTACTTTTCATATATTCACTAAAAAGCAGACTTATTTCTACCGTAAAAGAAAGTGAATGAAATAGCGATACTATATAAAGAAACTGAAAATAGAAAAGACAATAGTCTTTTGATTTCAAAGCACAAAGAATTAAACTACCATGCCCCTAACAACACTATCTCTTTGCTCTTTTCCTCAGATCTTTCCCTCACTCTAATATATTGCACTTACAGAGTACAAAAATGGGAGTTAAGGTTTTAAAGCTCAGTCTCCAATCACATTTACTTTTATACTACACTGTCTCTAAATGATCCAAAGTAAATCCAGTTTTCCTTTTCCTAGCCTCATACTTCCCCTGTTTTACTTATTCCACCCACCACCACCCTTCCCTCTAGTCAAAATTTGCTCTGGAAAAAGGATATATTGGCATTTATGTTTCTTATCATATGAATTTAACTCAATTACTTGTACTACTTTCATTTTCTGCCTTGTCTTTCTTTATGGACTGAATGATTCTGTGCCCCTGTAAGTCTAACAAAAATTAGCTTGAATATATACATTAGGTGGGGCTTCCCAGGTGACTCAGTGGTAAAAAAAATAAATAAATAAATCCACCTGCCAAGCAGGAGATGCAGATTCTATTACTGGGTTGGAATGATCCCCTGGAGAAGGAAATGGCAATCCATTCCAGTATTCTTGTCTGGGAAATCCTATGGACAGAGGAGACTAGCAGGTGACAGTTAATGGGGTCACAAAGAGTCAGACATGACTGAGTGACTAAACAACAAAACATTCTTGGAAGAGGGGTTATTTCCAGAGTTCCAAAAATCAATCTGCCAAGAAAACATATTCCACCTTAAATCAAATCTTACCCAAGTATCACTGAGTGGCTGGATCTACTAATTTCTTGAAATCAATGTGAAACATATATTGCTTTTGGAACAACAAGAAAAATCGCAGGATCATCTGTGACATTTGCTCAGTTGAGTCTCTAAAACCACCTGAGGTTGTTCCACTTCTCTATAGCCACAAGAATGTTGCAGGTTCAAACCACCCCGAAACTCAGTGGCTTAGAAAAGCATTGTTTAGTTCATGTGTTTGAAGACTAGCTGGGTATTTCTTCTGGCTTTAACTGAGCTCACCAACATGTCTTACAGTTGGCTGGCTTTATGGCTGGCCTACAATGGCCTTTGATAGGACAACTAGAGTATTGTGACTCCACTCTATATATCTCATCCTTCAGCATATGGGCCCAGGCTTTCTCCTCTCTTGTGGACAGACAAGGACACGAGTGTAAATAGAAATGCACAAGTGCTTTTTGCAAACTTCCACTTGTATCACGTTTACTAACATGCCATTGGCCAAAGCAAGTTAAGTGATGTATCCCAGAAGCAAGAGGTGAGACAGAATGCCCTATCCAGAGTAGAAAGGGCACTCTAGAGTCTCATAGCAAAGGTCACAGATATAAAGAAGGATTAAGAAGAATTGGAGCCTTTAAGACAATCTCTCTTAGCAAAGAAGTCCAGGTCATTTTGATGATTCCCAAAATTCTTAAGTAGAAGTTTCTGCTTTGTTCCTTTTTAACTAATTTAATCTAGATGTCTACTCAAAACTGATATTTTTATTTCAATAAGTGACAAAAACATTTTAAAAGAAAATAATTAACCTCACCTCACTTATATCCATTGATTTCCAACTTAAAAATTACAAAGTTAATTCTAAAATATGACCTTCACCATTTATTTTTGCTTACCAACTTGTTGTGACTCAGTTATTCTTTGATAAAAAGTTTCAAAACTACAAACCTCTATCTCAGAAGCCTCACTTCCATCCAGAGAAGCAGCTAAGTCTGAAGAAATATCTAGTGGATGCTGTACCCAGAATTTTCTTCACCACATGTCAGAAAGCATAAATGTTCCACTTCACAGAATATCAGCATACAGTATATCACAGTCTTTCAGCACAGCAGACATAGATACAATAGCAATGCTTTAAAAAAAATAAATAAATTTCCTGAAACCAGACCCTTTAGCACTCATATCCCTATTATTTTTCTAATTTCTTTGACTGTGAAAAAGGAAAGCAAAGAAAATCTTTGCTCTCACAGGGCTATATGACAGAGTATGTCCTAGGATAAGATAATTAAGAAACTAATTTTAAATTCTACAAATTCTCTATTTCTGGCGGTATGAAACAAAAAAAATCAATGAAGTATTCATGGTGGCTACATAAATTTCCCATAGTTAATATGGCAGGGGCCTTACACATAGTTCTAGGAAGATAACTAGAGCCAGTTACCAGTCTTTCCACGCAGAAACATTCACCCATTAGGAGACGGAGTGATTACTGGGCAGAATTCCTAAACCCTGTGGCAAAGGAGATACTATCCTATATAGCATCACTCAACAATTATCGCTGTGAGCAATTAAAATAACCAGTGAAATGGGTCTCCAAAAGGAGCCTTCAGCCTGTCTCTTATACACATCTCATTTTAAATCTACGGGGGGGGGGGGAAATAGCAAAATAAAATGCCTTTTAATCCCCTTTTGTTTTTCCACATTCCTGTACAACTCATTTCAGTAATAATTTTGTTTAAAAGTGATGACCTCAATTATCATTTGTCTTTTATAAACAAGGATGATACCTGGCAAGAATGCAGTTTGCACTGGTTTTCTAATATTTTTATCAGCCAAATCTTCTCACCTGGTCTTCAGCAAGTATTATTCATTATAGCAGTGATCCAAGGCCATAGAACAGAGCAAAGCTAATAGGGTCCATATAAGAATCAAGACAAGCATTGTGCCCTCATTAACACTGGGTTCTAAATAAACAATAGGCCCAAGTTCAGAGAGCTGTACTAATTCTTCTCAATAGAAGCAGCTTGAGTTTAACTCAAAAGTTCCTTTTAAAGTCTCTTTGTTTTGACAGAAAGGCAAAAAGAAAAAAACAAAAGCAACTTAATGTCAGAAAAGGAAAGGGCCCTAGAAAACAAGGATGAAAAAGGAAAGCTCAAACTCCTTAAGAATGTAATCTTTGAATATCTAGTACCTGGTATACAGTAAGTGCTCAAAAGCTCTCTGTTTAATTAAATTGTGATACATTCAGAAAAATAGATAAGGACAGAAGAAAGTAAGCACCTCTTTTGTAAGAAACTGCATCAGTAGTCATATCAGATATTCAGAAAGCCCAAACTTGGGAGTTTTTAACATTTGTGTTGAAGTGTTTTCATAGGATAAAATGAGATGAAATATAGACTGAATTATATGTGGAGCCACACCTAACTTCTCAGACATTTTTACAGAGATAAAAATCTGACTAAAATTAACTCCAAGGAGAAACTTGGAGGAAGGAAGATGTCATAAATGGCTTAATGCAACCAATGGGGTAATTGTGGGGCCTGAAAGAGAAGCTCTATCACTTTGCCTATTAAAGGGCACTAAGGACATAAATAGACTAATTGGAATGTATTTAAATCTCAGTCATGTTCAGCTCCACCTTTGGTTTGGGAGACTTTTTCAGTGTTCAGTTAAGCATGCTCTGATAATATATTCCCTAATCAATGTTATCAACCTGCTCTCCTCTTATCCCACTGATCACCCCACAGGTCTGCCAAAAATATTCAGAGATAAACACCAAAGTAATTGCACTGCTATGACACAGACTATACAGGCAACTTCCATGCTTCATCAACATTTTCTCTATCCCCAAATTGCCCCACAAATTCACAACCCTCTCCACCAAAAAGCAGCTATCTTAGGTTGATGTTTCAAAATATTTTAAGGATAAAATATTTTTCCTCCTACTTAGAGTTTAAACTTAAATGTCTCTAGTAGAGGTAATACTGTGAGTTCTTTTCACACTTTATAAAGTCAGAATATCCTTGATTCCAAAATGAAGACATTATAAAACGGGAAAATTAAAAATATCTCATTTATGAACACAAATGCAAAAACCTATTAAATAATAACTAATTTTATAGTATAAATGAAAATCCATCAAGAATAAATATATTTTAATCCTAATAATCCTAGATGGTTCAGAAAATCTGCCAAGAACACATGTTCACAGATTAAAGAAGAAAAATTCTATTGAGCAACTGAACAAAAATGTGAAATCATATTTTTTCTATTGTTTTAATATAAATGTGATTTTTAAAATTTAACCAAATAATAATAATAATGAAGGTATACTGGCCTTCCCTAGTGGCTCAGATGGTAAAGTGTCTGTCTGCAATGCAGGAGACCCAGGTTCGACCCCTGGGTTGGGAAGATCCCCTGGAGAAGGAAATGGCAGCCCACTCCAGTATTCTTGCCTGGAAAATCTCATGGATCGCAGAGCCTGGTAGGCTACTGTCCATGGGGTTGCAAAAAGTCAGACACAACTGAGCGACTTCACTCACTCACTCACATGTGACCACTACAGTATACTATCCTGTGAGCAGGTTTGGGTAGGAGAAATAAATAGACAGTGAGTGACTGAAAAGAGAGCGAGATCACCACATAGAAAGGTTATAGTAAGAAGAAAGGAATGGATATTAGAAACAGGCTTTTCCTGGAAATTTTATTTATTTTAAATTTTATTTGATGTGGGCTGCAAAGTTGGAGGTCATTAGAGGAAAAGAGAAATCCTTCAGAATGATAGATAATAAAACTTCAAAATTCACTACCTCAGATCCACTCATGCAACTAACTGTGCATGCCATACTAAATGTGCTACTGTCTACAAGAACTCTTAAAGATTAAGACTTTCACAACATTGACTTGTTCTCAAAGCAGTTCTGACGAAGACCTTACTCTTGTGAACTAGTTAGCACCTTAACTTCTGAACATGATAATTTCCTAATGAGAATATCAATACCCAAGAGACTTAAAATCTGAGGCCTTCTAATCTGAGGAACACATGTGCAATCTATAAGAATTAGAGAGAAATAACTGCCAACTTTGACCTTGGCACTTAAAGTTTGCCAAGTGAAAAGACCAAATTGATTACAATTATGAATCCTTAAATGGCAGAAAGGAAAGAAAGAAGACCAAGAATCTTATTTTAATGTTTCTTTTTTAATTTTTCTAAGCAAGAATGTCATACTGTAAAATGGTCCAGCATGTTTTTAAGAGAGACGGTCAAATATCAACCGACTCATTACATAGATATTTCAGACAATGTGAAAGACAAATAAAATGGAAACCTCCTAAAAGGCTATGTATTAAATATAAATTTAAAACACTACCCATTTAAATGCAATTTACCAAAGTCAAGTAGAATTTGTATAACTATATTTGGAGAGTAAATTTTCTTTCAAATTCAGATTATTTTTTTCTAAGAAAACAGTATAATTTGTACTGTAATATCCATTTCTGTTTTGTAATTTCCAAACTCATGAGAAGATCTCTAACTTGAAGTAGATCCATTAAAGTTTATCTTAAGTAGAATTATATATTAATGAATAAGATTAACATACGAAAATGTAACAAACAGAGGATATTTCTTCAGAACATAGGTAAATAAAGTACTGTCTCCATTTCCTGCCCAAGTTGTGAATCTAACTGCAATAAACAAGTTAATAAAAATTTCAACTACTTTTATTTAGAAAAAAGGAAACTGCTTTTTTAACCTATAAAAAAGTTCATAAACTTGTTCTATTTTCAAAACAATATAAACTTAAAATCTGGAACTTATCAAGCTATATCACTTCACTTGCACTTTCTTTTTTGGCTACACTAAAATTACTATAGTAGAAACTATTCTTACTTAAACTGTGATGACTTTCATCATATTCCCCATACTCATTCAAACTCACGGAATAAATAAATTACACATATGAGATGAGTCAATGTGTATGAAAATATTTCACCAAATCACATGTATACATCCATCCTGTGAGTCGTGCATCAGTCGTGCAATTCTGATTGCATGTTAGAACACTTGTAGTTTTAAGTGATAAAAAAAACAACTCAAAGTAGTTATATCAAAAAAATAGTTTATTGACTCAACATAACTGAAGTCTTGGCTTCTGGAATAGCTGGATCCAGTGCTAAAGTGATGTAATTAGGAGTTGGTCTCTCTTCTTCTCTCAGGCAGGTTCTCCTGCTTCAAGGTCAAAGATGGCCACCAGAAATTCCAGGTTAACAATCAAAGTAAAATGACTATGGTTTTTTCCCAGTAATACCAGGAAAGATCCCAGATTAAGTCCCACTGGTGTGGCTTGGATAACATGCTTATTTCTGAACAAATCATGTGGCCATGAAGATGAAATGCCCACTCCCCTTGACTTGGGAAGGTAAACAGCTTTACCTCAATCACATTTACTAAAAATGAAAGAAAGTTGTTCCCCAAAAGAAAATAAGGGTGCTTTTTCCAGGGAAAATGCTAGACAGGGAATATAGTAAATGATCTGTTAGTTATGAGTTTCTTTTTCCAATAATTATTACAGTGAGGTAACTTCAGTGGGGAAAAAAAGCAACTGCAAGCTCTTCATGGCAATAGTAGTTGCAAAGACTTCTTTAAATTGCTTTTAGCAGTCCCAAAGATGAACAAAAATTATGACACTAGCCATTCTTAAGACAAATGAGGACAAAAGAATTTTTCTTTTGATAATTTTAGTTCCATTCCCTTACCTCAGAGGGAGCTATCCCAAAGTACTATTTCAATCCTTAACATTGTTAGGTTCAAATTCTTAGAACACTTGCAAAGATTTATAGAGGGCTATCTTCAGCTACTGTTTCTAGAAATTTCATTCATGGGTCCCTGAGAACTACAAACACTGCTTTGGAGCCCAGGTATAAACATATTTTTTTATGAGGTCAAGCAAACCAACAACTTTATTTTGAATGTAGCTCCCATGTAACTTAATTCATTCATCTTAATTTATATTTTAAAATATTCTACATTTTAAAATGTATATGCCACAAAAGAATAATATATTAGAAATAAAGAGCAATATTGCATAGGAACCTGGAATGTTAGGTCCATGAATCAAGGCAAATTGGAAGTGTTCAAAAAGGAGATGGCAAGAGTGAACATCGACAATCGAGGAATCAGCTAACTAAAATGAACTGGAATGGGTGAATTTAATTCAGATGACCATTATATCTACTACTGTGGGCAGGAATCCCTTAAAAGAAATGGAGTAGCCATCATGGTCAAAAAGAATCCGAAATGCAGTATTTTGATGCAATCTCAAAAACAACAGAATGATCTCTGTTCGTTTCCAAGGCAAACCATTCAATATCACAGTAATCCAAACCTATGTCCCAACAAGTAATGCTGAAAAACTAAAGTTGAAAGGTTCTAAGAAGACCTATGAGACCTTTTAGAACTAACACCCAAGAAAGATGTCCTTTTCATTATAGGGGACTGGAATCCAAAAGTAGGAAGTCAAGAAAAACCTTGAGTAACAGGCAAATTTGGCCTTGGAGTATGGAATGAAGCAGGGCAAAGGCTGATAGAGTTTTGCCAAGAAAACGCACTGATCATAGCAAACACCCTCTTCCAACAACACAAGAGAAGACTCTACACATGGACATCACCAGATGGTCAACACCGAAATCAGATTGATTATATTCTTTGCAGCCAAAGATGGAGAAGCTCTATACAGTCAACAAAAACAAGACCAGGAGCTGACTGTGGCTCAGATCATGAACTCCTTATTTCCAAATTCAGACTTAAATTGAAGAAAGTAGGGAAAACCGCTAGACCATTCAGGTATGACCTAAATCAAATCCCTTATGATTATACAGTGGAAGTGAGAAATAGATTTAAGGGCCTAGATCTGATAGACAGAGTTCCTGATGAACTATGGAATGAGGTTCGTGACATTGTACAGGAGACAGGGATCAAGACCATCCCCATGGAAAAGAAATGCAAAAAAGCAAAATGGCTGTCTGGAGAAGCCTTACAAATAGCACTGAAAAGAAGAGAGGCGAAAAGCAAAGGAGAAAAGAAAAGATATAAGCATCTGAATGCAGAGTTCCAAAGAATAGCAAGAAGAGATAAGAAAGCCTTCTTCAGCAATCAATGCAAAGAGATAGAGGAAAACAACAGAATGGGAAAGACTAGAGATCTCTTCAAGAGAATTGGAGATACCAAGGGAACATTTCATGCAAAGATGGGCTCGATAAAGGATAGAAATGGTATGGACCTAACAGAAGCAGAAGATATTAAGAAGAGGTGGCAAGAATACACAGAAGAACTGTACAGAAAAGATCTTCACGACCCAGATAATCATGAGGATGTGATCACTAATCTAGAGCCAGACATCTTGGAATGTGAAGTCAAGTGGGCCTTAGAAAGCATCACTAAGAACAAAGCTAGTGGAGGTGATGGAATTCCAGTTGAGCTGTTTCAAATCCTGGAAGATGATGCTGTGAAAGTGCTGCACTCAATATGCCAGCAAATTTGGAAAACTCAGCAGTGGCCACAGGACTGGAAAAGGTCAGTTTTCATTCCAATTCCAAAGAAAGGCAATGCCAAAGAATGCTCAAACTACCGCACAATTGCACTCATCTCACACGCTAGTAAAGTAATGCTCAAAATTCTCCAAGCCAGGCTTCAGCAATATGTGAACCGTGAACTCCCTGATGTTCAAGCTGGTTTTAGAACAGGCAGAGGAACCAGAGATCAAATTGCCAACATCCGCTGGATCATGGAAAAAGCAAGAGAGTTCCAGAAAAACATCTATTTCTGCTTTATTGACTATGCCAAAGCCTTTGACTGTGTGGATCACAATAAACTGTGGAAAATTCTGAAAGAGATGGGAATACCAGACCACCTAACCTGCCTCTTGAGAAATCTGTATGCAGGTCAGGAAGCAACAGTTAGAACTGGACATGGAACAACAGACTGGTTCCAAATAGGAAAAGGAGTACGTCAAGGCTGTATATTGTCTCCCTGCTTATTTAACTTATATGCAGAGTACATCATGAGAAACGCTGGACTGGAAGAAACACAAGCTGGAATCAAGATTGCCTGGAGAAATATCAATAACCTCAGATATGCAGATGACACCACCCTTATGGCAGAAAGTGAAGAGGAACTAAAAAGCCTCTTGATGAAAGTGAAAGAGGAAAGTGAAAAAGTTGGCTTAAAGCTCAACATTCAGAAAACGAAGATCATGGCATCCAGTCCCATCACTTCATGGGAAATAGATGGGGAAACAGTGGAAACAGTGTCAGACTTTATTTTTTTGGGCTCCAAAATCACTGCAGGTGGTGACTGCAGCCATGTAATTAAAAGATGCTTACTCCTTGGAAGGAAAGTTATGACCAACCTAGATAGCATATTGAAAAGCAGAGACATTACTTTGCCAACAAAAGTCTATCTAGTCAAGGCTATGGTTTTTCCAGTGGTCATGTATGGATGTGAGAGTTGGACTGTGAAGAAAGCTGAGCACCAAGAATTAATGTTTTTGAACTGTGGTGTTAGAGAAGACTCTTCAGAGTCCATAGACTGCAAGGAGATCCAACCAGTCCATCCTAAAGGAGATCAGTCCTGGGTGTTCATTGGAAGGACTGATGCTGAAGCTGAAACGCCAATACTTTGCCACCTCATGCGAAGAGCTGACTCATTGGAAAAGACCCTGATGCTGGGAGGGATTGGGGGCAGGAGGAGAATGGGAAGATAGAGGATGAGATCGCTGGATGGTATCACCAACCTGATGGACATGAGTTTGGGTAAAATCCGGGAGTTGGTGATGGATATTCCATCTAGTCCAGGCTATGGTTTTTCCTGTGGTCATATATGGATGTGAAAGTTGAACTGTGAAGAAAGTGGAGCGCCGAAGAATTGATGCTTTTGAACTGTGGTGTTGGAGAAGACTCTTGAGAGTCCCTTGGACTGCAAGGAGATCCAACCAGTCCATTCTGAAGGAGATCAGCCCTAGGACTTCTTTGGAAGGAATGATGCTGAAGCTGAAACTCCTGTACTCTGGCCACCTCATGTGAAGAGTTGACTCATTGGAAAAGACTCTGTCGCTGGGACGGATTGGGGGCAGGAGGAGAAGGGGACGACAGAGGATGAGATGGCTGGATGGCATCACGGACTCGATGGGCGTGAGTCTGAGTGAACTCCAGGAGTTGGTGATGGACAGGGAGGCCTGGCGTGCTGCGATTCATGGGGTCGCAAAGAGTCGGACATGACTGAGCGACTGAACTGAACTGAACTGATGGAGGCCTGGCGTGCTGCGATGCATGGGGTCGCAAAGAGTCGGACACGACTGAGCAACTGAACTGAAACTATTATTGTCCATTTGTATCTTGAATGTTATCATCAAATACTTTTGTGAAAGAAGTATTTTTACATGAGAAAATGGAAGGAAAGTATAAATGTACATAAAGTCGGGAGAGAATGAAAGGGCAAAGAGTAGCTGAAGCATCAAAGACAATATTCATTTTATGCATATGTTCAGATCACTGACTATGAATAAATTATTGTGCTGGAGATGAAAAAAAAAAAAAAAAAAAAACCAAGCACAGTCCCCACTCCAAAGGTGAATAGAAGAAACATGAGCAGTAATGGTGAGGGTGGCATGTCAGTTCTTTTCCTACCCCAACATTACATGCACTAGATTTTGCTCAGGGCCCCAAAATAAATAACTAACTTCACATTTTTTAATGTTTTATTCAATTCATTTGCTAATTCAAGAAATTACTTATTCTCTAACTCCCAGGATAGCATAGAAACAGTATAAGCAATCAACATATATAAGAGAAGCTAAATTTAAGAAAAGCAACACATATTAGGTAAATTATTAAAAGGATTGAGAGTGTGGGTTTTTGCAATTTTTAATTAACTCAATAAGTATATAATGAGTGCTTATTTAGTAGCTCATAGTAGGTACTATGCAGTCATGTAAGTTATTTAAGATGAATTTGACTTGATATCCCTGCCCCACCAAAACCACTTTTGATTAGAAACTAAGGAATATCCACAGAAATTACTAAAAAAGACAAATTACAAAAAAGTAAAAAAAGAGAAATGCAAAATACTATGGGAGTACAAATGAAGTGAAATCAGAGAAGATGATAGGATTGGCCTTAAAACATGGGAAGAAATCCTACAAGTAAATATGTTTGTTAGAAGTGTTTTACACAGAGGAAGGATATGAAATATACCAGAAAAATACACACTGCTTATATAACAATTAGTTCAAAGGCATCCAAAAAATTTAGATGAATATATCCTATTAATACAAGCTATTTTTACTATCCTACAGCTTTTTAATACATTGCATTACTAAAATTAAAAGATTTCGAAAGTTATAAATAATGCATGCTAGAATACTTTGACAGTCGTCATGTTCACAATGTAAAAAGAATGAGATTCTTTATATACTATCTGTGTCAGGCATTATATGCCAAAGATACCCAAGATTCATGCTCAATTTTTTATTACTTACATTTCAGCAGATGAGAAATAATATATGAAGTGAGCCTCCCACACCTAATAGAAAGTACATTTTAATGTTTGAGAGGCTAGACTTATACATTAACTTCTTAACTGTTCAGGTGAAATCTTTATCTCTTCACCATAAAAAACAATTAGGCCTTTGTTACCTTGTGGCCAGCAAATAAAATATATATGATTTATGCAAATATATCACTTTTTTTTTGTATTTAACACAAAAATAACACAGGCAGAATAAGCAATCGATCATAAAGGACATCAGCAAACCTCAAGATTATGTCAGTATAAATGGTATGGCATTGAGCAAAATAACAGTAAAAAGAATCTAGGAAAAAATAATGTCTCCTGACAATATAAGTTGCTAGATTAAAAGAGTAAAGCCTTGAGGAAGGCTAATGGAATTTGGGGATAGTACCTTGATTTTAAACATAAAGCATTAAGTTCAGCACATGTGACTTCCCAAGAGATTTTTTTCCCAATATGTTGCTATTTAAAGAACACATACTCATTCCACTAGCCTACCTCTCCCTCCAGTGAACATGATCCCAAAGTTTTCTCCTTAAGTTGCTAGCACAACAGTTGGTTAAAAGAGAGCTGGAGACACTGTCACGTATAATGTAGTCAGTCTGAAAAACCCACCTTCACATTTAGAAACAAGCGCAGACTGGAATTCATAATAAGACTTAACAGAAAGAAAATGCATACCCAGAAAAAGAGAACCTCCTACCAAGCTTCCTATAGACCAACACGCCAACTTTTCCTTTTGGTCAACCTCATGCTTCTAGCATCATTCCTTAGCAAAGGAAGTATAAAACTTCATATAGTTACAGGACTTTTCCAAGATATCTTCTAATTTCTCTAGTAGTATAAAATTATTTATTCAGAAACCTAGTCAGTTTTCCAAGTATAACATTTTAAAAGATCTCACTGCCTTCCAAAATATCAAATTTGGAAACCTGGATGTCACCTGACAATCCTTGGAAACAACTGATGGCTGACTTGTATCAGCTAGAGAAGTAAAACCATGTCCAAAACTTTTTAAAATAGGGACTCCTCATTTCAACATGTTACCAGTTAAACCCAGAATTTGAGCTTCAAGTGTCCACAACACTAAATCATTCCCAATTACTTGTTTCAAGAAATTTACACTGTCTTCTCTTGTCAAAATCTCTACTTTCTCACTGATCTACTCATTACTGGATGCTTACTATTTATCTGCCAAGTACTGTAAGTGACAAGAAACCAGAAGGCTATAGGGGCTATAGAATTTGTGGCAGAGCAGTGCGGTCCCATAGAGCCACTAACCAAATACTCTAAATCTGAGCTAGCAACTGGATGGGTAGAGTGGCAGACACAGAGACAAATATGTTCTAAAAACAAGGTCTTCTACCTCTCACTCTGAACCATCAAATGAAGGGTCAGAACTGCTTATGTGAATCTGATGACTCATACTTGTGCTGTTGATACTGGACCAATTCACCTACTCTAAATAAAGCAAGACTTGCTGGGAAAGCTGAAGTACTGTTCTGCTTGAAGAGAGGAAGTGAGCTGCTTTTGATGAGAAGGAACTACACAATAAGATGTAGAACTGAAAAATTCAAATACGCTTTCAAAAAAAAATCTACATATTGGCCCCTTGAAGCCAACAATGATTATTAAATTGATGAGAAAGCTAATGGCAAAATGTTTGCTTTGGATTCCATCCAGATCATAACTGCAATGCCTATGAGCCCATCCACACTCCTGGCCCATCCCATCAACCAGTGGCATATAGCATTTCCTATCTGAAAGACCATACACCGGGCTAGAATGTGACTTAATTAGGCAAAAATACATAACTACTATGCCGGGGTCACAAAGAGTCGGACACAACTGAGTGACTTCACTCACTCACTCATGGGGTTAGTAAGTGGTAAAGAGGTCAGGAAGATCCTTAGCAGGCATTTACAGTCCCCAGCCAGTTTAGGCTTCTGCCTAACAGATGACGCCACAGTTTGGAGGATTTAAAATGATTCTCTTCCCCAAGAGGACTAAAGTCTACACTAAAGGAAAGATGGAATAGGATAAGAACCAGAATACAGTAGAGGGAAGCAGGAGGAGAAAAATACTTTACTACAAATTTCCAACAACTTAATTTGGAGGCAAAAAAAATTCTATTTTAGAATACACTTCTAATTCTCATACTTGAATATATTCTTATTTTTAAAAAGCTAAATGCCCCAACCACTTTGACAAGATAGATATTAGTATACCCACAAAGTACAATGCCCTAAACTTATGCAGTTACTAGTACAAAGAAATTGCCCACAATTTGAATGCTTCCAATTTTTTAATTCAAAGTGATCTCCATTTTTAACTCTCTTGGTTTTAGAATTTTTAAGTACTTTGCCCATTATAAATTATTTCTCTTAAGTTTATTCTGTAACAAGCTTTCATTCAATGGGTAAATCATCTTGAAATGATATCCAAATAAACTGAAACTCCTGATGTCAGAGCTTTAAAACGCATGATGAAAATATGAAAGAAAAATGTGCATTTCCTGGGATATTCATCCAGTCAATCCTTGTATATCCATCTATGCTTATGAATGCTGAGAATCTTTAATTTTATGGCACTGTCAATGACATCTAAAAATGTATCCACCCGCTTACACTATCATATCCCAGTAGAGCTATTAAAATTGATGCCCAGAAGATAGGGATCATGTCAAAAGAACAAAGAGATTTGATCTCAAATACTATGTAAGTAGAAAGTATTTCTCTATATCCTTCAAATCAAAATCCATAAAATAATTCTAAACAAGTGATGTAGTAGTTATCATTAACTTATTTTCCTCTGCTTTCTAACACAACAAAAAGCAAAAATAGCCTGCGATCCAAATGCACTGTAAGAGAAGACTGGAGAATTTAAGATCAAGAATTATGATCTTGAGAACCTGGCACCACAAAGTAACTCAAAACAAATACCATTGAATGCTTCTACTGTAAAGCAGAATGTAAAAATTAGTGTTAAGAAAAGTGCATCAGGAATAAGAGAAATGAAAAGAAGTGACAAATGTCTACCCTGAAGCTGGCTTGAATCTGGCAGGCTTCCTCACATATTCCTTATAGCATTCAATGGGCCATATATCCTTGGCTCTCTCTTATCTATTATTTTAGTATTAAAGAAAGCAGTGGTAGACAAAAAGTGTACATTGTGGGTTAAGGAAGAAGGGGACTTGGATGCCAGGCTTCAGAGAGTTAAGCACAAGCACCTTTAACTAATATGGAAAATTAAACAGAAATTTTTTACAAGCTGGCACCCACTTACATAATGAGATGCATTGTCAGTCCTCACTAAGTGAAATATTTGTGTTGCCATGCAGCTAAACAAATGCCTTTTTTCACTTTCACTGAAGGCAGCCTCCCACTTGTATTTCTCTGAACCGCAGAGGCAGGCCTCACTGGGTAACATGTGTAGTCTGGGCAGCATGTTTCCTGCTGCCCCACAAAAGAAGTATTTATATTAACATTCCAGATACGTGGGGAATTATAGAAACTCCACACATTAAAGCCAATGTAAAATTTCTGCTACTTTAATATCTTCACTTTTGAATCAACACAACTTGGCACAAAATGAAATAATACAGCAGCATTAAAATCACTAAACATTCAAGAATGTGACAACATTTTTTTCACGTCATTTGCACATTACTATTCATAAGCTATGGCAATTTCCTATATAAAATATGATGAATTCACAAGTACGATTATCAAATTTATGGTGTGTGCTTACTACACCACACATTATGGTTTTGTAGCTTATTTGCCCTGAAGTAACAAAGATTTGCATAGAGTTTAAATGAGTATGGTCTATACAAACTATAGTTAAAATATTATTACAGTTATATGCTTTTCTATATAAACCAGTAAAAAAATCATATTTCATTCTTCTTTAGGGCAGTATTTTATTACAATTAAATGAAAAGCTTATCTCTGCTATTTCTCTGAAAACAAAGTCAAGACCAAAAGAGACAGTTCAAGAATTAGACCTGAAAACCATAGTGAGATTTTTAAAAATAGAAAATTGTCAACCCTAATTAAAGCCTAAAGCCTAACTAACTCAAAGTCTAACTAAATATCTTGCTTTATTTCTAGAAAAAGAGTATCATTCCTCTGAAAAGCAAATAAAAATAAAAAGCCTCCCCAAGTACCTAACATAATGATGATGAAAAAACAATAGCTGAATTTTTCTTGTTATTAAACTGCTGTTTAAAGTAACCTGGCATTTAAAATCCCATTTCCAGATGCCCTTCCGATACTTACTATCAGTACCATAGTAATAGCTGATCTTAGCTGCCTAATTCAACATAGGATTCCCCCAAATTTTGTAAGTGGTTTTCACATAGTTCAAAGGCAGAGTGTATTCCCAAGAGATATTCTCTTTGGATGTGAGACCCATTCTTACATTACAGAAAAAAAATAATGCAATAGATTTCTAATATTTTTCTGAGATTTCTCAAGGTGAATCAGACTCAAGTGAAATTCTCTAATTCTGTCTTTAAACATGACTTGGGAAATAGCATTCTTTCTTGAAAAATTGACAGTTGTCACAAAGGCAGTTGTTCTCTTCTTACTTTGA
This sequence comes from Oreotragus oreotragus, assembly GCA_006410675.1. Lineage (NCBI taxonomy): Eukaryota > Metazoa > Chordata > Mammalia > Artiodactyla > Bovidae > Oreotragus > Oreotragus oreotragus. The sequence continues at coordinate 202,238 of SJYX01024524.1, forward strand.
CATTTAAGGCTCTTGCTCTAGTGAAAAGTTAAACCACATTGTTGTTGGCTTAAAAAAAAAAAAAAGGAAAACAAAAGAATTTTGGATGGAAGGAAGGAAGGAAAGGAAAAAGAAGAAATTAATTATTTCATCCCAGGGTGAACATAAATTGAGGAAAAGGTCAAAAAAGTGACTAAGATTGATGTGCTATAATTATTTACATTTTTAAAGGAAGGCTTTTTTTCCTTCTGGCTTCCCCAGTGGCTCAGAGGTTAAAGCGTCTGCCTGGAATGCGGGAGACCCAGGTTCGATCCCTGGGTTGGGAAGATACCCTGGAGAAGGAAATGGCAACCCACTCCAGTACTCTTGCCTGGAGAATCCCATGGAGGGAGGAGCCTGGTAGGCTACTAGTCCATGGGGTCGCAAAGAGTCGGACACGACTGGGCAACTTCACTTTCACTTCACTTTTTTTTCCTTCTAGTCGGATTCAGGCTTGCATTTGCTTTCCATGAGTATTTGAGAAAAACTTCATAAACCCTTTCAACTTGAGACAACAGCAACAAGCTGTATTTTCCAAAGCGAACTCTTAAATAAGTGAAAAATATGTATTTCATTCCATTATCATAAAATTTCAACACTGAAGTTGACATCTAAAGATGAATTGTTTCTGTGGCAAAGGGGTATGTTCAAAACAGCTTCCCAAATATATCCAAGTAAATCTTGGCAGAACATTGTCTAGTGCAGTGTTAACCTCCTCTAGTGAAAGACAACTGGAGAAGGAGGCAAATAAAAGCAAGATTGTGATTCTAGAAGATTCCTCATAAACTAGTTTTGTTTTTTGGTTTTTTTTCCTCTTCAGTGATAGGACTCCTTGTATTAAGGTATCTATGTTGGGTGAAAAATTAATTTTTGTATTGCATTTTTTAACTTCTCCAGAACATGAGAAAAAGTCCATTGCTTATTAAGAGTCCTTTGGATCAATTACTGTTCAGAAGACTGCATTGTTTGGCTTATCCCATACCTATATCACAATTATTTATCAAAGGTGTCTATAAAAGAGACAGACAAAACAGACCAAGGACAGTGTGTCTTTCAAGCTCAAAAGCACTTAGCAGATTCCTGAGCCTCCAAGGCCTAACAGATTTAACCAAGACTTTTCACACAATCAGGTAAAGAGGGTCAGGCTAGTCAGCAGATGTCCTATTCAGATAACAAAGAGAATATTTTAGTGACAATGTGAGAAAAAAAAACAGAAAATGGACACACATCCATTGAACCATATCTCCCTTTTTGCTTTGCAGAACTCAACCTCAAGTCTAACAAGGACATTATCTATATCCTTGAGCAAATATGAAGACAAATGTACATACTCAGCAACAGCTACACCAAAATAAAATACTTCGAGGAATTTAGCATTTCATTTTTAAGATAACATATCTGAACTCTCCATAAAGATTTAAGAAAAACACAATGACTAGATGTTGATATTTAGTCTTGTAGAAAGGAAAAAAGCATACAGAAAGATTTTTGCAGTATCACCGGACAATTTATCCTTGATTTCAATTCTAACTTATTAATATATAATCTAGCAAGTCTAATTTAATTACACAAGATATAGAGAATGTACAAATAAGAGATCTTATTGAAGAACTTCTTTGTAGGGCAGCAATAAAGATGCAGACACAGAGAACAGACTTGTGCACACAGAGGGGGAAAGAGAGGGTGGGAAGAATTGAGAGAGTAGCATTGAACCATATACATTACCATATGTAAAACAGATAGCCAGTGGGTATTTGCTGTAGGACTCAGGAAGCTCAAACCAATGCTCTGTGACAACCTAGATGGGTGGGATGGGGTAGGAGATAGGAGGGAGGTTCAAGAGGGAGGGAACATATGGATACCTATGGTTGATCCATATTGATGTATGGCAGAAAGCAACACATTATAAAGCAATTATCCTCCAATTAAAAATAAATTAAAATTAAAAAAGAAATAATTATTAATATTCTAGGCTGTTCAATTTTATATCCCTGAAGAGGTCAACTTATTGTCATGTTAACAAAGCTAACTTCAGCATTTGGTAAAGTCACTTCAGTTCCCATATATGATCCTTCATAATACCCACTTCCTCAATTAAATATCTTAGAAAGGCATAATAATGATGAGGAGCACCCCATAATACTAAAGAAACCAAGCCAGAGTGTGGTTTTGACCTGTAATCAGAGGGGAAATGACTATTATTATTCTTTTCAGACGTCAAGTTTAAAAAAAAACAAAACAGTTTTCAGTTATCTTAGGTCACATTTCAACTAAAAAAAGAAAAAAAAATGTGAATAAGAAACTTCTCAAAGGCACTGTTAAGTTATTGGAGTGAAAGCACTGTAGGAATTAGTTAGGACCAGTTTAGACATTATCCAGCTTACTTTCCAACCATCTGCATCAAATATGCTTCATTAAAACAGAACCATATGGAAAATAAGCTAGCAATTAACAGAGCTTCTGCACGTGCCTCTAATACAGTAGACTTCAAACTTTTACTGAAACTGACTAAACCACTTTCATGTTGCTGCCTTGGAGGAGTTGGCAACACTTCCTAGACTTGCCTCATCCTCCACGCCAGGTCATTTCAAGATATTGCTGAGTTATTGAAATAGGCACATATGAAAATATTAAGTATTTCATCACTTTTCTTGAACTTTTCAGCCATTATAACAAACCCAAGTACATTAAAACAATCAGCAAATGATAACTAATACTACATATACCCTGGCATGAATTCTTGCCTGGTGGCTTGGATGGTAAAGAATCTGCCTGCAATACAGGAGACTCAGGTTTGATCCCTGGGTCAGGAAGATCCCCTGGAGAAAGGAATGGCTAACCACTCCAGTATTCTTGCCTGGAGAATCCCATGGACAGTGGAGACTGGTGAACCACAGTGCATGGAGTCACAAAGAGCCAGATGATACTGAGTGACAAACACTTTGGCTTGGGACTTCCTAGGTGGCGCTAGTGGTAAAGAACACATCTGCCAGTGCAGGAGACATAAGAGACTTGGGTTCAACTCCTGGGTTGGGAAGATCTCCTGGAGAAGGGCATGGCAACCCACTGCAGTATTCTTGCCTGGAGAATCCCATAGACAGAGGAGCCTGGCGGGCTACAGTCCATAACGTTGCAAAGAGACATGACTAAAGCGACATGGCATGCATGCACACACCCTGGCATAGGGTTTAACTATCTAAGGAAAAGGCACCTAGGAGGAAAGGTTCCAGCAACTAGTCAAATCACGCTACCAGGGAAGGCTACATCTACCCAGAAAAGGCTCTTTTTTTTCTAACTTACTCATTTTCTGCTTGATTCATGTATCATTTTCTGCTGCTACATAATCCAAGCCATTATCCAAGCCATTAACATCTCTCATCTGAACAACTTTGTACTAGTCTCCTAGCTAGTATCTCTGCTTCCTGTTTTTCTAGCCTATTCTTCTCATAGCAGAGTGATTCTTTTAAAATTGGAAATCATCTTGCTTCTCTCTTAAAGCCTCTAATGGCTTCCCATTTAACTTAGATAAAAGACAGAATCTTCACCATGGTCTAGAGGACACTACTTGATTTGGCTACCAATAGTCTAACACTACCTCCTACTTCCCTTATTACTCACTCACTTGGATCTAATCACACTAATGGTAGCAACTTTCCTTTGAATAGTCAAGTACCTCCACTTAAATGTCTTTTTGCACATTTTATCCTCTGAAAGTTCTTCCCCCAATAATTTACATGGCTTCCTCCCTCACCTTATTTAGGTTTCTGATTAAATGTTTCCACATCAGAGAAGTCTTCTCTGACAATTCTATATAAAATAGCATTCCATCACTCTCAACAAATATTTATTGAGTAAATTAATAAATGAAAGCAAACAACTAGAAGTAAGAAACTTGCAAGCAGTTATTTTTGTCTTTTTGTCTCACTCCTGTATCCCAGTATCTAGGGAGGTGTTTTACATGTAGCAAACACTGACTAAACATCTGATGAACAAACGAATGACTACGATAGTGTTCCATAAAGAAAAAAGAGTTAACACATTTATAAAGTTTCAAGTCTGGGTGACTAAGCGCTGGTATCAATGTCAAAAATACAAAAGCCTGAAGGAGAGATATAGGAGAAGAAGATGGTAAAATTGGTGAACTTTAAGTAGCAATGGGAGGTCCAAGGAAAGATACAGAGTTAAACAGAACTAAAGCTCAGAACAAAGCTAGAAAACATGAGATTCATCTATCTGTAAGATTGAAAGGCCTTAGATTAGACTTCCACGAGGGAGTAGAGAGTGAAAACAACAAAAACAGACTGTCTTTGGAAGTGCAAATATTTGGTTTATGAGAGGAAAAAATTGGATTCTTCCCCCAAAATTAAAACGAATACATTTATTAAAAGGTTGTTAAATATCTACTACACATTAAGTACTCTGCTAAGCCATTTTTAGTATAAAGTGCTACAGAAAGTAAAAAGAATGAGAGTTGAGAAAAAGGATATGCAATTGAGCAATCTCTAGTAATCTTGAAGGCAGTGGATTCAATAGAGTTAGCCAGAATCAAACAGAAGCCAGATTCCAATGAATTTAGTAAGGAGATAAGAGTCAGCAAATAAAAACTGTTCTTTCAAGAGATTTGACTAAAAGAGAAAAGGAAATAAGAATATTTCAAGGGTTACCAAAGTTGAGGAAAACTACTTTAAGAAGAGATCTGAATTATTTGTGCACAAAGGCTGGAATAATAACATTTTTATTTGGATATTTTCTAGCTTATAAAGTATTTTCACATACATTATTGTAACAGACTCACTACAAACTTGCAAGGTTAGCAGGACAAATGGTATTTGAATACAAGAAATTGACTCAAAGAAGTTAAATAACTTGCTCAAGTTTCTAAAGCCAGAAACTGACAAAATAGGTTTTAGAATCTAAGTCACCAACTTCATGAAAAAGAACAGATAGGGAGAGAAAGAATGGGGATCATTAACAAAGCAATGTTCTGGCGGAGGTAGGAAGGAATGGAGGGGGAGATGTTACCTTATGAAAAGAGATGGAACATTTCTTCCTCTGCAACAGAAGGAAAAGATAAACAGCTTGATGAGGTAAAAGAACTTGAGCCAGTGTGAGGTGAAGAAACAGAAAGATTAAGGTCTAAATTCCTAGGAATGACATATACAAAGTTTTGAGAAATAACTATGGATAGACAAGTGTAAAAGTTACACACTGAACTACCAACTCAGAATTAAGACAACAGATGCTTTGTGTGTCCCAAAGGTAATTTTGCATTAGGGACAAAGTATCTGAGAGCACCTGACAAGAAAAATGTTTGGGAGAGGGGGACTGGTGAGTGAAAGAATTAAAGGAGACCAAAGAGAGAAACTATGTAGGGCATATTGACTGTACTCTGTTTCCCAGGAAATAGGCTGGCTAAGTCGAGGCAATATGCAAATCTAGAAAAGTTTCAGGCGCAGGTTGTAGTGAAAGCTATTGCGGAAGTTAACCACCCACTTTTACAGTCAGAGACTTCTTTTTCTCCTCTCTTACCTATTTGTTTATAGCAAATTTGTTTTAACCACTTGATCTATTCCATTTCTGCTTCCACAATGCTTTTTTAAAAAATTATTATTCATCCCTCAATCCCCCCTGAATTGCACTGGCCAAAGGCTTAGGTCTCTTATAAAAACTTTCTCTAAGAAACAATGTGACAGCTCTAACTTGCATCTGAGTATGCCGGATGTGGTCAAGAACATGGACTTTGAAGTCAGATATACTTTTATTTTAATTCATTCTCTCATTCATTCATTCACCAAGTTTTTACTGAACACCTACCAAGTGTCATGACTTTCCAGGTGGCCCAGTGGTAAAGAATCCATCTGCCCATGCATGAGACATGAGAGACACAGGTTCAATCCCTAGGTCAGGAAGATCCCTCCGGAGAAGGAAGTGGCAACCCACTCCAGTATTCTTGCCAGGAAAGTTCCATGTACAGAGGACCCTGGCAGACTACAGCCCATGAGGTTGCAAAGAGTTGAACTTGACTGAACACACTCACACATACCAAGCGACAGGCACTGTTCCAGTTGCTGAGAATACAGCTTCAAACAAAATAAAGTTTCTACTCTCACTGAACCTGTATTCTGATGATAGCGGTAGTGGGAATCGGGAGAGTGGCTGTAACAAACAATTTCTTAGAAATCTGACCATGGACAAGTCATTGCACTTCTCTAATTTCCAATTTCCTCAACTGTAAAATGGAAACAATAAAAACTAATTAAGACTATTCTGAAAAATAAAATAATTTGCATATAAATGTTAGCTCTCTGAGCTCTAGCCTCAGAGGCAATCTTCTTGTTTCTGGAACACAACATACACCCTCCAACCACCTGACCTTTGCATATGCTCTTTCCTTTGACTAAAATATTTACTTCATTCCCTCCAAATCCAGCCCTTTTATTTATTTTTATTGAAATACAGTTGATTTACAATGTTGTATTAGTTTCAGGTATATAGCAAGGTGATTCAGTTATGCATATATAAAAATATATATATGTTCTTTTTTAACATTCTCTTCTATTATAGGTTATTAGAAGATACTGCAGAGAAGGCAATGGCACCCCACTCCAGCACTCTTGCCTGGAAAATCCCGTGGACGGAGGAGCCTGGTGGGCCACAGTCCATGGGGTCGCTAAGAGTCGGACACGACTGAGTGACTTCACTTTCATTTTTCACTTTCATGCACTGGAGAAGGAAATGGCAACCCACTCCAGTGTTCTTGCCTGGAGAATCCCAGGGACGGGGGAGCCTCATGGGCTGCCGCCTATGGGGTCGCATAGAATTGGACACGACTGAGGCGACTTAGCAGCAGCAGAAGATACTGAGTGTAGTTCCCTGTGCTACCCGATAGGCCTTTGGTTGATTATCTATTTTATAGTTCAGTTCAGTTCAGTTCAGTTCAGTTGCTCAGTCGTGTCCGACTCTTTGCAACCCCATGAATCACAGCACGCCAGGCCTCCCTGTCCATCACCAACTCCCAGAGTTCACTCAAACTCATGTCCATCGAGTCCGTGATGTCATCCAGCCATCTCATCCTCTGTCATCCCCTTCTCCTCCTGCCCCCAATCCCTCCCAGCATCAGTCTTTTCCAGTGAGTCAACTCTTCACATGAGGTGGCCAAAGTATTGGAGTTTCAGCTTCAGCATCAGTCCTTCCAAAGAACACCCAGGACTGATCTCTTTTAGGATGGACTGGTTGGATCTCCTTGCAGTCCAAGGGACTCTCAAGAGTCTTCTCCAACACCACAGTTCAAAAGCATCAATTCTTCAGTGCTCAGCTTTCTTCACAGTCCAACTCTCACACGTCCAAGTCTCACAGTCCAACTCTCCATACATGACCACTGGAAGAACCATAGCCTTGACTAGATGGACCTTTGTTGGCAAGGTAATATCTCTGCTTTTCAATATGCCATCTAGGTTGGTCATTAACTTTCCTTCCAAGGAGTAAGTGTCTTTTAATTTCATGGCTGCAATCACCATCTGCAATGATTTTGGAGCCCCCCAAAATAAAGTCTGACACTGTTTGCACTGTTTCCCCATCTATTTGCCATGAAGTGATGGGACCAGATGCCATGATCTTAGTTTTCTGAATGTTGAGCTTTAAGTAGTACTATGTATTAATCCCAAACTCCTAATTTATTCTTCTCCCTATCTTTCCCTTTGGTAACTATAAGTTTGTTGCCTGTGTCTGTGAGCCTATTTCTATTTTGTGAACAAGTTCATTTGTATCATTATTTTAGATTCCACATATAAGTGATATCATATAGTATTTGTCTTTCCCTGTCTGGCTTACTTTCCTTATATGATAATTTCTAGGTTCATCCAAGTTGCTGAAATTAGCATTATTTCTTTTTTATTAATGGCTGAGTAAAAAATAGTTCAGCCATATTCCATATATATGTGTGTGTGTGTATATATATATATATATACACACATATACATATACCATATCTTTATTCATCTGTGAGGAAAACAAGATAACCACTTTCCTACAGAAACACCTTTTATCCATTCATCTGTCAGTGGACACTTAGGTTGCTTCCATGTCTTACCTACTGTAAACAGTGCTGCAGTGAAACTGCATGTATCCTTTTAAATTGTATCATGTCCAGGAGTGAGACTGCAGGGTCATATGGTAGCTTTATTTTTAGTTTTATATGGCAACCCAATCCAATACTCTTGTCTAGAAAATCCCATGGACATGGACATGGACAGAGGAGCCTGGCAGGCTACAATCCATGGGGTCACAAAGAATTGAACAGGACTGAGTTAATGAACACTTACATACACATAGAATTTATTATCTTTTGATGTACTGTATTTTATTTGCTTACTATTATTTTTTAGTATATTCCCCACCAGTATCATTAGAGTATAAACTTAATAAGAGCAGGGATTTTGTTTTATTCACTGTTATATCTCTATTTTCTCCAACAGTAACTGGCACATGATGAATATTATATGTAAGATGATTATTGCCATAAAACAAATCAGATGAATTTCTAAAATAAGTAATTTATATACCTGGAAAATTTTTTAAATAAAAGTTCAAGTTATCTCATAATAACTAGACAAAATCCCAATGTTCTTCAGGAACTTTAGTATTTGTTGTAACCTATAGTTAAGAAAATAAGATAAAAGGTTTAAAAAAGTATGAATATTTAAACTTATAAATTAGGTGAAGAAAAATGAAAATCAAAATGGAACAAGAGATTATAAAAGAAAGAAGCACATTTTCCACTATGAAACATTAATGTTAATTATTATTGGTGACTTAAAATTACTTAAATTCCTAGTGTTTTACTTGACCAACTAGGGATCAGATTTCATGTAAAGTGTTCATCATAGACAGCTCCCAATTTCTTACAGTCTACTGAATTATATAAAGGATTCTCATATTTTTATTCTTAAAAATACTAATGGTTCTACCCAGTTAGACATTATCAAACATTTCCTACATTCTAGTTACCATCAAGCTCTCTATAAGAAATATGATGTGAGATCATAAAACATGGAGGCAANAGTCTACTGAATTATATAAAGGATTCTCATATTTTTATTCTTAAAAATACTAATGGTTCTACCCAGTTAGACATTATCAAACATTTCCTACATTCTAGTTACCATCAAGCTCTCTATAAGAAATATGATGTGAGATCATAAAACATGGAGGCAAAATAAAACCATATTATATTTAGAAACAAAGAAATAGTGCTACTTAGGGATTTTCCCCAAAAGTTCCCCTAGCAAAATTATTACCAAATCGTATTACTAATACTTTCTCTGTATTCAACTGGCACTCATTTCTTGAGTTGACATGAGCTTCATGTCATCTCTTTCACTTTCCATCCCTCCACTCCAAAGAGGTCACAAATAGAGTTAACCTCAGTTGATTGGTAAAGATGAATAACAATATTTAATTAGCACCACACCATTTATGATAAATATTCAGGCCCCACCCAGTGACTTAGGAAAAATGAAAAGACAACTGCAGTATTTTTAAAGTTCTTTAAGAGTTCAGAACTCCAGTTATTAACTCAAAACGATATGCCAAGTTAATTATATCAAAAGAAGATTTATGGAATTTTCTCTAAGTTAAAGGATTCAAAAGCACCTTATAAATCAAACTGAAATAATATTACAAATTAGCTGTTTACATGCTGTTACTCTGAAGAGATTTTCAATTTAAAACAAATTGAAAAGTTCAGTTTTTAATATCAAAGTTATTTTAGATGTACTCAGGGATACAATCAGAAATCCAGTTTTACATTTGTCTTATCTTTTTTTTAAAATCTCAGCTTTTTATCAAGTTATTTTTCTAGGGCAGTGGTTCTCAATATAGTCAGCGATTAGAATATTATCTAGAATTTGTTAAATGAAAATCCCTGGGCTTCTAGAGATTCCAATTCAACATTTGGGGGTGGGGATCAAAAATTTGCATTGTTAATCCGGTTATTTATCCAGTTAGTTAATTCAGTTATTGGTGCTCAAGTCATACGTTGAGAAATACTGATCAAGGAAAAAAAAGTCTCGGTAGTAGTAATTTTCTACCAATCCTTAACAACCTACTCTTCTCTCATGAATTCTAGACCCAAGTACATTTCATTTTACATCCATAATTCAAATACTAAGTATCCGAAATAATTCAAATATTAAAACCATTTATTCAACAGTAAAATGTGAGGGCCTGCCATATGGCCAGCGATCCTCTAATATTACAAGGTTTTTAAGATTACATGATTTCAGCTTCAGGATTCAAAACTGACATGTCAAGCCCTTTAAAAATAATCATTCCCTCTCTATTGAACCAGGTTGATCTGTCAAAGCTAGACAAATCAAAACTTTCAGACTAGCAGTACTCATTTCATTTGAAATGAGAGGTGATATTTTTGCCCTGAAAATGTTAATAATAGCAAATAGTTTTTTTCATTAACAAAAGAAATCCACTCATTGTTATTCCATTCTGTTTGCCCTACTGAAGAAAAATAAGCCCTTTGATCTTCAAAACATTTTTTTAAAGGTGTGAACACTGATTGTATCAACTGTTACAATATTGAACAATAAATATAACTGTGAATATATGATATGTAAGATATCATGAAAGAAGGTTTTGATACAGGGATGAACTCTAGAACTTATGGTATATTAAAAGACTTTATTAGGTCATCCTGACTTGGAACATGACTTATAAAAATGAAATGAATTTTCAACTATCAATCAATGGATCCTCCACTTCCCACGTCTAGTTAAATTTTGGGCAATTGCTATATTAGTTCTATAAATAACATTTATCCAGTTTATTTTATTCTTGTCTTTTTAATTTTTGGTTTCTTGCTATGTGCTATTTAACCCATCTCCTAACCTCAGAAGATTTAAGAAAACTCATTTTGCTTAACCAAGTTAATAAATTTATGCTGCCTATTCCCTATTTGGAGTGAACATCAAATAATTGAGCAATATGATCAGGATGGAAAATGTTGAATTTATGTAACGGTAATAGAATATTTTGAAAAGGATAAAGTTTATAAGTTATTAAATGTCCTCACCATAAAAGTGCCTTGAATAGATGCTATGGCTAATGTTCACTGTGAACTAAAATTTAATAAGTCCCAATCACCTACAGAATAGTTCAAACTCCTTAATATGACACAAAATCAAGATTTTTCACCATATATGTCCTTCCAGTCTAAGGACCTACCACTTCCCCCTCAAATTTTAATAACTTATTTGATGATTTCCATTGCCAGGCACTATTGCCAGGCAATTCACGTGGTAACATTATAAACAAATACTATTGATTATATTTTAAAGTGGTAAACTGAGGCTTAGCATTTTACCCTTATATATATATATATACACACATATACATATACCATATCTTTATTCATCTGTGAGGAAAACAAGATAACCACTTTCCTACAGAAACACCTTTTATCCATTCATCTGTCAGTGGACACTTAGGTTGCTTCCATGTCTTACCTACTGTAAACAGTGCTGCAGTGAAACTGCATGTATCCTTTTAAATTGTATCATGTCCAGGAGTGAGACTGCAGGGTCATATGGTAGCTTTATTTTTAGTTTTATATGGCAACCCAATCCAATACTCTTGTCTAGAAAATCCCATGGACATGGACATGGACAGAGGAGCCTGGCAGGCTACAATCCATGGGGTCACAAAGAATTGAACAGGACTGAGTTAATGAACACTTACATACACATAGAATTTATTATCTTTTGATGTACTGTATTTTATTTGCTTACTATTATTTTTTAGTATATTCCCCACCAGTATCATTAGAGTATAAACTTAATAAGAGCAGGGATTTTGTTTTATTCACTGTTATATCTCTATTTTCTCCAACAGTAACTGGCACATGATGAATATTATATGTAAGATGATTATTGCCATAAAACAAATCAGATGAATTTCTAAAATAAGTAATTTATATACCTGGAAAATTTTTTAAATAAAAGTTCAAGTTATCTCATAATAACTAGACAAAATCCCAATGTTCTTCAGGAACTTTAGTATTTGTTGTAACCTATAGTTAAGAAAATAAGATAAAAGGTTTAAAAAAGTATGAATATTTAAACTTATAAATTAGGTGAAGAAAAATGAAAATCAAAATGGAACAAGAGATTATAAAAGAAAGAAGCACATTTTCCACTATGAAACATTAATGTTAATTATTATTGGTGACTTAAAATTACTTAAATTCCTAGTGTTTTACTTGACCAACTAGGGATCAGATTTCATGTAAAGTATTCATCATAGACAGCTCCCAATTTCTTACAGTCTACTGAATTATATAAAGGATTCTCATATTTTTATTCTTAAAAATACTAATGGTTCTACCCAGTTAGACATTATCAAACATTTCCTACATTCTAGTTACCATCAAGCTCTCTATAAGAAATATGATGTGAGATCATAAAACATGGAGGCAAAATAAAACCATATTATATTTAGAAACAAAGAAATAGTGCTACTTAGGGATTTTCCCCAAAAGTTCCCCTAGCAAAATTATTACCAAATCGTATTACTAATACTTTCTCTGTATTCAACTGGCACTCATTTCTTGAGTTGACATGAGCTTCATGTCATCTCTTTCACTTTCCATCCCTCCACTCCAAAGAGGTCACAAATAGAGTTAACCTCAGTTGATTGGTAAAGATGAATAACAATATTTAATTAGCACCACACCATTTATGATAAATATTCAGGCCCCACCCAGTGACTTAGGAAAAATGAAAAGACAACTGCAGTATTTTTAAAGTTCTTTAAGAGTTCAGAACTCCAGTTATTAACTCAAAACGATATGCCAAGTTAATTATATCAAAAGAAGATTTATGGAATTTTCTCTAAGTTAAAGGATTCAAAAGCACCTTATAAATCAAACTGAAATAATATTACAAATTAGCTGTTTACATGCTGTTACTCTGAAGAGATTTTCAATTTAAAACAAATTGAAAAGTTCAGTTTTTAATATCAAAGTTATTTTAGATGTACTCAGGGATACAATCAGAAATCCAGTTTTACATTTGTCTTATCTTTTTTTTAAAATCTCAGCTTTTTATCAAGTTATTTTTCTAGGGCAGTGGTTCTCAATATAGTCAGCGATTAGAATATTATCTAGAATTTGTTAAATGAAAATCCCTGGGCTTCTAGAGATTCCAATTCAACATTTGGGGGTGGGGATCAAAAATTTGCATTGTTAATCCGGTTATTTATCCAGTTAGTTAATTCAGTTATTGGTGCTCAAGTCATACGTTGAGAAATACTGATCAAGGAAAAAAAAGTCTCGGTAGTAGTAATTTTCTACCAATCCTTAACAACCTACTCTTCTCTCATGAATTCTAGACCCAAGTACATTTCATTTTACATCCATAATTCAAATACTAAGTATCCGAAATAATTCAAATATTAAAACCATTTATTCAACAGTAAAATGTGAGGGCCTGCCATATGGCCAGCGATCCTCTAATATTACAAGGTTTTTAAGATTACATGATTTCAGCTTCAGGATTCAAAACTGACATGTCAAGCCCTTTAAAAATAATCATTCCCTCTCTATTGAACCAGGTTGATCTGTCAAAGCTAGACAAATCAAAACTTTCAGACTAGCAGTACTCATTTCATTTGAAATGAGAGGTGATATTTTTGCCCTGAAAATGTTAATAATAGCAAATAGTTTTTTTCATTAACAAAAGAAATCCACTCATTGTTATTCCATTCTGTTTGCCCTACTGAAGAAAAATAAGCCCTTTGATCTTCAAAACATTTTTTTAAAGGTGTGAACACTGATTGTATCAACTGTTACAATATTGAACAATAAATATAACTGTGAATATATGATATGTAAGATATCATGAAAGAAGGTTTTGATACAGGGATGAACTCTAGAACTTATGGTATATTAAAAGACTTTATTAGGTCATCCTGACTTGGAACATGACTTATAAAAATGAAATGAATTTTCAACTATCAATCAATGGATCCTCCACTTCCCACGTCTAGTTAAATTTTGGGCAATTGCTATATTAGTTCTATAAATAACATCTATCCAGTTTATTTTATTCTTGTCTTTTTAATTTTTGGTTTCTTGCTATGTGCTATTTAACCCATCTCCTAACCTCAGAAGATTTAAGAAAACTCATTTTGCTTAACCAAGTTAATAAATTTATGCTGCCTATTCCCTATTTGGAGTGAACATCAAATAATTGAGCAATATGATCAGGATGGAAAATGTTGAATTTATGTAACGGTAATAGAATATTTTGAAAAGGATAAAGTTTATAAGTTATTAAATGTCCTCACCATAAAAGTGCCTTGAATAGATGCTATGGCTAATGTTCACTGTGAACTAAAATTTAATAAGTCCCAATCACCTACAGAATAGTTCAAACTCCTTAATATGACACAAAATCAAGATTTTTCACCATATATGTCCTTCCAGTCTAAGGACCTACCACTTCCCCCTCAAATTTTAATAACTTATTTGATGATTTCCATTGCCAGGCACTATTGCCAGGCAATTCACGTGGTAACATTATAAACAAATACTATTGATTATATTTTAAAGTGGTAAACTGAGGCTTAGCATTTTACCCATGTTCATAAAAGTCACATATGATGTAGCCAACTTCAAATCCCATTCTGTTTGACTCCAAATACAATGCATGCTATCAGTCACTGGATTTTAGTACACTCCCTTCATATTCCCTCACTGCAGCCATAATAAATTAAATAATAAGTCTTCACATATGTCATGACCTTCTTACTTCTGGGAATGTCCTTTTTAAATCTAAACCCCCTAGATTGATTCAACATTTAAAAATAATTATTAAAATGTTCAGTTTTTGTCTAGCATTGTTCTAGGCACAAGAGATAGAATAGTGAGCAAGACAAAGATTCAGCCATTATGGTGCTTACTTTCTCTGAACTCCTACTTTTCTATCAATACCTGACCATAAGTCATTTTTTTGATAAAAAATTTCTTTTACTTTTTTTTATTAATTTCTTCTACTGCTTGCTCATAGCACTTAATATGAAACTTTATCATTGCTTACTACATTGTACTATAATTATTTATGTAACTATCTCATCTCCCACTCTAACCTATGAAGCTTTTTGACATAAAGAACTCTTTCCTATTTAGATATGTATTCCTAGCCTTTAGCAGAAAACTTGCTTCAAAAGCAGGTATTCAAGAAGTGTTTTGTAAGTGAGTGGATTAATAGAACACCACATCAAATATTTGCCTGAGGTGCCAGATTATATCTATATATAGTCTATATAAATTAAGCGTTATGGATTCATGTCAATGTATGCCAAAACCAGTAGAGTACTGTAAAGTAAAATAAAATTAAATTAAAAAAAAAAACATACTTGAAAGAGAAATACTGCAGTTTAACGTACAAAAATTTGTCACAGAAAAAGTGGTAGTCACAAATATTTAAAGTTATATTTACACCTTACCTGGGTGCTTTTTGAGAAATCTGTATGGAGGTCAGGAAGCAACAGTTAGAACTGGATGTGGAACAACAGACTGGTTCCAAATAGGAAAAGGAGTATGTCAAGGCTGTATATTGTCTCCCTGCTTATTTAACTTCTATGCAGAGTACATCATGAGAAACCCTGCTAAGTCGCTTCAGTCGTGTCCAACTCTGTGTGACCCCAGAGACGGCAGCCCACCAGGCTCCCCCGTCCCTGGGATTCTCCAGGCAAGAACACTGGAGTGGGTTGTCATTTCCTTCTCCAATGAGAAACACTGGGCTGGAAGAAACACAAGCTGGAATCATGATTGCTGGGAGAAATATCAATAACCTCAGATATGCAGATGACACCACCCTTATGGCAGAAAGTGAAGAGGAACTAAAGAGCCACTTGATGAAAGTGAAAGAGGAGAGTGAAAAAGTTGGCTTAAAGCTCAACGTTCAAAAAACCAAGATCATGGCATCCGGTCCCATCACTTCATGGGAAATAGATGAGGAAACAGCGGAAACAGTGTCAGACCTTATTTTGGGGGGCTCCAAAATCACTGCAGATGGTGACTGCAGCCATGAAATTAAAAGACGTTTACTCCTTGGAAGAAAAAGTTATGACCAACCTAGACAGCATATTCAAAAGCAGAGACATTACTTTGCCAACTAAGGTCTGTCTAGTCAAGGCTATGGTTTTTCCAGTGGTCATGTATGGATGTGAGAGTTGGACTGTGAAGTAGGCTGAGTGCTGAAAACTTGATGCTTTTGAACTGTGGTGTTGGAGAAGACTCGAGAGTCCCTTGGACTGCAAGGAGATCCAACCAGTCCATTCTGAAGGAGATCAGCCCTGGGATTTCTTTCGAAGGAATGATGCTAAAGCTGAAACTCTAGTACTTTGGCCACCTCATGCAAAGAGTTGACTCATTGGAAAAGACTTTGATGCTGGGAGGGATTGGGGGCAGGAGGAGAAGGGGACGACCAAGGATGAGATGGCTGGATGGCATTGCCAACTCGATGGACGTGAGTTTGAGTGAACTCTGGGAGTTGGTGATGGACAGGGAGGCCTGGCGTGCTGCAATTCATGGGGTCACAAAGAGTCAGACACGACTGAGTGACTGAACTGAACTGGATGCTTTTTAGTGTTCAGGTTACATTAGAAATTGTATTAAACATTAGACCATAACAGTCTAACTTACATTTTTAACCACTTGTCATAAGTGTATAACTATTATACAGCTTCACCTTCCAATATGTAAGAATAAATAATAATATTCATCATAGTTGAAAGAAAGTTATTAAGAATTCATCTGCACAGCTAATGAAATTACAAATATTCTTCAGTGTTCTATTGTGATAGGAAAAAAAAAAAAACAACTGATAAAAAATAAAGACATATGGACTTGGGGCTTCCCTGGTGGCTCAGACAGTGAAGAGTCTGCTTGCAACGCCGGAGACCCAGGTTCAATCCCTGGGTTGAGAAGATCCCCAGAGAAGGAAATGGCAACCCACTTCAGTATTCTTGCCTGGAAAATCCCATGACGAAGGAGCCTGGGGGGCTACAGTCCATGGGGTCACAAAGAGTCAGGCACAACTGAACAACTCACACTTTTTCAAAGACATATGAATACCAATAATTGTGCAATAATACAAATAATTTGCATAAATATTTATTTCAGTTAAAATCACATGATTTTACATGCAGTCAAATTTAATTTCTTCTGAATAGGGTTATGGTTTTAAAAACTGAGAAGTTAAACTTAGAAAAAACATTTTACACTTTAATTGCTTGCTTTTATAGAGTTTGCAAATTTCAAATTATCTTTAAATTGTCTTCCTGTAATAATATACACATAAAACACCAACTTGTACACTAACAGTCAAAGCATTAAACCTGTATGCAAGTTTTTGTTTAAAAATATGAACTACATAATAATACAGTCTATTAGTTGTAGAAGCACAGAATTTTAGAGCTAGAAGAACCCAAACAGGAAATCTTCTCCAACACCTTCATTTTAAAGATGAAAAAATTTGGTGTTGAAAAGCCTTTTACTTGTCAGTGAGTCCATCCCACCCCCCATCAGAAAAAAAAGAAAAATCTTCTAAAACATTTATCATTGTTTTCTTCCCTCCCACCTCAATAAAATAATTCAGTCATCACACTAGTTCAAGACCTATTGATTTTCAGCTTCTGTTATTACTAGACAAGCCAAAGAGACACAATAAGAAAGAGAATTATAAAATGTTTAAAATAACTAGAAAAACAATAGTTAATAACCAACCTCTGGATCATTAAAATAACCACTTGTCATATTAGATTTAAATTCAAATACACTATTTTTGTCCTTCTATTTTGATTTTACTGTTCCCTAGTTTTAAGGCTTCAATCAGCTAGTCAAAATTATATTGTACACTTAATACATGCAAGCACTTCCCTAGACATTACAGGTGACCAAAGATGTAAGACATAATCCCAGTCCTTAAGTCAATTTCAGTCAATGACCCCAAATCATCTCTTTAAGATTTTCATAACTTTCCAGTATAAAACGTATGTGTGTGTTTGCTCAGGCATGTCCAACTCTTTGTGGTCCCAAGGACTATAGGCTGCCATGCTCTTCTGTCCATGAAATTTGCTTTTTTAAAATTTATTTATTTTTAATTGGAGGATAATTACTTTACAATATTGTGTTGGTTTCTGTCATACATCAACATGAATCAGCCATCAGTTCAGTTCAGTCGCTCAGTCGTGTCGGACTCTTTGCGACCCCATGAATCACAGCAAGCCAGGCCTCCCTGTCCATCACCAATTCCCGGAGTTCACTCAGACTCACGTCCACCGAGTTGGTGATGCCATCCAGCCATCTCATCCTCAGTCGTCCCCTTCTTCTCCTGCCCCCAATCCCTCCCAGCATCAGAGTCTTTTCCAATGAGTCAGCTCTTCGCATGAGGTGGTCAAAGTACTGGAATATCTCCTCCCTTGTGAACCTCCCTCCACCCCATCCCACGTGTCTAGATTGTCACAGAGCATTGGATTTGAGCTACATGTGTCAGACAGCAAATTCCTACTGGCTATCTAATTTTACGTATGGTAATATATATATTTCTGTGCTACTTTCTGAATTCATCCCACTCTCTCCTTTCACCATTGTGTCCACGGTCTGTTCTTTATGTTTGTGTCTGCTTTGCTGCCATGTAAGTAGGTTCATCAGTACCATCTTTCTAAATTCTGTATATATGTGTTCAGTTCAGTTCAGTCACTCAGTTGTGTCTGATTCTTTGTGACCTCATGGACTACAGAATGCTAGGCTTCTCTGTCCATCACCAACTCGCAGAGCTTGCTCAAACTCATGTCCATCGAGTGAGTGATACTATCCAACCATCTCATTCTCTGTGATCCCCTTCTCCTCCTGTCTTCAATCTTTTCCAGCATCAGGGTCTTTTCCAATGAGTCAGGTCTTCGCATCAGATGGCCAAAATATTGGAGCTTCAGCTTCAGCATCAGTCTTTCCAATTAATATTCAGGACTGATTTCCTTTAGGATTGACTGGTTTGATCTCCTGACAGTCCAAGTCCATATATATGTGTTAATATACAATCTTTATTTTTCTATCTGACTTACTTTACTCTGTATAATAGACTCTAGGTTCATCCACCTCATTAGAACTGACTCAAACGTGTTCTTTTTTATAGCTGAGTAATACTCCATTGTATATATGCATTACAACTTCTTTATCCATTCATCTGTTGATGGACATCTAGGTTGCTTCCATGCCCTAGCTGTTGTAAACAGTGCTGTGATGAACCTTGGGATACACGTGTCTTTTTCAATTATGGTTTCCTCAGAGTATATGCTCAGTAGTGAGATTGCTGGGTCACATGGTAGTTTTATTCCTAGTTTTTAAGAAATCGTCATACTGTTCTCCACAGTGGCTATATCAATTTACATTCTCACCAACAGTGCAAAAGAGTTCTCTTATCTCCATACCCTCTCCAGTATTTATTGTTTATATATTTTTTGATGATGGCCATTCTGATTAGTGTAAAATGTTATCTCATTGTAGTTTTGATTTCTATTTCTCTAATAATAAGTGATATTGAGCATCTTTTCATGTGCTTATTAGCCATCTGTATGTCTTTTTTGGAGAAATGTCTGTTTAGGTCTTCTGCTCACTTTTTGATTGGGTTGTTTGCTTTTCTGGTATTGAGCTTCATGAGTTGTTTGTATATTTTAGAGATTAATCCTTTGTCAGTTGTTTCATTTGCTACTATTTTCACCTTGTTTATAGTTACCTTCACTGTGCAAAAGTTTTTAAGTTTAATTACATCCGATTTGTTTATTTTTGTTTTTATTTCCATTACTCTAGGGGGTGGGTCAGAGAATCTTACCGTGATTTATGTCAAAGAGTGATCTGCCTATGTTTTCCTCTAAGAGTTCTATAGTTTCTGTTCTTATGTTTAGGTCTTTAATCCATTTTGAGTTTATTTTTGTGAATGGTGTCAGGAAGTACTCTAATTTAATTCTCTTACAAATATTTGTCCAGTTTTCCCAGCACCACTTACTGAAGAGATTGTCTTTTCTCCATTGCATAGTCTTGCCTCCTTTGTCAAAGATGTCTATAGGTTCATAGATTTATCTCTGGGCTTTCTATTTCGTTCATTGGTCTGTATTTCTATTTTTGTACCAGTACCACATTGTCTTGATGATTCTGACTTTGTAGTATAGTCTGAAGTCAGGAAGGTTGATTCCTTCAACTCCACAATCTTCTTTCTCAAGATTGCTTTGGATATTCGGTGTTTGGTAGTTTGACAGGGATTGCATTGAATTTATAGATTGCTTTGGGTAGTATAGCCATTTTCACAATATTGATTCTTCCAATCAAAGAACATATCTCTCCATATGTTTGTGTCACCTTTGATTTCTTTTATCAATGTTTTATAGCTTTCTGCATACAAGTCTTTTGTCTCTTTAGATAGATTTACTCCTAGGTACTTTATTCTTTTTTTGCATGGTGAATGGAATTGTTTCTTTAATTTCTCTTTCTGATTTTTCATTGCTAGGGTATAAGAATGGTAGTGATTTCTATGTATTAATTTTATATCTTGTGACTTTACTATATTCACTGATTAGCTCTAGTAATCTTCTGATGGCATCCTTAGGGTTTTCTGTGTATAGTATCATGTCATCTGCAAACAGTGAGATTTTTACTTCATTTTTTCCAACCTGGATTCCTTTTCTTTTTCTCTGGTTGCTGTGGCTAGGACTTGCAAAACTATGTTGAATAATAATGGTGAGAGTGGGCAGCCTTGTCTTTTTCTGATTTTAGAGGAAATGCTTTCAGTTTTTCACCACTGAGAATATTGTTTGCTGTGGTTTTGTTGGATAGGGCCTTTATTATGCTGAGGTATGTCCCTTCTATGCCTACTTTCTGGAGA
This sequence comes from Oreotragus oreotragus, assembly GCA_006410675.1. Taxonomy (NCBI): domain Eukaryota; kingdom Metazoa; phylum Chordata; class Mammalia; order Artiodactyla; family Bovidae; genus Oreotragus; species Oreotragus oreotragus. The sequence goes on from SJYX01024524.1 coordinate 223,207, forward strand.
GTTTTTATCATAAATGGGTGTTGAATTTTGTCAAAAGCTTTCTCTGCATCTGAGATGATCATATGGTTTTTATCTTTCAGTTTGTTAATATGGTGTATCACATTGATTGATTTCCATATACTGAAGAATCTGCATCTCTGATATAAAGCCCACTTGTCATGATATATGATCTTTTTAATGTGTTGTTGGATTCTCTTTGGTAGAATTTTGTTGAGGATTTTTGCATCTATGTTTATCAGTGAATTTGGCCTGTTATTTTCATTTTTTGTGGCATCTTTGTCTGGGTGTAGCAGGGTGATGGTGGCCTCATAGAATGAGTTTGGGAATTTCCACGGAATTCTCCAGGCAAGAATACTGGAGTAGGTTGCCATTTCTTACTCCAGGGGATCTTCCCGACCCAAAGATCAAACCCATGCCTCTTGCATCTCTGGTACTGATAGGCAGATTCTTTACCATTAGAACTATCTCTTCGCTTAAAAACAATACCCTACACTACTGTATTTCTGCATGTCCATAACTCTCATCATACTTGACTTCCCACCCAAAATGTTTCTTTATCCCTTATAAAAAACTTACTAAGACTTCATCAGTCAGTCAGTCAGTCCGCTCAGTTGTGTCCAACTCTTTGCGACCCCACGAATCACAGCACGCCAGGCCTTCCTGTCCATCACCAACTCCCGGAGTTCACTCAGACTCATGTCCGTCGAGTCAGTGATGCTATCCAGCCATCTCATCCTCTGTCATCCCCTTCTCCTCCTGCCCCCAATCCCTCCCAGCATCAGAGTCTTTTCATAGCCCATATCAAATTCAATCTATCCCTAAAGTTTCCTTTGATCCCATTTTTGGCATTTATCATACACTGGCTTCCATTCTAACTCACATATTGACCTTAGTTTCCAGTCAGATTATAATCTCCTTGACACAGGGAAAATGTACACTTCTCTGTAAACCCATAAATACTCCCCATCTTTTATACTCCATAGCACATAGATAAAATATTAATATACGTATGATATACTGGAGGAAACTCTGAAGGATGGCAAAGCTAGAGGTCCTTGGCCCATGGCTCCAGCCACCCCAAACTCTGCTGACACCCTTGAAAGGTGTCAGGAATAAGGGATAAAAACCTTGAAACATTTGTAACCCAAAGCACAAACTCTGCTGTATGGTACACTAGTTGGGAAGCTGTGCCTGACCATACTTATCATGATTCTAGGCTACTGAAGGTATTCAACAAATACTTTCTGAATTAACATAATAATAGCACACGGAACACACTGCTTGCATGGGGCGATAACATGAGCAAAATAGGTGGCAGTTTTCAACTAAACACAGAATGACAAGTGTTAATTTGATATACCAAAGACTCTAAGTTATCAATGCTTCATTTGCAAAATTAGTGAACAAATCATAATATAGTATTAGAAATGTGTTTTTAAAGTACCTCAGAGATATATCAAGTTTAAAAGATAAAGTAATCCAGGTGGCTCAGTGGTAAAGAATCTGCCTGCCAACACAGGAGTGCAGGTTCCATCCCTGGGTCAGAAGATCTCCTGGAGAAGGAAGTGGAACCCACTCCAGTATTCTTGCCTGGGAAATCCTATGGACAGAGGAGCCTGGTGGGCTATAGGCCATAGGGGTCACACAAGAGTTGGACATGACTTAGCAACTAAAAAACAATGATCCATAAATAGCTACTACTGGGTTGAACTGTGGCTCCCCCCAAAAGACAGGAAATCCTAAACCTCAGTATCTCAGAATGCAATTTTAGTTGAACACAGTTACAGATAAAAATTAATTAAATGAAGATGAACTCCAGTCTGGAGTAGAATGGGCTCCTACTCAGATATTATTGGTTTCCTTACAAGTAGAGAACCATGTGAAGACCCAGAGGCACAGGGAGAATACCACAGGATGATAAAGGCAGAAATTGGGGCCACCTTTAGCAACTTATGTAGTTTAGGATCTAGGCTAGAACAACCAAGTCTTTTCTCCTCGGAGTCTGGCCAAAAGAAGCCCACTTTTTCCACCAGGTCAGTATAAGGAAAATCTGAAACAGAGAAATCCTAAGTATGTTCCTTACTGTCCACAATCTAAATCAGACAGTAATTTAGACAACTAAATCTAACTAAACAACTAAATTTAACTAGGTTAGATTGATGTAAATTGATTGATGTAAAAAATAAAATTCTTTATAGCAGCTGAATGGTTAGCAAAAAATATATGGATATTAGTTCTGGTAACCATAATAATTATTTACTACCATTCCAATTTCTCCTACTTAAGCTAAAATTTAAAGAGAATGTAATAAAGAATCCCTTAGACTGCAAGGAGATCCAACCAGTCCATTCTAAAGGAGATCAATCCTGGGTGCTCTTAGGAAGGAATGATGCTAAAGCTGAAACTTTAATACTTTGGCCACCTCATGTGAAGAGTTGACTAATTGGAAAAGACTCTGATCCTGGGAGGGATTGGGGGCAGGAGGAGAAGGGGACGACAGAGGATGAGATGGCTGGATGACATCACTGACTCAATGGACATGAGTTTGAGTGAACTCCGGGAGTTGGTGATGGACAGGGAGGCTTGGCGTGCTGCAATTCATGGGCTCGCAGAGTCAGACACGACTGAGAGACCAAACTGAAATGAACTGAATAAAGAGATACAGAAACAGATAAACAGAGAGTCTTGATTATAGCCACTCCAAACACAATTCTACTTCTTTTATTTAAGTTTAATTGTATTTCCAACTTCTATTTTAAGTAGGATCTCATGCATTCATTTTTCTTGTAACAATAAATGTCCAATATAAGATGGTATTTATCAACTGCTCACTGAAACAAAGGTACTGTATTAAGGCTTACACAAATGATTGATCCTGATTAGAGAAATGTATATAATAGCTAGTTTTACAATAAAGATTACAGATAAAGGACCAAGTATCAAAAAGCTCTGTTTGTTATTCCTCTGAAAAACACTACATAGAACCTTTATGAATAAGTCCAAATGATCAAAAATGAATAAGTCACACGCCTTGCATAGCCAATAGTGCCCCTAAAATGGCTTTAATCCTTTATCTCCCCAAATATAGCTACTTCCTTCCAGGCAGAGTTCAGAACTTGAGACTACTATTCCATAAATTTTATTCACAAACTGACTTTTCATGGTCTTATTCCCCATATTATAAATTGAATTTTCACAACTAAAATTTACAGCAGGGCAACAGAGGGTATAGTAGTCTTTTCACAGCAAGATCGTCCCAATAATTCCTACTCTGTGCAATTTCAGTTAAAGCTGCTAACCATAGACTATAATTAATATTCAAGATTTACTATACTTCTCTATAAAGTGTAAACACAAACTGGTATTTCTGAAGTATGTGGATTCTTTTGCATTCATACAGTTGAACTATCCATTGCACACTTCAAGTTCTGCACACAGACACTGAGCACTGAAGGAAACAGGAAACATTATGCTAACATGACTATAGTATTGATGAATAAAAAAACATAACCCCAAGGCTAAGCTGCCAAATAAGTAGTGAATTAATTTCTGTAAAGTACTCCAATATTACAAAGGTGTGTTGAAAGGTGTCTGCTCATGTTTCAAATTAAACGCACTGCTGGTCAGCATTAGCACCTCAGCTTTGAACACCAGCCATTTGCCTATAACACTTCAGGGGCTAGGAAAAACGGATTTGCCGTTCACACTGGAATAATTAGAACATGTCAGGAAGAATTAATTTCCTCATTTTTCAAAAGGATACACAGAAATTACCATGTTATTATATGACAGGGTCCCTTGGAGAATTATATTAAATTTAATTTCTAGCGCAGCCCACACAACAAATTAAAGTCATAAATAAGATGGAAAGAAGCGGGACGCAGAGCATATGTTTATGGCAATGAGTGAAGCCAAGGGACCAGAAACAACTATCTTCATTTCATTTTATTTAAATCAGCCAGACACTGTGTATCTGAATGACAGCACTTGTTAATGGTGCTGAGATTATAGGCTCCTTAATTTTAGAAAACAGAAGCAGTCAGTCAATGTCTGAAATAGTACATTTCCTACAATGCAAAAATTAGTATAAATTTACTTCCCTTTCAAGTCCATTTCTTTTTGCCCTGCAGCAAGTTTAACAAAGATAAACTTATTTTTAATAATACTGTTTCTCTGTTTGTCTTCCCTTTGGGTAATTTTCTTGGGTCAAAAAAAATGAGAAAAGTAAAACAATTTACCAACATAATGTTTGTCCAAAATACAGCTTCACGCTCCATACTGTAAATCCATCTACCAATTCAGAGCTGAGAGAAAAATTTCTCTAAAGAAAATTTTGTTTTTTATATTAAATTTTAAATGTCTTTCTTACACTGCCTATCAAATTGGAGTGAGACTGCTAAGAACTTGTTCAAACACCCTAAAAGCACTAGACTTTTAACTATTAAGCCCAGATATGTGTATGGAACAGGAAGGGTTATAGAGTCCACTAATAATACAGCCACTATGCATGGCTACCTCCCCCTCCTGCTTAAGAGTCTCTCTTCTAGTATCACCTCTCCTTTTCACCTTCACTAGCCATGGGCAGTCAAGAAAAGATTCTCACTAAGCTTGTATCTTCCACTTGAGATCAGCCTAAACCCAGTATAGAAATACTAATAAAACTTTAATAAATGTATTATAAAATATAAATGATATTATTGATTCCCTATCTTTTTCTTATACATATGTATACTTTTATTTGTTATTTAAGTTATGGGTAAAATAACCAAACTAGAAGCAAGTACATATGACTCTCCTAAAAAAGACACAAGGTGTCCTGTAGAAACACATTCTTTGAGAAGTCAGCTCCTTCTCTAACATTTAAGGCTGGAATTTTAGACTTACCAGAAATCCAAATGCTTCAGACACCAATCATCAAAACAATTTGTACTGTGTTATTTACCCATTCAAAATTTCTTTAAAATGCTAACTATATTGTCAACATAATGCTCCATGTACAGCAAATACACACACACACAGAAAAAAAAAAAAAAAAGAGGTGATGTTTAGAAAACTACTTAAAATTACTAACTCAAAAGCAATGAAAAAAAGTTGGCGTTGAGAATCATCGATAATTTAGCTAACTTTTCTCCTTCCAACACAGACTTAATCTCCACATATTCACCTGTAGATTTTAAATCATAAATATTAAGATTACTCATAGGCACAGAAAACTGTTGGCATTTTATCATGCTTAATAACTGAAGACATTCTTAAGGTAAAAAAGGAGTTTGTACACTTTAAGAAATGACTGTCATGAAACTGAGCACTCCCTTGGGTGCAACAAACTTTAAATAATTTGTGAATCAATTAACTGGCGACTCTCTTCATAACACAGATTTCACACTCCCAGGTCACTGCATTATCAGCCTGATACGAATCATAACATTTTGGAGAAAAGTTCATAATTGAAATCATTAATTAATTTAACAGGACTTTTAGTTATGCATTGCATTAAACAGCTGTAAAGGAGCAGAGATTAATTAGTTGTTTCTCTGACAATTTTCACTGCTGCTATTACTTGGTAGAAAACTTTTCAACTTGTAAAGCACATCATGCTCTCTATAATCTGGCAGTGACCTATTGAAGCAATTTAAAGTTAAAAGAACTGTAATTTCTCTAAAGCGAAGCTTGGAAGCTCTGAGATGTTTCTCTGAAAGAAAAAAAAAAATTTTAATGATAAACATTGTAAAGCCTGACCTTCTCCTTATGCGAAAATGAAACTTGCATCTAGAATAAAGTCTTGAAAGTGTGTATCATAAGTTGCTCACAGAAATAAGGAAACCAAAGACACACCCAGCTTATGTTTTCCTAAAACTAGAGAGATGATGTGTATTCACGTATTTTGCATATTCTTTTTCTCTTAAAGATAGGAATAAAAACTATTAATCATAAAGTGCATTTATGTTAGCACTCAGTGTTTTTACTTCTTAGAATTTAGAATCATTTGACTGACCTACAAGCTGTGTAGCAAATTAACTGACTGATAAAATATGGGTAAGTTCAAAAAACAACTAAAAAATGACCATTTCAAGGAAAGGTGACTAGCAATTTTTTTTCACCCCATCACTCCAAATTCCTTTCATATCACATCATACTCTGCACAACTTCATCATTTTAACAGCTTAATATCTCATTTGCTATATAAAAGGTACTAAAAGGTAATATCATGGAGATTCTAATGAAATGAGTAATTTCCTAGAAAAATGCCCATCTTACTGAAATTAATTAGTTGAAATAAAATATTTTCCAGGTTATATAAGGAAATAATCAATTATACCACCAAACAATATTTTCACCCTAATCCTTTTCCCACCTGCTTTGTTCCACATGTGGCAATGACATTAAATTATTACAATTATTAAAACATATCAGGCCCTTTCATGTCTAGGTGCTTTTATAAATGCTATACCCTCAACCTAGAAAATTCTTCCTATTTCCACATCCCTTCTAAGTAACTCCCTTTTATGCCTTTAAGAAGCAGCTCAAATGATAGCCCATTTAATGAAGCCTTCCCCAACTCTCCCTGCAAATTTCAAATTTTTGTGTATCTTATTTCATTTATATCTAAATTTTAAGTCTAATATGTTATTATAATTTCTCTCTTTACCTGTCTCTCTATTAGATTTTCAAACTACTTAACAGCTGGGCTTTAGTGCTATTCACATTTAAATCTCAAACATATCTATCTGGGATATATTAAGCCCTCAGTAAATGTCTGTTGATTAAAAAAAGAATGAATAAATGAACATCACATATTTATTTCCACATTTCATTTCAATAATATTTATTGTCTGTTATAAGCTTCATGAAGTTTCCAAGAGTTTTTTAAGTTAAAAAAAGATAGCTTCTCTATGTTTTTTAACATTTGACCTCACCTATTTTTCAGTACTTTTAAAAATATTTAAATATTGTTAATTATCTAATAAACTTGAAGTGAGACAGTAAGAAGTAAACACTAAAAGATATTTCACTTTAGGATATCATTTGTTATCAAAGACCATTTCCATAAAAACCTGCCTTGGCCAGAAGTCAATTACATGAACATGTTAAAAAACAGTTTATGCCTGTGATTCTACCAAGACTCCCTGATCTAGACAATACACATGAAAGTAAATAGGAACCAGACGTGTTGCCTCACTTGAGCAGAATGAATCTTTCTTTCTGAGATAGCCTATTATAAAGTCACACTAATTACAGAGCCATTTCCTCTTTTAGATGCATTATTTCCAATAATCCACTGTGGCAGTGAGGTAAATGGTAACAGTTGTCTCATCATTCACTTTTCTCACTTGTATCTTTATATCTCACTTATTTCTCATTTCAGCACATTCTAATGACAAGAATAAGTTGGCATTTTTCTTAGAGTATTGTCCTTTAAATAAGATCTGATAATTTTGCTTTTACAGTGGGCTTGTTTACTGATTCCAAATAGTTTATCTAAATGTGATTGACACCTCAGAGTTGTTGTAAGAATTAAATGAGATAATATATGTAAGTACTCAATAATTGTTACTTCTCTTTCATCCCTCTTCCTCTAAAACACATATGATCCAGAGAACACACCCTAAAGCAGACTGTTGTCATGGAACCATGCTGGTGTTGCGTGTAAAATTGGCTTCCACTCTGCAGATATTTAATGGAACTATTTAATAAGAGGTTAAGGATAGTAAAAAAAAAAGAAGTATCTATCTTTGTTAGAAATAGCTGAATGGACAAACAGAGAAATTAAGAGTAATATAGTGGGGATGAAATCTCCTTAAGTAAAAAATATAGATTGTTAGTAAAATGTCTACTTTCTCTCTGCCAATTACTCCTTTCAACCAAAGAGGCTGATCAAAGTTAGATTCAAAGCCCAAAGCATAGAATAAAACAAAGTTAACTTACACATAGGAACCAAATTCATATGTACTACATTGGCCCAAGCATAAAAGTCCATTTATTTTAGTTAACTCAAAAGCTACTGGAACCATTGGTGCTTTGGGAGGGTTATATCTTGATGGTATGTTGTTGTGTTTAGTCACTAAGTCATGTCCAACTTTGCAACTCCATGCACTGCAACATGCCAGGCTTCCCTGTCCTTCACTATCTCCCAGAATTTGTTCAAATTCATGTCCACTGAGTTGGTAATGCTCTCTAACCATCTTATCTTCTGTCACCCTCTTCTCCTTTTGCCTTCAATCTTTCCCAACATCAGGGTCTTTTTCAATGAGTCAGCTTTTTGCATCAAATGGCCAAAGTGTTAGCGTTTCAACAACAGCTTTTCCAGTGAATACACGGGGTTGATTTCCTTTAGGACTGACTGGTTTGATCTTCTTGCAATCCAAGAGTCTTCTCCAGCATCACAATTCAAAAGCATCAATTCTTTGGCACTCAGCCTTCTTCATGGTCCAACTCTCACATCTGTACGTAACTACTGGAAAAACTGTAGCTCTGACTATATGGACCTTTGCTGGCAAAGTGATGACTTTGCTTTTTAATATACTGTTTGCCATAGCTTTAAATGATAGAATTTACATGATCCTAAGATCCAGAAGAATCCTGAATCAAGAATAGACTCCATAGCTAAAGTTATACAACCTTGGATTCTACCTAAAGATTCAAATTTAAATGAATAAATAAAACAATACCAGAGTAACATTATATCTATTACTTTAGAGTCAATAAATCAGGGAAACTGTAATATACAATCCATCAACTCTGCAAATTCTGACCCAACCAATAATGAATTATTACTCTCCTTTGTTGTTGCTGAATTGCTAACTCGTGTCCAACTCTGTGACTCCATGAACTGAAGTATGCCAGGCCTTCCTTTGCCTCTCCTCTAATCTGAATACACACACACATACATACACACATATGCTTTATTACTGGTTCTATATTCTCACTCTACCAACACATGCAAAATTGCCCCATGATTTGTATATTTGTGAATTTGACCAAAATGTTTGCAGCCAGCATCAGTGAGGGTTTTTACATCCTCATTTGTAAACCAAATCTGTTTACTCACAGAAGTATTTTAGAGTTTTATCAGCATATCTCAATCATGTTCCTATTACCAATCATATTCTTATTACACTCCGCCATCAATGAAAGTACTCCTTAACTTTCTCTGGGCCGAAGAATGTTGTTATTGTAGTATCTTTAAAACCAAGTTCATCGTATTCCACTTTGAGTACCCTTAGAATCCTGACCTTGAGTTAGTCAGGATTCTGACCTTGTTGAGAATGCTATCTAACCATCTTATCCTCTGCCACCCTCTTCTCCTTTTGCCTTCAATCTTTCCCAGCATCAGGGTCTTTTCTAGTGAGTCGGCTCTTCACATCAAGTGGCCAAAGTATTAGTTTCAGTAATTCTTCTAATGAATATTCAGGGTTGATTTCCTTTAGGATTGACTGGTTTGATCTTCTTGCAAGGATGAATAAAGATCTTCTTGCAAGGATGAATAAAGATCTTCTTGCAAGGACAGGGAAGTCTGGCATGCTGCAGTGCATGGGGTCACAAAGAGTCAGACATGACTTAGCTACTGAACACAACATGCTGTCAAGATGTCCAGCTCTCCAAAGCACCAATGGTTTGAGATGAGTCTTAGAATCCTGACCTTGAGTTCAGTGAGGCTTACATCTAGCACACCTGCCTATTTTCAAATTCTCCTCTGGGAAGGTATCACATAGCAACTACATATTGAACAAGCCCATCTCCTTGTATAAAAGTGTGTCTACTAAGGTTCATTTTTAGTGAGTGTAACAGAAGTATCTGGGTCAATGCCAATTTTTAGTATGGAATCTTTTATTTTCTCTTAAGTCATACCATGACTATAGACATATCTTACTCCCAAGAAGATACAAAGTAGAAAGCAAAATTTCAACATTTTCCAAAAGTAAGACAATAGATTTCTTCTGAAAGCATGCGTTTGGTTTATGAGAGAGAGAAAGAGATGCAAGTCGGTAGAAAGGATGTTATTTTTCCAGATTATCATTTTAATAAACAGAAACAAGTTCCATTTGCACCTTACACCTAGGAGATTCAAGAATCTAAGAGAATGAAGGTGATTATAAAGATTGCATATAAGAATGCCAAATGAAAGAAGTGGCAGAGGATGAGGTAAGTGCTTTTGGGTGTTGGATGCTGGTTGATTTTTACTTTGCGGGGCTCGGTACCGCGGCCCATACGGGAGAAGACAGGGCAGAGGCTTCCCTGAAGTGGTTGGTCCTGAAGCTTGGGGTATCCGGAGCACACTAGCGCCCGGCCTCTAGAGGAGTATGCTCAGGCTTCAGAAGAGGCTTGCCTCCAGTGTCCTTCGCTGTGGCAAAAAGAAGGTCTGGTTGGACCCCAATGAGACTAATGAAATCGCCAATGCCAACTCCCTCCAGCAGATCCAGAAGCTGATCAAAGATGGGCTGATCATCCGGAAGCCTGTGACTGTCCATTCCCGGGCTCGATGCCGGAAAAACACCTTGGCTCGCCGGAAGGGCAGGCATATGGGTATAGGTAAGCGAAAGGGTACTGCTAATGCTCGAATGCCCGAGAAGGTAACCTGGATGAGGAGGATGAGAATTCTGCGCCGGCTGCTCAGACGATACCGTGAGTCTAAGAAGATTGACCGCCACATGTATCACAGCCTGTACCTGAAGGTGAAGGGTAATGTGTTCAAAAACAAGCGGATTCTCATGGAACATATCCACAAGCTGAAGGCAGACAAGGCTCGCAAGAAGCTTCTGGCGGACCAGGCTGAGGCCCGCAGGTCTAAGACCAAGGAAGCCCGCAAGCGCCGTAAAGAGCGGCTCCAGGCCAAGAAGGAGGAAATCATTAAGACTCTGTCCAAGGAGGAAGAGGCCAAAAAATAAAGTTCTTCCCCTCTTCTCTGTGCATAGTGGCCTCGGCAATTGCATAGATCACTCATTCAATAAAAGACAAGCCTTTATCTGCCTTAAAAAAAAAAAAAAGAAGTGGCAGAGAAGACAAGATAGTAGAGAGAAGAGCAGCAGGAGAGAGAGAAGGGGACAAGAGGAAAATCACAGGAGAGAAGGGAGATAGCAGAGAAGAGAAAAACAGATAAGGGATGACAGAAACTGTCTAGTATTAAACCTAGGAACTGTGGCAGGAATTGGGACAGAGGGGAAAGGTCATAAAGATCAACTGTACTCATCATTTTCTTTCTAAACATATTTTTCTTTTCACAGAGAGTGATTGGAAAAAAATGAGGTAAGTCAATTACCTTCACAAATACTCATATTTTTTGACTTAATTTATTTCATGGAACTGATAGTCCCACACCTTGCTAAAAAATTTCAGTGGCCACATTTCTGCATAGTGAAAGTGATCCCAAACAATTTTTCCAATGTATTACACATATAAAAAGTTTTTCTTCAAAACCAGCATGATGGTCATTTTTTCCTCTGTTTTTCTTTTTGACAAACATAGTTATTATAGAAAATGAAAGGAAAATTCCACTCTTCATTCATGTTTGAGTTCCTCTGACTTGCTAAACTATCCTGGCCTGCAGCATAAGATGAACTAAAGAGCCTCTTGGTGAAAGTGAAAGAAGAGAGTGAAAAAGTTGGCTTAAAACTCAACATTCAGAAAACTAGGATCATGGCATCTGGTCTCATCACTTCATGGCAAATAGATGGGAAAACAATGGAAACAGTGACAGACTTTATTTCTTTGGGCTCCAAAATCACTGCAGATGGTGATTGCAGCCATGAATTTAAAAGACACTTACTCCTTGGAAGAAAAGTTATGACCAACCTAGACAGCATATCAAAAAGCAGAGACATTACTTTGCCAACAAAGGTCCATCTAGTCAAAGCTATGGTTTTTTTCAGTAGTCATGTATGGGTGAGAGTTGGACTATAAAGAAAGCTGAGTGCCAAAGAACTGATGCTTTTGAACTGTGGTATTGGAGAAGACTCTTGAGAGTCCCTTAGACTGCAAGGAGATCCAACCAGTCCATCCTAAAGGAGATCAGTCCTGAATATTCACTGGAAGGACTGATGCTAAAGCTGAAACACCAATACTTTGGGCTACAGGATGTGAAGAACTGACTGATTTGAAAAGACCTTGATGCTGCGAAAGATTGAAGGCAGGAGGAGAAGGGGACGACAGAGGATGAGACGACTGGATGGCATCACCGACTGGAAGGATGTGAGTTTGAGCAAGCTCTGGGAGTTGGTGATGGACAGGGAGGCCTGGTGTGTTGCAGTCCATGGGATTGCAAAGAGTCGGACACAACTGAGTGACTGAACTGAACTGTAGCATAAGATATAATTGATGTATATCTATTTCTTTTTTTCCTTAAAAAGAAGACTTTGACAAGATTTAATTATATAAGATTTAAATATGGAGAAGGAAATAGCAACCTACTCCAATATTCTTGCCTGGGAAATCCCATAGAAAGGGGAGCCTGGCGGGCTGTAGTCCATGGGGTTGCAAAGAGTTAGACGCGACTCAGCGACTACACAACAAGATTTAAATAGAGCGGCAAGTTTTTATATTCATAGCTCTGGAGAGACAGGCTTTATTTCATTTTTCTTTCTTCTGTCCTTTCTTTTTCTACTTTTCTTTACAGAATGAAAATTATTTTATCAAGAAGCTTTGACTTACATTATTAAAAATACATAGCAATCATCATAAGTCTGCCTTTCTTTAGGATATACATACTCTTCACAAAAGTACTTAACTGTTTTTCAGAGGTATAATTAAGAAGATATTAGAGTTGAGGGGAAAAGCATGGTCATGGAGCCAAACAGTATCAAATTTGAAATCAACCTCTATCATTTACTGTATTGCTCAGTCAAGTTGATATACCTCGTGTGGATACTAAGTCACTTCAGTCCTGTTGGACTGTGCGACCCAAGGACTATAGCCTGCCAGCTTCTCTGTCCGTGGGATTCTCTAGGCAAGCATCTTGGAGTGGGTTGACATGCCCTCCTCCAGACGATTTTCTCGACTCAGGGATTGAACCCATGTCTCTTATGTCTTCTTTACCACTAGCGCCACCTGGTATCTCTCTAAATCTCAATCTTATTAACTATAAAAGTGAGTATAATAATAGTTTCTACCTTACAGGTTGATGGTGAGGATTAAATAATAAAATTCTCATGGCACGTATGTATAAAGCATTAATACAACATCTGGCATAATTAAGCATTTAGTACACAGTGTTATTAACAGGTTATATATGCCACTGTACTTAGTTGCTTAGTCATGTCTGCCTCTTTGAGACCCTATGGACTGTAGCCTGCCAGGCTCCTCTTGTCCTCTCCAGGCAAGAATACTGGAGTGGGTTGCCATGCCCTCCTGCAAGGAATCTTCCCAACCCAGGGATTAAACCCAGGTCTCCCACATTGCAGGTGGAATCTTTACCATCTGAGCCACCAGGGAAGTCCATATATGCCTCTGTTGCTGCTGCTGCGATTAAGTCACTTCAGTCGTGTCCAACTCTGTGTGACCCCATAGATGGCAGCCCACCAGGCTCCCCTGTCCCTGGGATTCTCCAGGCAAGAACACTGGAATTGGGTTCCGTTCCTTTCTCCGATATATGCCACTAGTGGAGTACAAATTTTATCTTTCTAATGATAAACAGCCAGTGGAATTAGTATCCTGAATAGAAGACTCTGTTCTTTAAAAACAATGGTAAATCTATATATCAACTGTACTCTGATTAAAAAAAAAAAAACTGTAAACCAAAGAACATGCAGATCAAATCGGTTTTAAAACGTGTTTCTTTAAATGTAGTATTTTTCAAACTAGGTTGAATGAGTGATAGAGTTAATTTTCTGAGTACCAATCAGCATTTTTTTTATTAAAAAGGAGAGAAGGGAACAGAGGAGAGAGGAAGCAACAGAAGAAAAGGCTAAAAGGGGAAAGAAAAGAGAAAATAAAAAAAGTTACACATATTAAAGGTAAGTATTGTTCATGTAAAATTTTGACTGTATCCTGGGTCAGATTTGAAATTCACTTCTTACTCTGAATCACATTCAAAAAAGTCTGAAAGCCTCCTAGCTTAATGGAAACTAGAACATGTGAATCAGTGAGCTTTTGTATAACAGGAAAAGAGCTAAATAACCACCTTGCTCAGTCAAAGATTTCTCTAATTCATGTAGTACAGCAACTGAAGACATCTAGTGTCCTTCTAGATATCCTGTAATATCTTCTTTGAAATACTATAGACAGAAGTAGCTACCTATCAGAGATTATCCAAGAGCAAAAGGATAAGATTAGATGGCTTCTGAATAACCATCCTAGCGCTAGGATCATGAAGCAAGCAGTAAAGTAAAATGAAGAAAAGTTAATAAAATTAAAGGATTTAAGATATTTTGGGGTTTCCCTTGTGGCTCATCTGGTAAAGAATCTGCCTGCAATGTGGGAGACCTGGGTTCGATCCCTGGGTTGGGAANAAGCAGTAAAGTAAAATGAAGAAAAGTTAATAAAATTAAAGGATTTAAGATATTTTGGGGTTTCCCTTGTGGCTCATCTGGTAAAGAATCTGCCTGCAATGTGGGAGACCTGGGTTCGATCCCTGGGTTGGGAAAATCCCCTGGAGAAGAGAAAGGCTACCCATTCCAGTATTCTGGCCTGGAGAATTCCCTGGCTGTATAGTCCATGGAGTCGCAGAGAGTCGCACATGACTGAGAAACTTTCACTTTGACTTTTAAGATATTTTTTCATATTCAATAAATTCAGGCAGGTACAAATGAAAGAGCAAGAAAATGTCTCTTCTAAAAATCTGATGGATTGGTGGAGTAACCAGACAGCAAAATGCCACTCAGTATGCTTTACTTAAAGAAACGGTTATATTTATCTCTTCTTTTGCAAGATATATAGGGTGTGTGTGGGTTTGGGGTGGTGGGCAGGGAGAGAAGCGTTCAAGAGGAAGGTGCATAAGTGGTTGTGTTCACTTCAGTCTTATTTCAAACCAAACCAGTATGGTGGTCAGCTGTCAGCCAGAGAACAGGGGCAGGAACAGAGCCAATCAAGCTGTGTTAAGTAACCTAATCATTCCACAGAAATCTGTACAGCTCTTGCCCTCTGACAGTACAGCTGGCAACAGCACAGCAGTAATTTGAGGGGTTTTCTATAGGGCGCTTATGAGTTTGATTTCACTGTTGGCTTCTTGCCATTGCAACCTATACACTGGGTAGTTCTGTTTGTGAGTTACCCAACTATGTGCTTAGATGATAAAGGATTAGATTTTTTTTCACTTGGTAGGCATGAAGTCATCTGAGTTTTCACTTTGCCAAATGTGTCTCTTTTTTTCTTCCAAACTCCCCAGGTTAAGGAAAATACATGGTTTGTATTGCCAAGGCCCTCCCCCTACACTTTGAGCCCTGTATTTCTTTGGGAAACTAAATTCTATTTTCCCCATAAATCATCAAACTGTTTTCTCTGACAACTTAAATCTTTAGAGCCTTTTAAAATACCACTTCTCTCATTTTCTCCCCACTACTCTCCTTTTTTCATACTTTCCCCTTGGCAATCAAAAAATACATATAATTTGCCAAATTTGAAGTAAAAGGGATATAATTCAGCTGCTAAAGTTCAAGATGATGTTTTACATGTGACCAAATAAACTTTCCATTACCCAGTTGCACCTTCATATGACTTTCTTGAGATACTCACAAAGGACATAATGTAGTTAACAATAATGTTACATAAACAGTTGACACTATACAGCAAATTCAGGTTTTGCTTTTTGAAACTTTTCCCAATATTTTTGCTCTGTGGTTGGTTGAATCTGCATATCCAGAATCCTTAGAGAAGGAGAGCTACCTGTACTTAATTTTGAGTCAATCTCAGCTCCTTCCTATATGCATATAACACTTCATCTTATATAAACCTAATCAATAATACATTCCAAAACTGTTCTCATAATAGAAAGTGAACTAATATCACCAGTGTGACCATTTAAAAAAACAAAGGCTGAAATTATGGAAGTCGATTTGAGAAGAAAGTAGAAGAAATACAATGAAAATACTTGGGCTATACTGTAAAGCATGGTGAAGGAGAAGAAGTATTGATCTCTACCCTTTTGGCTCATCAGTGTAAATCAGAAAGTGCTCCTTCTTCATTCTCAAAACATATTAACCTTCAACAGGATGCCCTTTATTTGTTAGCAGATATACATCTCCATGGGCTTCCCAGGTGGCTTAGTGGTTAAAAAAAAAAAAAACCCACATGCCAATGCAGGAGGTGCAGGTTCCAGCTCTGGAGAAGGAAAAGGCAATCCATTCCAGTATTCTTGCCTGGGAAATCCCATGGATAGAAGAGGCTGGCAGGCTACAGTCCATGGGATCGCAAAAGAGTCAAACATGACTTAGCAACTAAACAGCAACACTGTCTATCTCCATGCCAGGGCCATCACGATCTTCCATTCCCTCTTACTTCAGCCAGGATACCCAGTTACTTTCCATAGCTAAGGACAGCAGGAAGTCCTCCCAAACTCCGTTTCAAGGAGTCTTTCACTTTCACTTTATGCACTGGTAGTAGAAGTAGGAAATGTCAAATCCCACCATCAGAAATTGGTTAAAAGAATGTTATTAAAGCCAGATTTTAAAATGAGATTTCATACCAAAACAACACAACAGGCAGCAGTTAGCTACTATCATACACTCAATAGTATAATTCAGTTGTATTATAAGGTTAAATTACAGAAGTGGAGTGGCAACCCACTCCAGTATTCTTGCCTGGAGAATCCAACGGACAGAGGTGCCTGGCAGGCTACAGTCCATTGGGTCGCAAGAGTTGGACACAGCTTAGCGACTAAACCACCACCACATGAGGCTAAATGGATTTCAGTAAGTTGCCCAAGTAATCAAATCACCATCTATAACATGTTCTTTATAAAAATATCCATTCCAAATTCCAAACAGCAAATTTGCTGAACTTCCCCCATTAGTTACTTGGAAATTGCCTACAAATACATCCCTGTGTATACTTCAAAGAAGCTTTTTGGAATATAGATTTAAAAAATACTTTAAAACAAGTAACTGACTATTAGACTTTCTAAAGAAGGTCATAGGCTTTACTTCCTCATTTACTATATATGAAGTCTGGGATTTTCAAATACAATACTTGGGAGTATACATGAAAAATGATTATTAGTGGCTATTGTGATTATTAATGGCTATTAACACATTGTTAACATGATGACAACAAGAGCTATAATCATGCCAGTCCTGTGAACTGTGAGTGATGGGGAAAATACATACAGTTTCTTATACTGTATATATTATTATGTTCTGAATATAAGTGATTCAGATGCTTTCTAAAAAAGTACACAAAGTTTCTAAGCTGAGGGCACTGGGAAAGTTAGCACAACTTCAAGTCAACCTATTCCTATAAAAATTTGAGAGAAATAACTAAATGCACACTCAACCATCTATGTAACTCAGTATCTTATTTTCATATATGAGCAAGGCTGTGTGGATCCATAAAGATGCCATATGAGCAGACCTTTGAACATCTAGCATCAGAACTTCTTATAAAGCCACCAAATGTACTGCATTGATATGACGCCTAATGGTCTTCTAATAAAAGTCAATTTCAAATGATTAAGGAAAAACAAGCTTGCTATAAAAAGGCAAACAATGTTTATAGACAGCCTGGATTCAAAGGAAAGATGGGTGGGCATAAATTATGTGTTTATAAAAAATAACACATGAACTCTTTGGTAAATAGAACAAAATTTCATTTAAGAAACTTGGTTGGAGGAGAAGGTGCAATATTTAGGCTTTGTCCTGAGTTAGTACAAAGCATAACTGAATACATCATTGCTCTCTTATATTTGACACAAATAAGATATTGAGGGGCTTCCCAGTAGCTCAGCAGTAAAGAATCCACCTGCCAAAGTAGGAGACGTAGGTTCAGTCTCTAGGTTGGGAAGATCCCCTGGAAATGTAAATGGCAACCCAGTCCAGTATTTTTGCCTGGGTTATCTTATAGACGAAAGACTATAGCGTCATGAAAGAGTTGGACATGACTTAGCAACTAAACAACAAAAATACTGAGACTTGTAGAATGAAGTCAGGAGTACTGCCTGTAACCAACTGCACTGTGACATTCTCATTCATCTGCTGAGCCTTAAGTCCTGCAGCAGCTGATGATTCAGGACTTCTAAACCTTCCCCCTGAGGACGTTGCTAGTAGACACCACATTGCACATAGTCCTAACTCATTCTTCACCCACCCCTCTCTGCCATCAGTAATCACTTTACCAGTAATTCCTTCAGCCACAGAAGTTGTACATTAAAATCAGAGCCCTGCTAACCATCTCTGTCAGTTCTGCTAGAGATGGAAGGTCCACTCATTCAGTTGCACCCATTGGAATAGTTCCTCATTCTGGGTATTGTGCATTCTAAACAACTGTGAGAGCTGGACTATAAAGAAAGCTGAGCGCCTAAGAATTGATGCTTTGAACTGTGGTGTTGGAGAAGACTCTTGAGAGTCCCTTGGACTGCAAGGAGATCCAACCAGTCCATCCTACAGGAGATCTGTCCTGCGTGTTCATTGGAAGGACTGATGTTGAAGCTGAAACTCCAATACTTTGGCCACCTGATGTGAAGAGTTGAATCATTTGAAAAGACCCTGATGCTGGGAAAGACTGAAGGCAGGAGGAGAAGGGGACGACAGAGGATGATATGGCTGGATGGCATCACTGACTCAATGGACATGAGTTTGGGTAGGCTCCGGGAATTGGTGATGGACAGGGAGGCCTGGTGTGCTGCAATTCATGGGATCGCAAAGAGTCAGACACGATTGAGCAGCTGAACTGCACTGAACTGAAACAGCTGTGAGGTCTCCACTGAAGAAGCATGTTTAAGTGGCATGTCCTTGTTTGTTTGTGTCTAGGCAGAAGTGTCAGTGTATGTGTGTTGTGTGTAACACTGTGTGTATTTATCTAAGCATATATTCAAATATTTGAGGCTATAAGAGCTATATGGAACTGTGTCTATCATTTTCCTCTTGAAGTACATAATATAGACAAATAGCTACAACTAATATATAAGCGTTTGATAAAATAAATCATTGTCTTTGTGTGGAGGAACTTATTAATAGGACAATAGGGCCGGCCTCTCACACATCAGTTGGGATGAGAGAGGAGAACACTGTGTTCTTTCTTTGCACCAAAATAGTAAGTTAGAAAACAAATCCGTCTGGACAAAAAGTATCACAGGTTGTTCCAGGGGAAGAGAAGCTACGGAAGTTTGAGGTTTCTTATCAAGAAAAACTGATGGCAAGCCTTCATATTAGACTGTATATATCTATCCACTAAAGTTTCATAAGAATGAGGAAACTTCCTTATCAAGAAAGTTAAGTTCAAATGAAATGCTGCTCATCAAGAATGACTTAAAGAAGGTATAACGTTTCCATCAGTGGCTTTAAGAAAACAATTTATAGTGCTTTAAGTGAAATAAGGGTAAGTGCCATCCATTACAATGTGCTGCTATGGCCTATAAGCCTTGAATTATACAAATGACAATTCCTGGGACTTTGCTTTCCCTTAGAAAAGAAAACAGGGAGAAGAATTTTTACATGAGGCATAAGGCAAGAAATGGACATATAAATAACTGCTAGCTCAGTGTAAAAGATCCCTGAAGAAAGGGAAGAAACCCAGGAGGTGTGCACATCAAATAAAAAAGGAGAATATGGCTATATTTCAGCTCAAACCAATATTCCGTTTTCAGGAATCATCCCCTCTGGCTCACTGCTGACAATGCATAGATAGCATATGAGTGAGATAAGTTCATGAGTAAGATGAAAAGGGATGCTCCACGGCAGGTAAATAAATTTCTTTCCACTGAGATAATTATTCTTACCATTTGTCACTGCTCTCATGACATAATCAGGACAGGTGATGACATCCTATAAAATGAAATTCTTATTCCTATAGTCCTGACACCAAGATATATAACTCATTCAGCCATCATGAATTTTCTTTTGCTCTGAAGCTTTGAGTAAGTTTTTGCTTGTATTGTTGTTCTTGTTTCTTGTCTTTAAAAAAAAAACGCTGTCATCAACTGGGCAATACTGTTAAGAGAGTAGGATGGAAAATGGGACTGTCATTATTTTAGGCTACCTGATCCTATATAAGAATTATATATGTTATTATGTGGGATGGCTGAATATAGCTATTTTACTTGAATTATTTAAAGTTAACATCTGCATCATATAATCTCTATGCAATATCTACGTCCTCAAATCAAAGCCCTGTCCCAAACCTCACGTCTTATCAGACCTAACCTAGACAAGAAATAAGGAATCACAAGTCTTTGTACCAACAAATAATTTTTCCAACTATAATTCATTAGTACTTTATTCCAAAAGCATATGAATACTTAAAAGATGGTTAATCCTCATTAAAAACTAAGATTACATGACATAATTACATGTAAATAAGAAAAATGAATTAAACTCTTACCCTTTCCTATGTCGGGCACTAGTTGTGAATCATATATACAATTAGAGTTATATTGCTAAGCTAAAAATATTGGTAAAGATCTAAAAATGACAAACAGTGCCTTTTAAATTAATGTCTTATTAGTTGAGTGAAGTACACTGACAAAGAATAATTTATGCTTATTCAAACTGCACTCGACATCTTCAGGTGTTTCCAAATGAGCTCACAGAAGAGTGATTAAATGCATCTGATAACAAGCCACACATTGCTGAAATTACTTACCGCCTCATTTTATGATTAATTAAACATGTAGATTAAAGTTGCAAAAGAATTTAGATTAATGAGCAAGTTAAGTCTTGCTGATATAAGTGAATTGGGAATTGGATGCTCTGTGGAACTTTATAAACATGCATTTTATAATGAATAAGACAAGGCTACATGCAGAATCGTGGCCACCAGGGCCTTTTGACGATGCAGTCTTTTTTAACATGGTTTGACAGCTTTCAAATAACATTCTTCTATAGGCTTTAAACTTTGTGCTTTGCTGTAGAACACAAGACTACATAACTCATGTACCAGGAGTACGATTATTTTCAAGTTCTCCAAGGTAATGACCCCCTGTAGCAGCAGCTGTTCAGATAAAATTACAAGCGCAATTGTTATTTTAATCAGAGATAGTTTTGTAGTTAAAAGCAGTTATGAAAGTTGTAAAATTATGTGACACATCATAAGTACCTTCTCTTCAACACTCCTCTCCAAAAGTAAAACCAAGCCAAGAAAGTCGTAGCTTTCCAAAGGACTTGTTAGTAAAAAACAGAATGCTTAGTCATTCATAAAATATTCAGAGTCATTTATCAGTGAAGTTTCTGTGGTGGGAAAGGTAATATTTGAATTTATGACGACTCTTGTCAGCTCCGAGATTGTGTCAAAATATCTGCTAGGCTTTGCTGCTGCTTAGTCACTCAGTCGTGTCCGACTCTTCGTGGCCCCATAGACTGTAGCCTGCGAGGCTCCTCTGTCCATGGGGACTTGCCAAGCAAGAATTCTGGAGTGGGTTGCCGTGATCTCCTCCAGCGGATCTTCCCGACCCTGGAATTGAACCAGAGTCTCCTGCATTGTAGGCAAATTCTTTACCAGCTGAGCTACCAGAGAAGAATCCACTAGGGTTTGCTGAGTATTCTAATTTTTCTCTTTTAAAATCAGCTTTACCTAATCTGTGCCAAGAGCCAAGTTGGACTTTATGATTTTCCAGGGCAAGAGCAATTCAAGTTGTTCACAAAGATATAGTGCATTCTCCTTTGCAAGGAATATAGAAGTGGCAAGAAACTGAACCAAAGTTACCAGAGTAGATTTTGGTTTAAAACCTATTCCATTTTTATTCTAAGCTTGTAGCACAATATCATTTATTACAACTAAAGCATAATGAAACCATTCCTGCAAATTATTTGAATGGATCCAGTCTGCTATCTAAAATGCACCTCTAATTCTTTTTTACTTATTTTCAGACCTTATATATCATTCACTTCTTGGCAAGATGAGATTTTTATAGTGTTATTTCTTTTTTCCTCTTAATTTAGATTTTTCATACTCTAAAGATGTACCAAGAAAACTATGGAATTTTTTACATAAGGATCAAAAGGAGCTGCTTCATGACACAGGTAGCAAATTATCATTATTAACCCCACATATTTATCATGTGGACATAATTACCCATTTGAAGATATATGTGAATGAAAATATAATACTGAAACTAAGTCTATTTTGAAATTTATTAAAAGCATATAAGCAATCAAAATAAAATAGTGTCCATTTGATTTATTTCCTTCCAGTGTTAAGTTGATGTCTTTCACCAAGTAATATAAATCACATTTTATCACCACAAAAAGTCTTTTTTTTAAATTTATAAGCTTTTCCTCTTTGCAGCTCAACTTAAATATAACAGTAAGAATTTCTAGGTAGAAATACAGACCCAAATACTTCAAGTAGAAATAATATCCTTTTTCTTCACATAAAAATTTAAATTCTTCATTTAAAAGAAGAAATTTTACAACAAAGTGGTAATATTAGCCTAAAAGATGCTAGTTCAGAGATTTAAAATAATTCTTTTGTGATCATAAACTGTATCTGGATATGTGCCAGAAGGATATAGATTATTCAAATAGCTCAACAAGTCACCAAATTTTAAGGAGCAAGATCTTTCCATTCCCGTCACTGCCATATTATTTCTAGGACCCACAAATTATGAGGTGTGTCCTAGAGTTACTAATAATTAAATAGAATTGTGTCATTACTATGGCATTTTAATACAAGAAGATACATTTATTTACCCATGAAAGCAATTTGTAAAATACTGTATATATTTAGGTATTATATGTACTTATTATTAGCATGTTTTAAGTTTTATTTAGTATTCTTGCCTGGGAAATCCCATGGACAGAGGAACCTGGTGGGCTACAGTCCATGGGGTCGCAAAGANGCATTTTAATACAAGAAGATACATTTATTTACCCATGAAAGCAATTTGTAAAATACTGTATATATTTAGGTATTATATGTACTTATTATTAGCATGTTTTAAGTTTTATTTAGTATTCTTGCCTGGGAAATCCCATGGACAGAGGAACCTGGTGGGCTACAGTCCATGGGGTCGCAAAGAGTCGGACACGACTGAGCAGCTTCACTTTCACTTTCAAGTTTTATTATAAATGCTTTATACAGTTTACCAACATAGATTACATCAATTTACTGGTTATTTAAAGTTAGGAGTTATATGTTTAGCTGAAATACCAAAATAGGTACTTTACATTCAAATTCTGAATAAATGGGCCATTTAAAATATCACAAATCAGCCTTAATGCACTATAAGAATTCCTAACCATTATTTCATTAAATCAAGATGGCAATTTATTGTAAAACATTTTCTTTATTTCTCAACACATAGTTATGTGTTCATGGCTATGAACCTTGCATCTCTACAAAGTGATTGTTTTCTTCATTTCATCCAGTTTGAAAAAAAGTATAAAAATACTCACCAGAAACTAAAATTAGATGACTAAACTCATTTTCACATGTGACTGGGCCCAGGTTTGTCAAGATGAACTCTGAATGCATTAATACCCACAATACTGCCAAATGTTGAATTATTAATATTGTTGGGTCCTTTGTCTCAGTTCATGCCCTGGTGAGGAGTTTTGTGACATTCATCAAAACTCAGCCTCTCAACATGTTTACAAGTATCCTGGAGGCAACATGTCTTAAACTAAAACCACGCAAACTGTCATCAATGCCAGACTAAGACTCATAAATGCAAAAAACTAGTCTATAATGAAAACAGCAGATGAAGTCAGGTGCCACCACATGCCAGATCCTTGCCAACTCAGCACCCAGAAGTTGAGATACCAGGTAGATGATTAAAGGTGGTTCTTCATTTGGAAGGATTAGCAGCTTTATGCATTATACCTATGAGTAGTATATGTCAATGTAAGTACTCAACAGCCAAAAACAGTGCTGAAAATTGACTCCAAGACTACTACAGCTTATCAATTTTTATTCTACTGACTGCAAATTCTTTAGCTCTCTTGACCAAGCATGGAGTTGGCTAACTGGAAGAGTCCAGAATTTTTCCTTCAGTGGAAAAAAAAAAAAGGTTACTCTGTTTTAGTTATTCTAAAACTCCTTTTAAAATCCACGTATCCAAAAAGTTTTTGTAAGTGCACATTAATAATGGTCTTTTATAAACCAACTGGAGATTTAAAGTATGATTATTTTTTAAAAGTCAAAAGTTTCTAAACTTTACTCAGAACCTTATATTACATGATTTCCATGATGGGAAATTGACATCAAACTGATTTTATTCTTAAAACAAATAACTTAAAAGAATACAAGTGGTTTCCAGATTTGGCAAACTTTAGAATTTCTGATACTCATCTTTCCAGTCTTTCACTCAGTAGATATATTCCCTATAAATAGAAACATTTCTGAAAAATATTGAACTGTGGTTCAATATTGTAAAATTGTTTCATTTGTATGTAAAGTTAGCCAATAATTCTAATAGTTATAAACATAAGTTAAAACTAGAAGATGCAAAGAAACTAGGTGTTAAAGTTACCTAAGGTCTTAAGATTAGACCATAAAAATACAATTCAATCCTCATTTGCCATGGAAATAGGAAATAAATGGGAACATTAGTTATACTCATAAATTATATATTATACCTGGGCTCTTATACAAAGTGATGAGGGGTCACAAAGTCCTTCTTGAAGCATTTCTCTTTCCTCATCAGAAGATATAGAAAGTCTAAAAAGAAGAAACTAATAGTTATTGGACCCACTATCTGCCAGACATAAAATAAATTTATTCTATGCATCATATACTCTTCCCAACAACCACACCCATTTTACAGATGACGGAACTGAGTCTCAGATAAGCTAAGCAATTTTCCAGAATTACACCAAGTGGCAAAGATAAGAGTGAAGCCCTAGTGAACCCAGCTCCAAGGTCCATTTGTCCCTTCTATTATGGTTATTTATTGCCCATAGTATTTTTTGTATTTATGCTGTTCTTTACTATCTAAGATTTCTTTTTGCTTCTCAGTTAATCTATTCCTACCACCTCCTTCCAAGGTTCACTTATTCCAAAAAGTATAGTGTTCTCTTACCACTTTGTTTAAAAGCCTCTATTATAACAAATCAAGTTATACCAATTCACACAATACACATTTATGTTTTTAAAAACCTTATTTCAGTGTCTTTTCTTAGTCATGAATGTATTCTCCTGCACTATTTCCTTTTCCTTTGAAAGAGACAAGTAGAAAGGACCTATACCCAAAGCATAATATTTCCTTTGACTATACCTTCTGTGGAGGATAGAATGTAGCAATATAACAAGGGAGTTGTAATCATCATTTTATCTGCTGCTGCTGCTGCTGCTGCTAAGTCGCTTCAGTCGTGTCCGACTCTGTGCGACCCTAGAGACGGCAGTCCACCAGGCTCCGCCGTCCCTGGGATTCTCCAGGCAAGAACACTGGAGTGGGTTGCCATTTCCTTCTCCAATGCATGAAAGTGAAAAGTGAAAGTGAAGTTGCTCAGTCGTGTCCGACTCTTTAGCGACCCCATGGACTGCAGCCTACCAGGCTCCTCCGTCCATGGGATTCTCCAGGCAAGAGTACCGGAGTGGGGTGCCATTGCCTTCTCCGTCATTTTATCTGAGAGAGTTTTAAAAGTAACCAGACTCTGTGCACACCTGTTTTATTCCTCACAGATGTCATGTATTAATCTCTATGTGAAAGCCACCTGATAGGAATGGCATAATTCGCAGTATCTTCACTCTTCTCACTCATGGTAGCCAAGTTTTACTTTATGTCCCTGAAATCAACAAGGCCCTGCCTGTACACTTGAGTCCCTAGTATTAACACTGTCTCTTATACACATCTCTCTTATACAAAGTGATGAGGGGTCACAAAGTCCTTCTTGAAGCATTTCTCTTTCCTCATCAGAAGATATAGAAAGTCTAAAAAGAAGAAACTAATAGTTATTGGACCCACTATCTGCCAGACATAAAATAAATTTATTCTATGCATCATATACTCTTCCCAACAACCACACCCATTTTACAGATGACGGAACTGAGTCTCAGATAAGCTAAGCAATTTTCCAGAATTACACCAAGTGGCAAAGATAAGAGTGAAGCCCTAGTGAACCCAGCTCCAAGGTCCATTTGTCCCTTCTATTATGGTTATTTATTGCCCATAGTATTTTTCGTATTTATGCTGTTCTTTACTATCTAAGATTTCTTTTTGCTTCTCAGTTAATCTATTCCTACCACCTCCTTCCAAGGTTCACTTATTCCAAAAAGTATAGTGTTCTCTTACCACTTTGTTTAAAAGCCTCTATTATAACAAATCAAGTTATACCAATTCACACAATACACATTTATGTAATGCTACCAATGTTATCGTCTATATTCAGCAAGGTGCTGAAGGTTTCACAAAATGGTTTCACTGACATACTATAATAAAACTCTCTTATTGTCCATTCTATACTTCTCGAGCCTTTCTCACCTTCATAATAACTTTAGTAGTAGAAGTATTTACTAGTGTTATTATCATTATCGTTATTACATATTATCAACCAACCACCTTCTGCTTTCATGCTGCTCTCTGGAACTCTCCATTTTCATTCTGCTCAAACGTTCTCATACCACTAAACCTTTCTAATCAACCTTCCTTCTCTTCCCTTCCTAATCAAGAATTCTACTCTTAAATATTTCCTAAAAGATGTAAGATATTCTCGATTATTCATTTATGCAACAAAATATAAGAATTTACTATATGCTGGAAACTTAAGAATAGGTAAATAAGATAGACCTCATTTGTCTAAGAACTTATAATCTATGACAAACTACAAACAAGTAAACCAAAATTTATAATGTAGATCCATGTCATAATGAAAGTACATTTAAAGTGATATGAGTACAAAGAATAAAGAGTAACATTCATCTGGAAGGCTTCATATAGAAGGTGGTATATAAAGTTAAGTTTCATTATTGAACAGGATGCAGGTGGAGAAATGACAATAGTAATGATCAATTAGTACTTTTTATGTGTGAAGCACTCAATATACTGAATGTTTAATATATATCATATATTTATTCACATATGTGGAGACTTCTGTCCCTGACAAAGATGGACTAAAAGGGACTAGATTTATCCTTCTGGGTTAAACAACTAGAAAAAAAAAACCAGATGAAATTCATAGACAACAGTTTTCAGAAAGTAAACATCAAGCAATAAAGAGCAGTGATTCCTGAGAAAGGAAAAACAAATGAGGTCTTCCCTACAGTTGTCCAAGCTTACTGCCTCAAGAAAGACATTACTAACTGAAGAATATAGAGGCAGAGTCTAATGCTCTAAGAAAATGAATTTGGGAGTCTAGTGAGGCCAAGGTGGATATAGTCGATAAGGCAAAGTAATAGAGGAGAGAGACCTGCACACAGACTTCCAGAGGTCTGGAAGAGAATCCCTCACAATTACTGATAAGCACACATGTGTGAGGAAACCAGCCAAGGTTAGAAAAATATATAATCAGTGCCCAGAACTCACACAAATCCCATCATCAAAGTGTAAAACTTCATAATGCCAGGACACTGGATAGAATACCCAGAAGAGTATCGCCTCAGCAGTGTAGAAACTTAGCCCTGAAGAAGGCACTGGTTCCAACTGACAGTGATTGTAAGCAAGTACTGAAAGGATCAAACTGTTTCCAAGTATATTAACTACATACCAGAAAAAAAATCCAAAAATATTTATAGAAATACTGAAAGATTCAGGACTTGACAAAGTAAAATTTACACAATTTCTGGCATCCAATAAAATATCATCAGTATGAAAAGAAGCTGAAAAATACCACTCATTATGAAGAGAAAAAGCAATCAATTGAAATTTATTCAGAAATGACACAGATGATAGAATTAGTATACATATATTAAAATAGTTATTAGTTGCATCTTATTTGCCCATGAAGCTAAAGTAAATACTAAACATACTAAGTAGAGATCTTGAATATATAATAAAGATACAACTGTAACTTCTAGATAAAAAAGAAATACAATGTCTGGGATGAAAACTCATGGGAGAAGAATTAAAAGCAGATTCAACACTGAAGGACAAAGACAAAGTGAACTTCAAGACTTATATACAGAAACAATCTAAAATGAAACTGAATTGGAGGTGAAAAAAAAATTGTGAATAGAATCAGTGAACTGAAGAACAGCTTCAAGCCTCCTAAAACATGTATAATTGGATTCCACAAAGAATAGGAGTGGAAAAAAGTTCTGAAGTAATAATGGCTGAAAATTTTTCAGATGTGACAAAAAAATAAACCTACAGATACAAGAATCTCAAAAAATCCAAGCTCAACAAACATTAAGAAAACTACACTAAGGCACATAGCAATAATGTTGCTTACAATCAATGATAAAGAGAAAATCTTACAAGCAGCCAGAGGAAATGATACACCATACACAAAGAAACATAATAAAAATTACAGCAGACAGCTTTTTGAAAACAATATAAGCTAAAAGACAATGGATCAATATTTTTAAATTATTGAACCACAACAAGTTAATCTAATAGTCTATACTTAGCAAAATAGACTTTTCATGAATATAAAAGGTGATGAAAAATCACCATCTCAGCAGCAGACATATCCTACAAGAAATATTAAAGAGGTCTTTCAAGCAGAAGGTAACTGACAAACAGAAATCTGAATCTACACAAAGAGAAAAAAGAACACAACACGGTAAACATCTGGGTAAATACAAAAGACTATTTTTTAATATCTTTAAAACATTGACTATTCAAAACAAAAATAACTATCTTTAGATTTATAACATATGTAAAAGTAATATGTAAGACAATGATTGCACAGAGGCATCTTTTCTTAGCCTTTTGACTAAGATCAAGTGTAACAGTTGCACAGAGGCTGGGAAGGAAAAATGGAAGTATGTTATAAGATTTTCATCCTGTGTGTCCTGTGAGATATTACTTGAGGTAAGACTGTGATAAGTTGTGTAGGATTTCTATTTAAAAATTTATTTAAAATGTTAAATTTCATTTAAAATCCCTTATTGGCTTATTAATTCCATGTTTTAATTGTATTTTATAAATACTAAAGCAACTACTGAAATACAATTAAAACATGGACTTAATAAGGGAGAGATTAAAAGGGAGAGATTGTCATACTGGATAAAAGGCAAGACTCAACTGCATGCAGGCTATACAAAATCCATTTTAAAAATGAAGACACAATACTATAAAAGTAGAAGGATGGAAAATACATCCCATGGTACCACTAATAAAAAAAAAAAGCTGCCGTGGCTATAAGACAAAGCGTATTTCAAAGCAAAGAATATTACTATGGATAAAGGGATTCTTATACAATGATAATGGGGCAAACTCATTAGGAGGCCATAATGACTCTAAAAATGTATCCACCTAATAGGGCTTCAAAATACAAGGAAGAAAAACTAGTAAAATGTCAGGAAGAAATTTCATCAGAGTTCTCAGAATCTCTCTCCCTGCTTGAATGATAGAACACATAGACCAAAAAAATCAGTAAGGATATTGAAGACTGGGGCAACACTTTCAACCAGCTTTATTCAGTTTACATTAATAGAATTTGCCAACCAACAAAAAAACTAGGAATTCAGCAACAGAAAGACAGCTGGAAAATATAAAAATATTAGAAAATAACACTTCTAAATGACACAGAAATCAAAGATGAAATCAAAAGGGAAACTAGAAAGTCTTTTGAATTGAATAAAAATGTAAATACCACATTTTAAAATTTATGAAACACAGCTAAAGCATTACTTAGAAATAAATTTTATAGCACTAAAACCCATATTGAAAAAAGGGGTCTCAAATCAGTGATCTAAGGTTTTACCTTAAGAAACTAGAAAAATAAGAGCAACTGAAACCTAAAGTATGAAGAAAAAAATGAAACAATAAGACCAGAAACAGAAATCAACAAAATAGAAAACAGGAAAGCAATATTATGTTTGCTGTTATAGTTACATTCTCCTATCATAAATGAGAGGTAACATCACCATATATTCATAAAGTGCATATCTTAGATGAGACAGATAACCTAAATAGCCCTATATCTATTTTTAAAAATTGAATTTGTAGTTAAAAACCTTCCCAGAAAGAAAACTCCAAGCCCAGATGGTTTCATTAGTGAAGTCTTTCACGTATTTAAAAAGCAATAATACCTATTGTACACAAACTCTTCCAGAAAACTGAATAGAAGCTAACACTTCCCATCTCATTCTATGAAGCTACAGTAATCAAGTAATCAGGATAATAGCATAAACAATAGACAAGTAAATCAATGGAACAGAGTAGAGACTCCAGAAATAAACCTCTACATATATGGTCAACATATTTTCAACAAAAGTGCCAAGGCAATTTAATGGGGAAAGAGAAAACCTTTTCAGACAATGGCACTAGAAAACTTGGATAGCCATAAGCAAAAATATAAACCTGAAATCGCATCTCACCCTGTTACAAAAATAAAACAAATGATATACCTAAATTAAAATCTAAAACTATAAAACTTCTAATAAAATGCTTAGAAAAAAATCTTGGCAACTTTGGGTTTTGCAAAAATTTCCCAAAGATGGCACAGAAAGTATGAAATACAAAAGAGAAGCAATAATTGAACTTTATCAAAATTTAAAACACTGGCTCTTCAAAAGACACTTAAGAGGCAAGCCACAAACCAGTAAAAAATATACACAAAATATGTATCTGACAAATAACTCATATTTTTTAAAAAATGAAAAAGCTATTACAACTCAATAAAAAAAGACAACCCCAATTTAAAAAAAGAAAAGACCAGCAAAAGATTTAAAAGACACTTCAACAAAGTAGATACATGGATGACAAAAAGGCACATGAAGAAAGCTCAACATCATCTGTCATTAGGGAAATAAAAATTAAAATCACACAGTGAATCACCCACTACAGACCACTTGAATAGCTAAAACTGAAGACTAAACATACAAAGTGTTAAGAATGTGGGACAGCTGGAACTCTTACACATTGCTAGTAGGAATGTAAAATGGTAAACCACTTTGGAAAAATCAGCAATTCTTATAAAGTTAAACATGCACCTATGTAGCCTAATTATTCCATTCCTAGGTATTTATACAAAAGAAATGAAAAAACTTGTCCACCTAAAGACAAATGTTCAAAGCAGCTTCATTTGTAACAGCCAAAAACTAGAAAGAACCGAAATGGATAATCAAATTGTGGTATCTACTTACAATGAAATACTAATCCTCAATTTTAAAAATGTTATTGACATGCACATGAGTGAATCTCAAAATAATCATGCTGAATGAAAGAAACTAGACCAAAAAATTATATATAACATATGATTCCAATTACATAAAACAAAAATTTTAATGCAATCTATAATGGCAATGGACCAGTGATTGCCTAGAGATGAGGCTGAAAACAGATCAAGGAAGGGTAGAGTAAGGGACTCTGAAGGGGCATTAAGAAACCATTAGGATTATGTATATGTAAATTATCTTGACTGCGGAAATGGCTCGACTGGTGTATACATATATCAAAACATCAAATTATACTCTAAATATATGGTTTATTATATGCCAATTATATCTCAAGTCGGACATGACTGAGCAACTTCACTTTCAAAGCTGTTTAAAAAAAAAAATGTAGTACGTAATATTCTCACTTTACAGATGAGCATGCTAAGGTTCCACTAGGTTACATGATTTGCTGAAGATCACAGCTAGTACACAGCAGTATCCAGGGTGGCAGGAATTCCACACAGTATATTTTTAAACTAATACGTAGTATCTACTACAGTTCTGGTTCACAGAAGGCATTCAAAAGTTGTTTCGGAGTTTTAAAATATAAAACATATAAAAAGCTTAAGATGTGGAAAAGCAACAGACTTTAACTTTCCCATAGGATACATAAATTTTTAAGATTTTTAACCCAAAATATCTCAATTGATAGAATGTAAGACAGCGTGTCTGAAATTCACTCAAAAAGCGTTTCACTGAAATCTATTAGGCAATACATAAAATGAACAGCTTGATAGGTACAAGTGAGACAGAAACTTAAGTCACACAGGTTATGAAAGAGGGCCCTTTGATGACGAACTGGCAAGGGGCTCGGTATGTCAGCAGGCTAACGTACATACAGTACATACAACTGAATACATTTGAATGGAGAAGAACAACTTCTGCAGGTCTCCCAGGAGAAACACTGGGCAAAACATTTCCTAGAGAGAAATTACTAGGTTCTGTAACAGTTACTTTTTTATATATATATATATATATATATGTATGTATATGCATATTTCATCTCTTCCCATAATAGAGTATAAATTCCTGATGACTAACTCTTCATTCACCATTTTAAATTCCACCTCATATCCAAAAGAATCCTGAATTCATATTCTTATTGAGTGAATGAATAAATCAATTAATGCATGTTAGTGTTAGTCTGAATGATACGGCAATGAGAATGATAAGAATCCTTTTCAAAATTAGCTAGACTTTATTCCATTTTCTTGAAAAAGTTTATTTTAAAAACCTTATTTCAGTGTCTTTTCTTAGTCATGAATGTATTCTCCTGCACTATTTCCTTTTCCTTTGAAAGAGACAAGTAGAAAGGACCTATACCCAAAGCATAATATTTCCTTTGACTATACCTTCTGTGGAGGATAGAATGTAGCAATATAACAAGGGAGTTGTAATCATCATTTTATCTGCTGCTGCTGCTGCTGCTGCTAAGTCGCTTCAGTCGTGTCCGACTCTGTGCGACCCTAGAGACGGCAGTCCACCAGGCTCCGCCGTCCCTGGGATTCTCCAGGCAAGAACACTGGAGTGGGTTGCCATTTCCTTCTCCAATGCATGAAAGTGAAAAGTGAAAGTGAAGTTGCTCAGTCGTGTCCGACTCTTTAGCGACCCCATGGACTGCAGCCTACCAGGCTCCTCCGTCCATGGGATTCTCCAGGCAAGAGTACCGGAGTGGGGTGCCATTGCCTTCTCCGTCATTTTATCTGAGAGAGTTTTAAAAGTAACCAGACTCTGTGCACACCTGTTTTATTCCTCACAGATGTCATGTATTAATCTCTATGTGAAAGCCACCTGATAGGAATGGCATAATTCGCAGTATCTTCACTCTTCTCACTCATGGTAGCCAAGTTTTACTTTATGTCCCTGAAATCAACAAGGCCCTGCCTGTACACTTGAGTCCCTAGTATTAACATCTTCTGCATCTAGGCTATGCCTTTAAATTATCAAGTGATTTTATCTTTAAGTATATTCTCATTCATTTGAAAACACATCTTCCTTCCAGGCCTCCATGGGAAGAAAAAGTATCCTCAATTTTCAGTGGGGATCTAACCAATGAGATGCAAGGGATTTGAGCATTGACATGAGATCATTAGCATGATATTTTCCCTCTGCCTTTTCAAAAAATTCAGTGCTGAGAACAGGGAACAGGGGAAAGCAATGAGTAATTTTGACTCCTTTCTTTTCCTCATGCTCCCCATCAGATATAATCCAGCATCAGATATAATGTGGTTAGCACACCACATTATACAGTCTCTTCTTTCTGTTAACACTACATTAATGTTAACACCACATTAACAAAGTCTCTTCTTTCTGTTTCTAACATTCTGTTCTCAAAACACCTACTCTTGTTTAAACCTCTTACCTCCTGCCTAAACTATCTTACAAGGTGTTTCCCTAGTTAAAGTCTTCTTTCCCCCTTTAATCAACTCTACAAACTGTTGGCTGAAATAACTTCTCAAAAGCAAAGCTCTTGCCATACCACTCAGCTATTTGGATTGATGGCTCTCTCAAATCTACCAAGTGCCTTACCTTACCATTACGTGCCACAATGATATAATCACACTAAATTTTCTAGCTTATGCATACCCTATACCTCAGTCAAACTGGATTTCTCATTATTCCCTATCCCATACTTCCCTGTTTCCTTCCATCTATCCCCTGCCCATGTTTATGCCAGTTCTCTCAGTAACAAGATGCACCTGTCTCTTCATCCCCTCTTCCACTGATAAAATTCAATTCAACGTTCAAAGAATATCAGAAAGTCTGCTTCCTAAATTAAGGTCCTTCTTCTTAAAGGGACTATCTTTAATTCTTTAAAACTCCCTAGAGGACAATTTTTTTTATTATTAAGGCATAGAGAATAACATATCTCCTCTGTCTCCTCTGCAATAATCAGTGCAACTTACTTAACATTTATTAATTCCTCCTTTGAGCCACACACCAATTTAGACATAGGGACACAAAAAAGAATAAGAAAGTTCAATAATTATGTCTAGATTCTAAGGTTCTTGATAGCAGAAACTTCATATATTTGCATTTGTTTCCAATGCAGCATCTAATGTTCTGTTTTGAATACACTCAGTACCCAGTCTATATTTATGGAGTTGAATTAATTTCCAACAGAAGCTAAACACTCTCCTTGGAAGAAAATATCTGCTACCAAGAAAAGGATTTACCAAACTGCAAAAGAGATTTGCTGCTGTTCAATTGCTCAGTTGTGTCTAACTCTGCAACCCCATGAACTGCAACACACCAGGCTTCCTGTACTTCACTGTCTCCTGGAGTTTTCTCAGACTCATGTCCATTGAGTCCATGATTTTATCCAACCATCTCATCTTCTGTTGCCCCCTTCTCTTCCTGCCCTTAGTCTTTCCCAGCAACAGAGTCTTTTCCAATGAGTTAGCTCTTCGCATCAGGTGTCCAAAGGACTGGAGCTTCAGCTTCAGCATCAGTCCTTCCAGTGAATATTCAGGGTTGATTTCTTTTAGGATTGACTGNCAGAGTCTTTTCCAATGAGTTAGCTCTTCGCATCAGGTGTCCAAAGGACTGGAGCTTCAGCTTCAGCATCAGTCCTTCCAGTGAATATTCAGGGTTGATTTCTTTTAGGATTGACTGGTGTGATCTCCTTTAAAGAGTTTTCAGAGGGCAACTTGGACATCACATTGACCACTGTTATACCATCTAATGTGAAGATTCTAATGGCTCAGATCACTCTTAACTAAGCTACTAACTTGTAAGTAGGCCAGACTGCTTCAAATGATAGATTCTTAGATGGTCAGAGCTTCCAAGAAGCTTCATATCACAGAAATCTGTTTCTTATACCCTCCTTGGGAATTTATATAGCGCCCTTTAAGTTGACATCAAGATTTAAATATCATTCAACATACCTGGGAGATACATAATTCGTGTTTGAACTAACCACATCTATACAGCCTTAAAAATGTATACTTTCAAGGCTACATAGGATCGCTGAAAGCCTAACTACAATGACACCTTTCACACTAGGTGGAAAAAGATTAGGTGAATCTTGCATTTACTCTCTACATTCTTACATTTCCTCCCATCCTGGAAAACAGATGGAAGGACATAATAAGGCTTTTTAAAAGATGACACTAGGAATAAAAGGAAATGAAATAGTTGGTAGTGTCATGCAAATACCAATGTTTAAAAAACAAAAAACTTCTCGACAATGATACTTGTAAAGGAAAAATTCAAGCAATAAAACTGAACTAAGTGGAAAGAGGTCACTGCTGAATGACCAAACCAAGCCCCAGGGCCTGGCACCTGCCAGGATAGGAGCTCCTTGGGTTGGCCTGACTCCTCCCACAAGCTATCTCTAATTAGAGTGACACACAGCTTCTCAAGCAAAACACTCAGCAGGGCATGCAACAATCACTCTAGCACAAGGATCGAAATTAAGGATCAGTCTCTGAAGAGAAAGAAAGAAGTGCATTCTCTTTGTGTAGGAGGAACAGAAACCCAAAAATCTAGAATATGAAACCTATATTTCTGGAGAGACTTGCTAGCACAGAATGGTTGCACTGTTCCAACAGAATGATAAAAAGATGGGACAGTCTTTTTCATGGCATTCAGTCTCAGGGTAAGATGTAAGAGGTCTCAGAATAAGATGTAAACAGGTTTGAAGTGCTCTAAGAACTTAGGAAACTTTTATCAGTTAAGGATATAATCAAGAATAATATTCCAGATGAAGTGAAACCATGCTGATGTTTTCATGGTTGGGAAGAGATGTGATCTGAAATCAAACCAACTGTGTTTGAATCCCAGCTCTGCCCTTTTCTTCCTTTCATTCCTTCCATCTCTCCCTTATCTTTTGTTGTTGTCGTTCATTTGTTTATTTATTCAACAAATATCTACTAGGAACTTAGTATGTGTCACACATTGTGCTAGAAACTGGGTGTACAGGTTTGAACAAAATAGTCACGGTATCTGCCCTGACAGGGCTCATAGTTTAGTGAAGAAAACTATAAACTTTAAATAAACATACAAAAACAAGATAACTACTATGAAGGTAAGAAATAAATCAGAATTTAGAGAAAACCACCAGGGGCTTGAGGGATTTGTTAAAAGGATTAAAGATAACAGGTAGAAGTGCCTTGCCCAATGCCTAGAAAACACAGGTGTTCGACAACACACAGCTGTTTTTACCTTAGTGAAAGAAAGTGAAAGTGACATCACTCAGTCATGCCCGATTCTTTGTGACCCCATGGACTATAGCCTGCCAGCCTTCTCTGTCCATGAGATTCTCCAGGCAAGAGTACTGGAGTGGGTGCCATTTTCTTCTCCAGAAGATCTTCCCGAGCCAGGGATCAAACCCAGATCTCCCGCATTGCAGGCAGACACTTTAACCTTTGAACCACCAGGGAAGTTCTGCCAAGTACAGACACTTGATTCCTTCCCCTTCCTCTCTTGACAGAGAAACTGGGAAATGTTAGAGCACTGGTGGGTGTTGCTGGGGGACAGTGTCAGTCTGTTCACTCTGGACACTACAAACTAATGCACAGCTTGTTATTCTACCAGTGCTCTCTATAATCATCAGTTCACTTCAGTCACTCAGTCGTGTCCGACTCTTTGCGACCCCATGAATCGCAGCACGCCAGGCCTCCCTGTTCATCACCATCTCCCGGAGTTCACTCAGACTCATGTCCATCGAGTCTGTGATGCCATCCAGCCATCTCGTCCTCAGTCGTCCCCTTCTCCTCCTGCCCCCAATCCCTCCCAGCATCAGAGTCTTCTCCAATGAGTCAACTCTTTGCATGAGGTAGCCAAAGTACTGGAGTTTCAGCTGTAGCATCATTCCTTCCAAAGAAACCCCAGGGCTGATCTCCTTCAGAATGGACTGGTTGGATCTCCTTGCAGTCCAAGGGACTCTCAAGAGTCTTCTCCAACACCACAGTTCAAAAGCATCAATTTTTCAGCACTCAGCCTTTTTCACAGTCCAACTCTCACATCCATACATGACCACTGGAAAAACCATAGCCTTGACTAGACAGACCTTAGTCGACAAAGTAATGTCTCTGTTTCTGAATAAACTATCTANTGCTCAGCCTTCTTCACAGTCCAACTCTCACATCCATACATGACCACAGGAAAAACCATAGCCTTGACTAGATGGACCTTAGTTGGCAAAGTAATGTCTCTGCTTTTGAATATGCTATCTAGGTTGGTCATAACTCTTAGGGAAAACTTATTGCTGGATTTCCTAAGTGGGAGCTGTAGACCATTCCAGTTCAGCTCAGGGTGATAAAATGTTGACTTGGTAGGTACTAAGATTCACCTGTCTGGAGGGGGTTGCACCTGTGTTCTCTGTACTCACTCTGTGTCTCCTCTCTGTGTGCTTGCCTGGGCACTAAGATACATTTGATGTGTCTGCTTGGCTTCTGTGATGACAAGTCTTGAACTGCAGGCTCTGCCAAGGCAGAGATTCTCAACCCTGGCTGAAATGACAGCCACCTGGGGAACTCTCAAAATGTCTGATGCCGTGTCCCACCCTGACATTCCAGCCAAATTGGTCTGTGAAGGCGGAAGCATAGATGTTTTTCAGAGCTTCCAAATGACTCTAATATGCATAAGAGATCCTATCTTGGTTGCCAGGACATTAGGTTGTGACTTCACCTGTCACCTCTTCCCTACAGGCCACTCCTTTACATAAGTTGAGGGACTGTTGATTTCTCAGAAAATCCTGCGGTTTGGGAAGGGAAAGCCTGGAGTCGGAGAGCTATGCCTGACACAAATGTAAAAAGCCTCATTTCTAGTACTTAAAAATTACTTGGCAGGATCAAAAGGACCTTCTGCCCCTGAGGCTGTTTAGTCTGACAGTTGGAAGAATTTCTTTTTCACTTTCTGCTGTTTTTGTTTTCTTTTACTGCCCACTGTGCGGTTACACAAACACAAATGCTGTAATATTCAGGAGCTGATTTGCTCCTGGCTATGAACTCCCTTCCCTGAACCGAGCTCTGGTCATACTTCACATTAACTGTTGAGTGGTTATGTTCAATATGAGAAAATAGGACACAGTTAAAGAAGGACAGCACGGAAGTCCCAAGAGTTTCTGAAAAGGTAAAGCATCCTGCTTTCACTACAAGTTGGTCAAAAGAAAGAGGAAGGAATTAGATCTCTTTCTTTGCTGATTCTGTGATTATTCAGGAATATGTGATCGGTAACATTTTAAATGTATGCAGTACTTTAAAGCTTCCCATACTCACCGGATTCTCTCAAATATCCTTTAAAGTAGAAAAATGGAGAAGGAAATGGCAACCCACTCCAGTATTCTTGTCTGGAAAATCCCATGGACAGAGGAGCCTGGTGGGCTACAGTTCATGGGGTCACAAAGAGCTAGCTGGACACGACTGAGCAACTGAGCACCAAGTAGAAAGAGCAGATATTATTTCCTTATTTTCCCAGGTGAGATATTATTGTCCTTATTTTTCTCTTTTCTCAAAATATCTCAAGACCATAGTACCACCAGGGGTGGATGTGAGACTGGAACACAAGGCTGTGCCCTGTGGCAGCTGTGCAGCGTATCCTGTGGCTTTACAGGTGAACTGACCAGACACTCAACAGTGTGTGTGGATTAGCTTTGAGGGAGTTAAATAGCCATTGAAAGAATGTGTGGGTTGTGATCCTAGACTGCGATGATGTGCGGGGGTCAGTGTGGGATCCCTGTGATCCCCCTCACCCCCACCTCTACAGCCACACCAAATAAACCCACAGTCTAGGTGGGACCCAAGTGCAGTCCACATGACACTGTTAGGACCAAATGGGAGCCAAGACAGGCTCTAAGGGGCAAGCTATGGCCTGAGTTTCAGTCTCTAGGGAAGCTGAGACACTGGGAACTCTCACAGGCAGTGTAGTTCGACCAATCAGAAAAGAATCCCCGTAGCCCCNGCCAGGCCTCCCTGTCCATCACCAGCTCCCAGACTTCACCCAAAGGGTTCTGCCTGCTCTGGTCCAATTCCTTTTCTTGCCCTTGCACTCGC
Source organism: Oreotragus oreotragus (assembly GCA_006410675.1). Classification (NCBI taxonomy): domain Eukaryota; kingdom Metazoa; phylum Chordata; class Mammalia; order Artiodactyla; family Bovidae; genus Oreotragus; species Oreotragus oreotragus. Next base: position 262,542 of record SJYX01024524.1, read on the forward strand.
CAAACTGTACCCCACGAAGCATCTCAAACATGACTGCAAATTCTCACCCACCGCCTTTATCTTACTTTGCCCATCACCTGGGATGTTTTCTACACTTCCCCCACAACCTCCTTTGTTTTCCTCCTTAAAAGTACCCGTCAATATTTCAATGTGCAGCTTAAAACCTACCCGCTCCATAAGCTGCTGTCATTTCAAGATGTGTATAAGAGACAGCCCCCCGCCCTGCCAGATCCAAGCCAATTCGGACAGAGATGCAGAATAGGGATGTGAGGTTTAAAAGTCCCACGCTTGCACAGGTACTGTTTGGCTAGTCAGCTATGCGATTATGGGAACAAAGAACTGTTGGTATAAAAATAGATGTGATTCAGAGCCTGGGGCTCTCGTCAAGACTCCACTGTGCTGGATGAGACAGGAGCCCTAGCTCGAGCTAGCAATAAACCCCTTTGTGCTTTTGCATTGCTGTGCTCTCAGTTTTGGGGACTTGGACTTCTGGCATAACAACACAGCTTCTTGACAAGACCCCCCACAGCCTTTTCTGCTGCCAATGGCTTGCTGCTCTTCAGCCCCTCAGTGAGCTTCCCAGAGGTGGGACTCTGAGACAGGCAGGAGCTACTGTGGGGCCAAGGAGTACAACAGTCAGAACCCCCAAAAGGTCTGGAGTGGCCTGAGGAACATCCTAGGAGTCCCCATTAAATCCTCTAAACAGCCAGCATTTTGATTTAAACGGTGTCAGAGCCCAGATAGCAGCAAAGGTTTTTCTTTTCATTTGTCAGTTTTTAAACTGCAGAACATTTTGCAGTCTGTTTTAAAATTTCTGTCATGTATTTTACATGTGGTCCTCTTCCTTTCTTCCTGACACCATAAGGTAGATTCTCATGACTTTTGGATCATCCACACTTGAGTTGCTAAGTCACCACATTTGCACTTGAGCCTACACTTTGCAGCCCCTTTCAGGATCATTGAAGTCCAAGTGAGAACTCTGTCTGCTGAAAGTTGTCACCTCAGTAGCTGGTGTTGGGTCCTTCATTCCTCAGAGCAGAAGAATTCCTGGGGCTTGGCAAGGGGACTGCTGACAATGGCCTTCTCAGTGAGGGAGTAGGTCAGGAGGGTCTGGCCATCCCTGCACTGAGCCTGCTTGCTTGTGCTGCTAATGCAGGTTTGTGTGCCCGATGCACAGTGAGGCCAAGCAGACTTTGGAGTTCGGAGCAGAGAAAGGTTTATTGCAAAACCAGGCAAGGAGACGGGTGGCTCATGCCCTAAAAGCCCTGAACTCCACGTAGGGCTTAGGCAAAGCACTTTTAAAAGCCATGTAAAGTAAAATAAAGTAAAAATTAAAAATTAAAAATAAATAAAAGCCGGGTGAGGGAGCAGGGTCTGTGATCAGCTTATGCACAGTTCTTTAGCCGATGGACAGGTAGCAGGGTATGTTACAAAGATTAACATTGTCAGTCCTTATACTCCAGGAGACCTGAGGCTATGTGCTGATGGTTGTCAAGTAGTTAACATCTTCTGTTTGTTGGAGAGGGGGAAGGTTTTTATATATATATATATATCTGCAAAACAAATTAGAAAATGTGTGTCAAATACTATCTAGGTACTGGAGAGAGGAGCTAAAGAAGGCCTCATGTCCTGGGAAGGCCCTATGGGGTCCTGCTTGGGTACAGTGCCTCTTCTTCCTCAAGGACATCAGTTTCTCCCCTATTCTCAGCAACCCCCAACCTTGCGCCCCACCAAACACTCTTAGTCGCAGGTTAGGCTATAGCACCGGCCGCACCAAAGACAACAGGAAAGGCCAATAAATTAGGTCATGTCTGTCTGCCCACAGCCGTTTAATTGCTTTGCTGCTGCCATCCAGGCAAAACTCTTTAAAAGGTTTATGAGTAACACATTCCCTCCAGGATAGCTGTCTCCACCTTCAAAGCCACACAGTCCCCACCCTTACCTAGCTCTGCTTTGCACTTTGTACAGCCAGTTCCCCTGAGCTCTGGCTCCAGCTGCTACCCCAGCTTTTTTCACTTCTATCAACTTGTAACATCTTGTTCTGGGCCTCCCGGGTCCTTAAGGAGAGTCAGGGGGAACAAAATGATACATTAATGTACAATTTAAAAAAATTATAAGCAATTTTAAGTTGTCTAAAAGCCAAGGAAGTATTGTATCACAATTTCCAAACAGTGCTGCAAAACAATTACAGTTTTATCATCAAAGTGATTAAAGTGCTTTTCTCTCCTTTCCTCATCCGAGCTTACCTCTGATATGCTATAGATGCTTACAGGTAGCAGTCCCTAAAGACAGAAGATTCTACACCTCCAGGAGCCTAGGTCTCTTGGGGAGGTAAGCCAGATCCTCGCTATTCATTTGGATCTGCCTTCCTTCTTAGGAGATTGGTTGCCATCAGGGTTTTCTTTTTATTATTGTAGAGCAGTCAACTGTCAGAGTTAAGTGTTGAGGGTAGCATTGCAATTTCACCTCTTTCTCTTTGACCTGCCAGATATGACAAGCTTCTCCGTTTGCAACATTACATCAACAGTCTTGGGAATATGTCGCTGACTCAGGACTCTCCTCATAGCACCTCACAGCATCGGAACTCAGAGTCAGGTCCTCTGTGATCCTTTCAACAGTGAAAGCCCCATAGAATAGAATTTTTTTCCCAGTGTGTTGACTCAACAACATGTCTGTTAGGTACCAACAGTCATTTATCGATTCAAGCAATTAGATCTGGTAGAAAGAGTGCCTGAAGAACTATGAATGGAGGTTTATAACACTGTACGGGAGGCAGTGACCAAAACCATGCCCCAAAAAAAGAAATGCAAGAAGGTAAAGTGGTTGTCTGAGGAGGCCTTACAAATAGCTGAAAAAAGAAGAGAATCAGAAGGCAATCAGAAAGGAAAGACATATCCAACTGTATGCAGAGCTCCGAAGAATAGCAAGGAGAAATAAGAAAGCCTTCCTAAGTGAATAATGCAGAGAAATAAAGGAAAACAGTAGAATGGGAAAGACTAGAGATCTCTGCAAGAAAATTAGAGATACCAAGGGAACATTTCATGCAAAAATGGGTGTCAATAAAGGACAGAACAGCAAGGACTTAACAGAAGGAGAAAAGAATAAAAAGAGGTGGCAAGAATACACAAAAGGACTATACAAGAAAAGGCCTTAATGACCTGGATAACCACATGGTCACTAACCTAGGCTAGACATCCTGGAGTGTGAAGTCAAATGGGCCTTTAGGAAGCATTCATATGAATAAAGGCAATGGAGGTGATGGATTTTGAGCTGAACTATTTCAAATCCTAAAAGAGGATTGCTGCTTAAGTTCTGCACTCAATATACCAGTAGATTTGGAAAACTCATCAGTGGCCACCAGACTGGAAAAGGCATTTTTGTTCCAATCCCAAAGAAAGGCAATGCCAAAGAATGTTCACACTACCGTACAAATATGCTCATTTCAGATGCTAGCAAGGTAATGCTCAAAATCCTTCAAGCTAGGCTTCAACAGTATGTGAACCGAGAACTACTAGATGTACAAGCTAGATTTAGAAAAAGTAGAGAAACCAGAGATTAAATTGTCAACATCCACTGGATCATAGAAAAAACAAGGGAATTCCAGAAAAACATCTACTTCTGCTTCATTGACTACCCTAAAGCCTTTGACTGAGTGGATCACAACAATCTGTGGAAAATTCTTAAAGAGGTGGGAACACTGAACTAACTTACCAGCCTCCTGAGAAACCTGTATGCAGGTCAAGAAGCAACAGTTAGAAGCAGACATGGAACAGACTCGTTCAAAATTAGAAAAGGAGTACATCAAGGCTGTATATTGTCACCCTGCTTATTTAAATCATATGCAGAGTACCTCATGTGAAATGCCAGGCTGGATGAATCACAAGCTGGAATCAAGATGGCCAGGAAAAATATCAACAACCTCAGATATGCAGATGACATCACTGTAATGGCAGAAAGTGAAGAGGAACTAAAGCTCTTCTTGATGAGGGTGAAAGAGGTGAATGAAAAAGCTGGCTTAAAACTCAACATTCAAAAAACTCAGATCATATCATCAGGTCCCATCACTTCATGGCAAATAGATGGGGAAACAGTAGAAACAGTGACAGACTTTATTTTCTTGGGCTCCAAAAGTCACTGTAGACAGTGACCTCAGTCATGAAATTAAAATAAGCTCCTTGGAAGTAAAGCTGTGACAAACCACTGCATATTAAAAAGCAGAGACATCACTTTGCCAACAAAAATCCATGTAGTCAAAGCTATGATTTTTCCAGTAGTTCTATATGGATGTGAGAATTGGACCATAAAGAAGGCTGCTGCTGCTGCTAAGTCACTTCAATCATGTCCGACTCTGTGCGATCCCATAGACAGCAGCCCACCAGGCTCCACCATCCCCGGGATTCTCCAGGCAAGAACACTGGAGTGGGTTGCCATTTCCTTCTCCAGTGCATGAAAGTGAAAAGTGAAAGTGAAGTCGCTCAATCATGTCTGAGCCCAAAAGAATTGATGCTTTTGAACTATGGTGCTGGAGAAGACTCTTGAGAGTCCCTTGGACTGCAAGGAGATCAAACCAGTCAATCGTAAAGGAAATCAACCCTGAATATTCACTGGAAGGACTTCTGCTGAAGCTGAAGCTCTAATACTTTGGCCACCTGATGTGAACAACTGACTCCTTGGAAAAGATCCTGATGCTGGGAAAGATTGAGAGCAGAAGGAGAAGGGGACAGCAGAGGGTGAGATTATTAGATGGCATCACCGACATAATGGACATGAGCTTGAGCAAGTTTCAGGAGATAGTGAAGGACAGGGAAGCCTGGTATGCTTCAGTCCATTGGGTTGCAAAGAGTCAGACATGACTTAGTGATTGAACAACAATACTTAAGGTCCTACCATGGGCTTAGTACCAAATGTACTAAAGTTCTCTCTGCAATCTCTTAATGTAGTGAAGGAGATGGATTTGAAAACAGTATATTCACTATAATGTGGTAGATAATAAGACACTGTCACACAGGGATAAAGAGGTTATTTAACCCTATGTGTGGTCTCAGGGAAGGCTTATTTTTAAACAGTTGGACATGAGTACCAAATCACTATGCTATTTAGATTCTTGTGGATTTTTAAAATTAATTTATCTTAATTGGAGGACAATTATTCTTCAATATGGTGGTGGTTTTTGCCACACAGCAACATGAATCAGCCACAGTTGCACATGTATCCCCTCATCCTGAAGCTCACTCCCACCTCCCTCCCCATTGCACCCTCTGGTTTGTCCCAGAGCACTGGCTTTGAGTGCCCTGCTTCATGCATAGAACTTGCACTGGTCCTCTATTTCACATATTGTAATATACATGTTTCAATGCTATTCTCTCTTATCATCCCACCCTCGCCTTCTCCCACAGAGTCCAAAAGTCTGTTCTTTACATCTGTATCTCTTTTGCTGTCTTGAATTTAGAATCATTATTACCATCTTTCTAAATTCCATATATATGCATTAATATACTGTATTGGTGTTTCTCTTTCTGGCTTACTTCACTCTGTATAATAGGCTCCAGTTTCATCCACCTCATTAGAACTGACTCAAATGCATTCTTTTTTATAGCTGAGTAATATTCCGTGTGTATATCTACCACAACTCCCTTATCCATTCATCTGCTGGTGGACATCTAGGTTGCTTCCATGTCCTAGCTATTGTAAACAGTGCTGCAATGAACATTGGGATACGTGTGTCTGTTTCAATTCTGGTTTCCTTGGTGTGTATGCCCAGACATGGGATTGCTGCATCATATGGCAGTTTTAATTTCAGTTTTTAAATGAATCTCCACACTGTTCTCCATAGTGGCTTTCCTTCATTTCAGTTTGCATTCCCACCAACAGTGTAAGAGGGTTCCCTTTCCCCACATTCTCTCCAGCATTTATTGTTTGTAGACTTTTTGATGGCAGCCATTCTGACTGGCATGAGATGGTACCTCATTGTGGTTTTGATTTGCATTTCTCTGATAATGAGTGATGTTGAGCATCTTTTCATGTGTTTATTATTCATCTGTATATCTTCTTTGGAGAAATATCTGTTTAGTTCTTTGGCCCACCTTTTGATTGGGTTTATTTTCCTGGTACTGAGTTACATGAGCTGCTTGTATATTTTGGAGATTAATTCTTTGTCACTTGCTTTGTTAGTGGGCTTCATACCAGGGGTGCAAGGATTCTTCAATATTCATAAATCAATGTGATATACCATATTAACAAATTGAAAGATAAAAACCATATTATTATCTCAATAGATGCAGAGAAAGTCTTTGACAAAATTCAACACTCATTTCCAGAAAACAGGCATAAAAGGAACATACCTCAACATAATAAAAGCCATAGATGACAAATCCACAGCAAACATTATGCTCAATGGTGAAAAATTGAAAGCATTTCCTCTAAAATAAGGAACAAGACAAGGGTGCCCACTCTCACCACTACTATTCAAAAAAGTTTTGGAAGTCCTCGCCACAGCAATCAGAGAAGAAAAAGAAATAAAAGGAATTCAGATTGAAAACAAAGAAGTAAAACTCTCACTGTTTGCAGATGACATGATCCTTTACATAGAAAACTCTAAAGACACCACCAGAAAATTACTAGAGCTAATCAGTGAGTAGTAAAGTTGCAGGCTATAAAATTTATACACAGAAATCCCTTGCATTCCTATATACTAACAATGCAAAAACAGAGAGAGAAATTAAGGAAATTAAGAATGGTCCCATTCACCATTGCATTGCAATGAAAAGAATAATATACTTAGGAGTAAATTTACCTAAAGAAACAAAAGATACATTATCTCTCGATTTGGGCCTGTGACCAGGATTGGGGGTGAAGGGAGGAGTAAGCAGATTACAAAACAGAATTCTGTTTTGAACAAGGGAAATTGAAATTTATTTCCCTGCTCCAGATGGCCTGTATAGGAATCTGGGGAGAAGGAGAAAGCAGGAGAGGAGGGGACTGACTAGCCTACAGGAGCCACCCCATGGCCAAGCCAGGGTGAACAGCCTGCCTGACAGCAGGTGCTCAGCCAGCAGAGGAAGCTGCAAGGGGTTTCATTTCCTTCCCTTCAGCTCTGGACTTCTGTCAGGAGGTTTATTTCTCTCCAATTGCAAGTAAAAATTATTAAGACTGACTGATCGTTAAAGTACCTTCTCCTCCCCTTCCAAAAAGAAGCAAGACATTTTATTTCGAGTGTTTCCCTCTGAGAAGTTCAGCAGCACCATTCTCTTCATTCTGGACTCAGCAGAAGTATATTTCACCTTTAGCAAGTGGGGGATGATCTCCTGTCTTCCATGTGCCCTGCCCACCAGCCTAAGGCATTGGAAATCTTGTCCAGAAGCTGTCTAGAGTCACTGGAGAGAGAGGCAAAGCATCATTCTGCCTTGTGCTACTCAGCACCCATCAGGTAAGCTGCTGTACACCAGGCTGAAGGCCCTGGCAGACCATTTGGCCCTGGGTCTTTCAGACTTTGCTTGAATATGTTGAATGCACACCTCTTGGTTCAAAGCAGCAAGACTGAGAATGGTGTCTTCAGCAGGAACGATGATAAAAAGTATACCCCTTTCCAAGTTTATCATAACCGGAGTTTATTTGAATAAATCCCAGCATGTTTTAGGATCAAGATTAGTGATTATTTTTATTAAAATAAGAAATCGTTGACAAATATTTTGAAGACCTACTATTTGTATGGACTATGCAAACTTCTTTGGTAAATGCAAAGTGCAGAACCTGAGAAATTTATAACCTATCATTTGGGCAGACAAGTTGTGAAAATTTAAATAATATTATAAGGTTACACATGACTAAGTACCTAATGGGTGGTACAGACAGTAGGATTTTAGCATGAGAGAAAGATGGATAGTAGCTGAAGTTATTAGGAAAGACTTAATAAAGAAACTGGCCTTGAAGGGTGGTTGGATGTGGATAAATGGAAGGTATATAAAGGGAGAATAATTTTCAATTACTACTTGTTAATGCTTCCACTGAATCAAATCTACATAACAAACTACTTGAACTTTAATTTCTAGCTGGAATATGTAAATCTTCAATTCAGGAAAGCTATTCATGTCAATATTAGAAACAAAAGTCCTATGGAAAAAGGCTGGTGTTTATGTATTGTGGGAAACCTCTGGCTTGCTAGGGCATTCTGTCAATTGAATTCCTTTCCTCCTCCTCCCCAGAGGTCTATTCACCGTTGGTAACTTCTGCTGAATGTTTGCTAATTTTTAGCAATCTTTTGCTTGGAAAATGAGATTTAGGTTAACTGTTTATATTTTTTCTGTGTATGATAAATACCAGAGCAGCACAAAATCACTTCTGATAAAACTTCTGTCTTATCAGAAGATATGGAAAAGCATTACACATCACTCTCTCCATATCTCAGGCTTTCAGCTGAATCTGCTACATTAGGGAGCAGTCACTAGCTGTGTAAATGATAGGCTGGAGGCCACAAAAAGAAATCTTTAGCTTCTCCTCCAAGGCCTGTTCTTTACATGAGAGCATAGGAGTCTCCCTCAACAAGACTTGCATGATCTTAGTATTGAAATTTATGTGTATATGTACAAAAGAATTGAGAGAATTTCAGGTAATAATTCTTTATAATCCAATGACCAGGACAGTATTAAAAATATTAATAGATAATGGTTGATCTCCATGAGTAAATTTGGATAATCTTTCTTTATGTAAAGCCAGCAAATGTAAACTCCTATGACCATTTAAAATAAAACAAAAAAACCAAAAAACCAAAGTTCTTTACTTTCCTACTTCATATCCTTTGCTCAGATCACTTTCTGCCAATGATGGTCTGCATGCATGTTCCTTCCTCAGCTCTACACACACACACACACACACACACACACACACACACACACACACACACACACACACACACATACACATACCCTGTATCTACTGTCCAAACCATTCCATCATTCACTGGGGAATGAGTTTCACTAGTAAGGAACAACCATGGATTCAGACTCTGCCCTAACAGGGCTTATTCTCCAATCTGTTTTCTACCTGTTTTTTAAGACCCACTTTCAGGAATGTTTCTCCAGCCTGTAGTCAGAATTCATCTTATCTTTCTTTATGATCCCAAACCAAGAGTCTTGGTTTTCTACTATGTGATTGTGCTATACTAAGAAATATATATGTATTTGGTCTTCATCCAAAGTTCCTGGCACTGAATGTCTAAAACCCTTGATATTTCCCGGGTGGGAGGGGTGAGAGGAGAATTTCTTGTTATTCATTATGAGTCCCTTTCAACCACCTGAGTTTACACAGTGCAGTAACTCTTGGAGGATGAGAGTTAGTTGCAAGAGGCACTAATCATGTGATGACAGGGCTGGAAATTTTAGCCATCCCTCTAGTTGACCCCCGCTTAATCACCATGGCTGATGATTTAAGTAGTCATACCTACATAATGAAGCCTCCATAAAAACCATAAACAGCAAAGTTCAGAGAGCCTCTGGGTTGGTGAACAAGAATGCCTTTGCATGCTAGGAGGGTGGCATATTCTAAACTCCATGGGGACAGAAGCTTCTGTGCTCAAGACCCTTCTGCATCTTGTCATACATGTCTCTTCATCTGGCTGTTTATTTGTATCCTTTAAAATATCCTTTGTAATAAATTAATGATAGTAAGTAAACTATTTACCTGGGTTCTGTAAGCTGTTCTAATAAATTGTCAACCCTTAAGAGGGGATTTGGGGAACCCCCAATTTACAGCCAATCAGTCAGAAGTACTGGAAGTCTGGACATGAGGTTGGTATGTGAAGTAGAGTTAGTTTTGTGGGACTGAGCCCTTGACTTGTGGGGTCTGCACTAACTCAAGGTGGTTATTATCAGAAGTGCTGTGAATAGAGAATCTATTGGGTCTATAGCACAGCTGTTTTGTGTGTATCTTTTCCCACTGTTAGATCTTAAATTTCCTAGTGTCTTCAAATCATTCTTACAAATTTAGATTCTCATTATAGTTTAATTAAATTCTTTTTTTTTCTCCACTCAAAGAATATTTTTCAAGCATTTAGCTAACAGCCAGCTCTGGTTCTTTCAAACATTTAGCTAAGAGCCAACCCAGTTTTTTGGTCATGCAACCAAAGAAAAAATGTGTAAGCAAGGGCACTGCAAACAGAAGAGAAACTTGGAAAACGGCCCACAGAGCGTGACAAAAAGTTTTGGATGGCTGGCACATAGGATTTAAATGAGAGTGTAATGAAAAACTAGTCCAGATAGGTAATCATGCGATCTGATCATAAAGTTTTACAGATGAGGAGAATGAGACACAGAGATGTTGTTTGATCAGCCCCAGCAACAAAGGGATCAGAACCCATCATCTGATTGTCCCCAACATCCAAACCCAGCACTTTTATGTAAGCACAGACAGTGATGTTATGCAACCATGCCAGTCTGAGGCGAGTGGCTGGGAAAAGATGAAGACAGCACTGGAGAGTATCTATGGCAATAATGTCTGGGCATTGGGCCACATGATGCTTCTCTTTGTACTTCCACTGAAGCAAGAACAATAGCAGGCAACAACCAATAAAATTAGGTGCACTGAAGACAACAGCTTGCATTGCTCTGTGGCATGTCGTGGTGGCCAACTTGAGCTCCACTTATGATACAAAGACTGGTCTATGAGCTACACTTTGAAGTAAACACCAACAATTACCAGCTCTGCCATTCTTTTGGTCTTTGCCTTGAGTTTAAAAGAACTAATATTTTCAATGACACCTGTTAAGTACAAATAATAAGCAAAGGTGTTAAGCAGGTAAGTCATTAAAAAATGACACAGAGTCTATAAACATATGAAATTAAGTTCAACCCTCTCCAACAATCAAAGAAAAATTTTTGTGAAAAAATTATTTTTCCTTATTAGATATCAGATTATCAAGGCTAATAACAATAATAACAACTGCTGGCAAAAACATGGGATAACTGATACAGATATAGAATCTGCTAATCAGAGAAAAATTTGGTATAAGCTTTCCACAGAGCAATTTGTCAATATGTTTCATTAGTCATTAAAGGGTGCTTATTCTTTCTGGCAATTCTACTTCAAGGAAATTTATCCTAAGACATTCATCAGAGAGGTGCACAATGCTAGACTGGAATTCTGTTCACTTCAACATTATGACTATGAAAACTTAGAAATAACTCACATGTATAATATTAGGGAAGCTGGTACATACCCTATGGCACAAAGTCACAGCAGTAAAAGGATACTGATGTAGTGCAGCATTCTTAATATAATGCTAAGTGGGATGTGCTGGCTGCAAAAAAAAAAAAAAGTATTTGTAGCTTAAAAACATTTTTAAAAAACACATACATGTATAACAGGCATGTTGAGCAATCAAGACTCACAGAATATAATCAGAAAACACCTTTAGTTTTGCCTTGAAATGCCACTGAATAACAACCTGGGCTGTCCCATGACTTTTCTGCCCACTCTCAGGTGATAAGCATTCTTTGGTCACTTGAGGACACAAAACACAGCCTCAGTTCAATACAATGGTTAGATTGTCCAGTCCCTGATGAATTCCAGTGTCTTTCAGAGAGCAACCGTTTAACCCGGCACAGCCACAGCTTGCGATAGTGACGGTGAGGGAGAGTTTGATCCTACCTTACCCTGTCAGCCTCTCCCCTCCATCCCCTCAGAGATGTCTCTTGACTATTCCAGAGCTGAAATAGAGGGTGGATAGGAGGAGAGGTCATGTTTGGGTGGGGACGGGGTGTATGTTAGAAAGCTCTTGCTTGCCTGGGATAGCGGTAGTGTGGCTTCAGGCTCTCTGAAGCTGGGCCGATGTTTAAATTTGCTTCTTGTGGGCCCAGGTGGGGTTTTCATGCTCTGTTCTGCAGCTCTCTTGATGTAGCGATGTGCCCTCCCCTGCTCTCTGCCAACTCCTCCATATCCCTAGGAATCCTGTGACTCACTCACAGCCTTTCTACTAAGATTTCTTCACCTCCTGAGCCAACTGTCACGGACGTGAATGAAGACAACCTCGTTCCCCGCCCCAGCCTTTTCTGTGGTCCAGGTCTTATCCGCGGGAAACGCAAAGAAGTGTTTGTGCATGAGAAACTCTGGAAGTAAGGACTGAGCAGTCTCTCTTCCGTCTCCCTTTATTCCCTCATTCTGGGCTGGCTGGCTGGCCTGTTTCTCAAACTCCTGCTTCTCAGGCAGGAGTTGACACCAGTTGTCCTTTCCCCAAAATTCTAAGGGACATATATTAAGCTCTTTCAGTGGTACTGTTTTTTATATATATGTGTGTATATATGCTGCTAAGTCACTTCAGTCGTGTCCAACTCTGTGTGACCCCGTAGACGGCAGCCCACCAGGCTCCCCCATCCCTGGGATTCTCCAGGCAAGAATACTGGAGTGGGTTGCCATTTCCTTCTCCAATGCATGAAAGAGAAAAGTGAAAGTGAAGTCACTCAGTCTGTCCGACTGTTAGCGACCCCATGGACTGCGGCCCACCAGGCTACTCCGTCCATTGGATTTTCCAGGCAAGAGTACTGGGGTGGGGTGCCATTGCCTTCCCCGATATGTGTATATATAAGATTTATTTATTTACAAAGATTTAAAAAATTAAACATATAATAATTTTATAAATTAGTATTTTAAAATTCCCATAAATTTTATCAATTTGTAATAATACAACAAAAGATTTAATCTTATAAGAAGATTTTAAAAAGCAAACATCATGAAAATGCAGACAGTGGTACTGTTGAAGTCTGTCTTTAAAAAAAAGACTCCATGTCTCTGCTCTTCTGAACCAGTATGGGTGGGTAAAGGGACTTGTTATGCTCATGAGATCCACTCTCTTTAACAGATTTTTCAGTACACGGTACAGTATTGTTATCTACAGGCATAGTGTTATACAGTGGACCTCTAGAATTCATTCATAAATAAATGAAGTTTTATACCTTTAATTAGAAACTCCTCATCTCCCCTACCCCCAGGCCCTGGCAACCATTACTCTATTATTTGCTTTCATGAGTTCAACTATTTTAGAAACCTCATGTAAGTGGAATCATGCATTATCTGTCCTTCTGTGACTGGTTTATTTCATTTGCTTATTTCATAATGTCTTCAAGTTTCATCCACATTGCATATTGCAGGATTTCCTTCTTTTTTATGGCTGAATAATATTCTATTATATGTATATACTGCATTTTCTTTTACCAATTCATTTATTATGAATTGGTAAATGATGGACATTTAGATTGGTTCTGCATTTTGGCCATTATGAATAATGCTGCAGTGAACATGGGAGTGCTAATATCTTTTTTTCTAGATTCTGATTTCAATTACTTTGGGTAAATACCCAGAAGTGGGATTGCTAGATCATATGATAATTCTATTTTTTTAATTTTTTTGAGGAACCTCCATGCTGTTTTCCATAGTAACTGCACCATTTTGGAGTCCCATCAATAGTGCACAAGGGTTGTAATTTCTCTACATCCTTGCCAACACTTGTTTATTCCTACTACTACCACTGTCTCTACTACTATTACCACCACCACCATCACCACCACCACTACTACTACCATGGCCATCCTAACAGGTGTGAGGCGAGATCTCAATGTGGTTTCAATTTGCATTAAATTGTCACCATCTGCTGGATCGTGGAAAAAGCAAAAGAGTTCCAGAAAAACATCCATTTCTGCTTTATTGACTATGCCAAAGCCTTTGACTCTGTGGATGACAATAAACTGTGGAAAATTCTGAAAGAGATGGGAATACCAGACCACCTGACCTGCCTCTTGAGAAATCTGTATGCAGGTCAGGAAGCAACAGTTAGAACTGGACATGGAACAACAGACTGGTTCCAAATAGGAAAAGGAGTACATCAAGGCTGTATATTGTCACCCTGCTT